>OZ038505.1:26606384-26621384 GCA_964036315.1 Acanthosepion esculentum
TGCTATATTTATGGGTGAAAGTGCTCAATATCAGTTACACGTGGCCAAGTGGTTACAACTTTCGCATTCTGACCATAAGACCCGGGTTCGAATCTTACCACGGTTGATTTGTCAGGAAGGAGACTTCCTGATGTTATCGGTCTGGAGGGGAGCGATCACAGCGTGCGGAACCTTTGGAAAGTGTCTGAAGACCATACCACGGGTTTACTCAAGGCTTGTGAGTGAAATTGGGTAGACGGAACACTTGGGGAACCGTCGATGGCTTCATTATTTTATCGCATTAGGTGCCCATTTCTTTCTGCGGTAGATCAGTCTGTCCTGCTATTTAAACATAGCTGGTGGGTGGAGAAGAAGAGGATTCATACCTTTCCCAAAAGTATAGCACATAAGTGAATATTATCGATTCGACTGGAATTCGAACTCGGCTCTCCGATTCCTCAGTCCGAGCCGCTATCCATTACTCCACCGTAGAGAAATTATTATAGTAAATAGAGCAGAGAATAGAGGATAGACTAGAAATAACAATCCGAATAGTAATAGAGGATAGACTAGAAATAGAGATCGTTAGTCGTCTGCTACTTCCTACATATATGCGTTTCCCCTATGGTCATGGGTCTACTGAATTCAATAATGGGATCGCCTGTGTTTGCTCACTGGCGATCTATGTTCAAACTCAAGTGTTGGCAGCGACACTTTATTCCTATATAACATTTTGTCTGCTCACCAATAACTATATTGCTAGATATAAGCACACGTCATATATTACATATATATTAAATATATATTACATCACGAAATTCACTGAAACCATTCTTAAAGAATCTAACGTCTGTTTATCTAAAAAAAAACGGTAGGTATCTAATGTGTACTAATATCTAATGTGTACAAATATCTAATGTGTACTAGACGCACACGTAGACGTAAGAATAAACATTATCATCTGAATACCATAAACTAGAATTATTATACAGGGTGCGGCTGGTATTTGAGGACATACAGATTTAAGATTAATACTGCTTCCCACTATCTTTTAATGCATTTATTTTTCAGAAATCAAGAATGGCAAACCCTATGATAAATCAAATCAAAAGGCATGCTGTGATTGTGGCATTAAAGGCGGATCAGAGCGATTTGGATATTGCACGTTTTCTCAGAGTTGCAAGATCGTTTGTCTACAAGATACGAAAATACGTTCTCTATCATATATATATATATATATATATATATATATATATATATATATATATAATCTCTATCTTATTATATATATATATATATATATATATATATATGTATATATATATATTCTCTATCTTATATATATATATATATATTCTATCTTATTATATATATATTCTCTATCTTATATATATATATTCTCTATCTTATTATATATATATATATATTCTCTATCTTATTATATATATATATTTTCTCTATCTTATTATATATATATATTTTCTATCTTATATATATATATATTTTCTATCTTATATATATATATATTGTCTATCTTATATATATATATATTCTCTATCTTATTTTATATTCTCTATCTTATTATATATATATATATATATTCTCTATCTTATTATATATATATATTCTCTATCTCATTATATATATTCTATCTTATATATATTTTTTCTAGCTTATTATATATATATATTCTCTATCTTATTATATATATATGTATTCTCTATCTTATATATATATTCTATCTTATATATATATATTCTATCTTATTATATATATATATATATATATTCTCTATCTTATTATATATATATATTCTCTATCTTATTATATATATATATTCTCTATATTGTTATATATATATTTATATTCTCTATCTTATTATATATATATATATATATATATATATTCTCTATCTTATTATATATATATATATATATTCTCTATCTTATTATATATATATATATATATATTCTCTATCTTATTATATATATATATATGCGGAGAGAGAGAGAGAGAGAGAGAGAGAGAGAGAGAGAGAGAGAGAGAGAGAGAGAGATTAAAGAAAAGTAAAAACAGTTTTGGGAACCGACGGACAACTTGTGAAAACCTAAATTCTTGTCCAGATGCAGTCCCGATTAAAATGACAATGCTGAACAAAAGAAATAGAAAAAATACCCCAAATTTCCTACCCCCATAAAGAGCATGAAATTCAGACAGATACAGAGCGAAAAAACTTTTACCAACGTTACATCCTTTGAAAAAAAATATCACCCGATTTCCACAAAGAGAGATTAGAATTATTATATACTTACATACATGAAGCAATATTTACGGTTTTTTAGTTAGGCATGGAATCTGTTGATTTCTTGAAACTTTGAATGGACGCGTCGTCTTTACATGAATTTGAAACGACGCAAATTATACTAACGATTGTTTAACCAGACGAATGCATGCGAAGCATAATTAACCGATGAAAATAGCAGAATTTCGTTCTTCTTTCTCTCCATATCTCAATCTCTAATGAAGCTTCAATAAAAGTGGCACGTGTTGGATTGATAAACGTATCCTATTTGCTCTTTATCGTATCATATATACATATATACACACACACACACACACATATATATATATATATATATATATATATATATATATATATATATATATATACAGAGTGTGCATAAAGTTCGTGTGCACTTTAAAAAAAATATAACTTTATTTGTATTTGCGATAGAAATAATTTGTAAAAAGAATTAGAAAGAAGTAAATCTATATTTTTTAAAGGTTTTATTGAAATTTTATTTAAGTTTCCACATGTCCTCCATCATTAGCAATACAAAGGGTAATACGATTTTGCAGTTCACGGAAAACATTTGCCAACTGATTTACAGTAATGCCCGAAATCACATTAGTTATTTTAGCTATACTTAAAACTAGGTACATTAATCTTTAGAACATTTTTTACAGATTATTTCCATCGCAAATATAAATAAAGTTATAAATTTTTTAATGTGCACACGAACTTTATGGACACCCTGTATATATATATATATATATATATATATATATATATATATATATATATATATATATATTCAGGAAGAATCATTTAAAAGAAGGTTTATTGAAAAATGCCGACAAGCTATGTCCATTTTTTTTGTTTAGCCTATCTTACATCCGATTAAGTTGATTTTATCTCAGAATCAACCTTGGGCAGTTCTTTTATTGTATCTATCAATTTGTTTTATTCATATTCATTGTATCTACCCGAGCACTTTTGACTGCTTCTGCAGTTATGATCAAGCTTACTAGTTTGACTTATTATTAGTGATATACCGTAGCGATTGTATCTGGTGAGTTCATCTAGTAGCAACGCTTAAATTCATGATGCTGCATATTTTATTCGACCTTTAGTCGAGATGAGAAAGTCACATAAACTCAAATGTGAACCTCAAAGGAGAGGAAATTGTGGAGATCCATGATCACCTACGTTCTGAGGGGATACGGCACAAGAAGAAGTAGAAGACGAAGAAGAATACGAAGAAGAAGAAAAAGAATACGAGGAAGAATACGAAGAATACGAAGAATACAAAGAAGAATATGAAGAAGAGAAGAAGAAGAAGAATATGAAGCAGAAGAAGGAGAAGAAGAAGAGGAATACAAAGAAGAATACGAAGAATACGAAGAACAAGAATACGAAAAAGAATACTAAGAATACGAAGAAGAATAATACGAAGAATAATACGAAGAATAGGAAGAAGAAGAAGAATACGAGGAAGAAGAAGAAGAAGAAGAAGAAGAAGAAGAATACGAAGAAGAAGAATACGAAGAAGAAGAATACGAAGAAGAAGAAGAAGAAGCATACGAGGAAGAAGAAGAAGAAGAAGAAGAAGAAGAAGAAGAAGAAGAAGCACACGAAGTATATGAAGAAGAATACGAAGGAGAAGAAGATTACGAAGGAGAAGAAGAATACGAAGAAGAATACGAAAAGAAGAAGAAGAATACGAAGAAGAAGAAGAATACAAAGAAGAAGAAGAAGAAGAAGAAGAAGAAGAAGAAGAAGAAGAAGAAGAAGAAGAAGAAGAATATGAAAAAGAATACGAAGGAGAAGAAGAATACGAAGAAGAATACGAAGAATGCGAAGAAGAAGAAGGATACGAAGAAGAAGAAGATGTATTGGGCAACAAGCAGTAAGGCGGTTAAATAAGCGATCCGTTGTACTGAACAAACAGAGGAAAACTACAAGAAAATTATGGTTTTGGATGAGTCGGATGAAAGTGATCATCTTTTGGCGTCGTCTTTAGTCACGTGTGAGGGGAAAATATCAAGCAAAGAAACTAGAATAAGAAGTGTCTTTACTATGTCCGAAAGAGAAGACCTTTCATCGAGTTTCATTTGCGCTTCGTGACGCCCACATATCGACACGAGTGTATTGCCGGTGCGAAGGAATGGCATGAAGGAATGAAAAAAAGTTGAAAGGAGGAAAGAATATCTGGGGAAAGAGAGTGTAAGGTGAAAAAAGTAGAGATGAAGAGAAATGACAAAGTGAGACAAAGTAAGAAGAGGATGAAATGGCGAGAAAGAGAGGAAAAATGAGAAAAAAGAAAGTAGAAAAGGAAGTGAGGAAGAAAGTTATATAAAGAAAGAAAAAATTAATAAAAGGAAAAAGAAAAAGAGGAAGAAAGTGTGATAAAGAAAGAATTTAATTAGAAAAAGAAAAAGAGGAAAAAAGAATTGAATTAGAAAAAGGAAAAAGAGGAAGAAAGAATTTAATTAGAAAAAGGAAAAAGAGGAAGAAAGAATTTAATTAGAAAAAGGAAAAAGAGGAAGAAAGAATTTAATTAGAAAAAGGAAAAAGAGGAAGAAAGAATTTAATTAGAAAAAGGAAAAAGAGGAAGAAAGAATTTAATTACAAAAAGGAAAAAGAGGAAGAAAGAATTTAATTAGAAAAAGGAAAAAGAGGAAGAAAGAATTTAATTAGAAAAAGGAAAAAGAAAAAGAGGAAGAAAGAATTTAATTAGAAAAAGGAAAAAGAGGAAGAAAGAATTTAATTAGAAAAAGGAAAAAGAGGAAGAAAGAATTTAATTAGAAAAAGGAAAAAGAGGAAGAAAGAATTTAATTACAAAAAGGAAAAAGAGGAAGAAAGAATTTAATTAGAAAAAGGAAAAAGAGGAAGAAAGAATTTAATTAGAAAAAGGAAAAAGAGGAAGAAAGAATTTAATTACAAAAAGGAAAAAGAGGAAGAAAGAATTTAATTAGAAAAAGGAAAAAGAAAAAGAGGAAGAAAGAATTTAATTAGAAAAAGGAAAAAGAGGAAGAAAGAATTTAATTAGAAAAAGGAAAAAGAGGAAGAAAGAATTTAATTAGAAAAAGGAAAAAGAGGAAGAAAGAATTTAATTAGAAAAAGGAAAAAGAGGAAGAAAGAATTTAATTAGAAAAAGGAAAAAGAGGAAGAAAGAATTTAATTAGAAAAAGGAAAAAGAGGAAGAAAGAATTTAATTACAAAAAGGAAAAAGAGGAAGAAAGAATTTAATTAGAAAAAGGAAAAAGAGGAAGAAAGAATTTAATTAGAAAAAGGAAAAAGAGGAAGAAAGAATTTAATTACAAAAAGGAAAAAGAGGAAGAAAGAATTTAATTAGAAAAAGGAAAAAGAGGAAGAAAGAATTTAATTAGAAAAAGGAAAAAGAGGAAGAAAGAATTTAATTAGAAAAAGGAAAAAGAGGAAGAAAGAATTTAATTAGAAAAAGGAAAAATAGGAAGAAAGAATTTAATTACAAAAAGGAAAAAGAGGAAGAAAGAATTTAATTACAAAAAGGAAAAAGAGGAAGAAAGAATTTAATTAGAAAAAGGAAAAAGAAAAAGAGGAAGAAAGAATTTAATTAGAAAAAGGAAAAAGAGGAAGAAAGAATTTAATTAGAAAAAGGAAAAAGAGGAAGAAAGAATTTAATTAGAAAAAGGAAAAAGAGGAAGAAAGAATTTAATTACAAAAAGGAAAAAGAGGAAGAAAGAATTTAATTAGAAAAAGGAAAAAGAAAAAGAGGAAGAAAAAATTTAATTAGAAAAAGGAAAAAGAGGAAGAAAGAATTTAATTAGAAAAAGGAAAAAGAGGAAGAAAGAATTTAATTAGAAAAAGGAAAAAGAGGAATAAAGAATTTAATTAGAAAAAGGAAAAAGAGGAAGAAAGAATTTAATTAGAAAAAGGAAAAATAGGAAGAAAGAATTTAATTACAAAAAGGAAAAAGAGGAAGAAAGAATTTAATTACAAAAAGGAAAAAGAGGAAGAAAGAATTTAATTAGAAAAAGGAAAAAGAAAAAGAGGAAGAAAGAATTTAATTAGAAAAAGGAAAAAGAGGAAGAAAGAATTTAATTAGAAAAAGGAAAAAGAGGAAGAAAGAATTTAATTAGAAAAAGGAAAAAGAGGAAGAAAGAATTTAATTACAAAAAGGAAAAAGAGGAAGAAAGAATTTAATTAGAAAAAGGAAAAAGAAAAAGAGGAAGAAAGAATTTAATTAGAAAAAGGAAAAAGAGGAAGAAAGAATTTAATTAGAAAAAGGAAAAAGAGGAAGAAAGAATTTAATTAGAAAAAGGAAAAAGAGGAAGAAAGAATTTAATTAGAAAAAGGAAAAAGAGGAAGAAAGAATTTAATTAGAAAAAGGAAAAAGAGGAAGAAAGAATTTAATTAGAAAAAGGAAAAAGAGGAAGAAAGAATTTAATTACAAAAAGGAAAAAGAGGAAGAAAGAATTTAATTAGAAAAAGGAAAAAGAAAAAGAGGAAGAAAGAATTTAATTAGAAAAAGGAAAAAGAGGAAGAAAGAATTTAATTAGAAAAAGGAAAAAGAGGAAGAAAGAATTTAATTAGAAAAAGGAAAAAGAGGAAGAAAGAATTTAATTAGAAAAAGGAAAAAGAGGAAGAAAGAATTTAATTAGAAAAAGGAAAAAGAGGAAGAAAGAATTTAATTAGAAAAAGGAAAAAGAGGAAGAAAGAATTTAATTACAAAAAGGAAAAAGAGGAAGAAAGAATTTAATTAGAAAAAGGAAAAAGAAAAAGAGGAAGAAAGAATTTAATTAGAAAAAGGAAAAAGAGGAAGAAAGAATTTAATTAGAAAAAGGAAAAAGAGGAAGAAAGAATTTAATTAGAAAAAGGAAAAAGAGGAAGAAAGAATTTAATTAGAAAAAGGAAAAAGAGGAAGAAAGAATTTAATTACAAAAAGGAAAAAGAGGAAGAAAGAATTTAATTAGAAAAAGGAAAAAGAAAAAGAGGAAGAAAGAATTTAATTAGAAAAAGGAAAAAGAGGAAGAAAGAATTTAATTAGAAAAAGGAAAAAGAGGAAGAAAGAATTTAATTAGAAAAAGGAAAAAGAGGAAGAAAGAATTTAATTAGAAAAAGGAAAAAGAGGAAGAAAGAATTTAATTACAAAAAGGAAAAAGAGGAAGAAAGAATTTAATTAGAAAAAGGAAAAAGAAAAAGAGGAAGAAAGAATTTAATTAGAAAAAGGAAAAGAGGAAGAAAGAATTTAATTAGAAAAAGGAAAAAGAGGAAGAAAGAATTTAATTAGAAAAAGGAAAAAGAAGAAGAAAGAATTTAATTAGAAAAAGGAAAAAGAGGAAGAAAGAATTTAATTACAAAAAGGAAAAAGAGGAAGAAAGAATTTAATTAGAAAAAGGAAAAAGAGGAAGAAAGAATTTAATTACAAAAAGGAAAAAGAGGAAGAAAGAATTTAATTAGAAAAAGGAAAAAGAAAAAGAGGAAGAAAGAATTTAATTAGAAAAAGGAAAAAGAGGAAGAAAGAATTTAATTAGAAAAAGGAAAAAGAGGAAGAAAGAATTTAATTAGAAAAAGGAAAAAGAGGAAGTAAGAATTTAATTAGAAAAAGGAAAAAGAGGAAGAAAGAATTTAATTAGAAAAAGGAAAAAGAGGAAGAAAGAATTTAATTAGAAAAAGGAAAAAGAGGTAGAAAGAATTTAATTACAAAAAGGAAAAAGAGGAAGAAAGAATTTAATTACAAAAAGGAAAAAGAGGAAGAAAGAATTTAATTAGAAAAAGGAAAAAGAAAAAGAGGAAGAAAGAATTTAATTAGAAAAAGGAAAAAGAGGAAGAAAGAATTTAATTAGAAAAAGGAAAAAGAGGAAGAAAGAATTTAATTACAAAAAGGAAAAAGAGGAAGAAAGAATTTAATTAGAAAAAGGAAAAAGAAAAAGAGGAAGAAAGAATTTAATTAGAAAAAGGAAAAAGAGGAAGAAAGAATTTAATTAGAAAAAGGAAAAAGAGGTAGAAAGAATTTAATTACAAAAAGGAAAAAGAGGAAGAAAGAATTTAATTACAAAAAGGAAAAAGAGGAAGAAAGAATTTAATTAGAAAAAGGAAAAAGAAAAAGAGGAAGAAAGAATTTAATTAGAAAAAGGAAAAAGAGGAAGAAAGAATTTAATTAGAAAAAGGAAAAAGAGGAAGAAAGAATTTAATTACAAAAAGGAAAAAGAGGAAGAAAGAATTTAATTAGAAAAAGGAAAAAGAAAAAGAGGAAGAAAGAATTTAATTAGAAAAAGGAAAAAGAGGAAGAAAGAATTTAATTAGAAAAAGGAAAAAGAGGAAGAAAGAATTTAATTACAAAAAGGAAAAAGAGGAAGAAAGAATTTAATTAGAAAAAGGAAAAAGAGGAAGAAAGAATTTAATTAGAAAAAGGAAAAAGAGGAAGAAAGAATTTAATTACAAAAAGGAAAAAGAGGAAGAAAGAATTTAATTAGAAAAAGGAAAAAGAGGAAGAAAGAATTTAATTAGAAAAAGGAAAAAGAGGAAGAAAGAATTTAATTACAAAAAGGAAAAAGAGGAAGAAAGAATTTAATTAGAAAAAGGAAAAAGAGGAAGAAAGAATTTAATTACAAAAAGGAAAAAGAGGAAGAAAGAATTTAATTAGAAAAAGGAAAAAGAGGAAGAAAGAATTTAATTAGAAAAAGGAAAAAGAGGTAGAAAGAATTTAATTACAAAAAGGAAAAAGAGGAAGAAAGAATTTAATTACAAAAAGGAAAAAGAGGAAGAAAGAATTTAATTAGAAAAAGGAAAAAGAAAAAGAGGAAGAAAGAATTTAATTAGAAAAAGGAAAAAGAGGAAGAAAGAATTTAATTAGAAAAAGGAAAAAGAGGAAGAAAGAATTTAATTACAAAAAGGAAAAAGAGGAAGAAAGAATTTAATTAGAAAAAGGAAAAAGAAAAAGAGGAAGAAAGAATTTAATTAGAAAAAGGAAAAAGAGGAAGAAAGAATTTAATTAGAAAAAGGAAAAAGAGGAAGAAAGAATTTAATTAGAAAAAGGAAAAAGAGGAAGAAAGAATTTAATTAGAAAAAGGAAAAAGAGGAAGAAAGAATTTAATTAGAAAAAGGAAAAAGAGGAAGAAAGAATTTAATTACAAAAAGGAAAAAGAGGAAGAAAGAATTTAATTAGAAAAAGGAAAAAGAGGAAGAAAGAATTTAATTAGAAAAAGGAAAAAGAGGAAGAAAGAATTTAATTACAAAAAGGAAAAAGAGGAAGAAAGAATTTAATTAGAAAAAGGAAAAAGAGGAAGAAAGAATTTAATTACAAAAAGGAAAAAGAGGAAGAAAGAATTTAATTAGAAAAAGGAAAAAGAGGAAGAAAGAATTTAATTACAAAAAGGAAAAAGAGGAAGAAAGAATTTAATTAGAAAAAGGAAAAATAGGAAGAAAGAATTTAATTACAAAAAGGAAAAAGAGGAAGAAAGAATTTAATTACAAAAAGGAAAAAGAGGAAGAAAGAATTTAATTAGAAAAAGGAAAAAGAAAAAGAGGAAGAAAGAATTTAATTAGAAAAAGGAAAAAGAGGAAGAAAGAATTTAATTAGAAAAAGGAAAAAGAGGAAGAAAGAATTTAATTAGAAAAAGGAAAAAGAGGAAGAAAGAATTTAATTAGAAAAAGGAAAAAGAGGAAGAAAGAATTTAATTAGAAAAAGGAAAAAGAGGAAGAAAGAATTTAATTAGAAAAAGGAAAAAGAGGAAGAAAGAATTTAATTAGAAAAAGGAAAAAGAGGAAGAAAGAATTTAATTACAAAAAGGAAAAAGAGGAAGAAAGAATTTAATTAGAAAAAGGAAAAAGAGGAAGAAAGAATTTAATTACAAAAAGGAAAAAGAGGAAGAAAGAATTTAATTAGAAAAAGGAAAAAGAGGAAGAAAGAATTTAATTACAAAAAGGAAAAAGAGGAAGAAAGAATTTAATTAGAAAAAGGAAAAATAGGAAGAAAGAATTTAATTACAAAAAGGAAAAAGAGGAAGAAAGAATTTAATTACAAAAAGGAAAAAGAGGAAGAAAGAATTTAATTAGAAAAAGGAAAAAGAAAAAGAGGAAGAAAGAATTTAATTAGAAAAAGGAAAAAGAGGAAGAAAGAATTTAATTAGAAAAAGGAAAAAGAGGAAGAAAGAATTTAATTAGAAAAAGGAAAAAGAGGAAGAAAGAATTTAATTAGAAAAAGGAAAAAGAGGAAGAAAGAATTTAATTACAAAAAGGAAAAAGAGGAAGAAAGAATTTAATTAGAAAAAGGAAAAAGAGGAAGAAAGAATTTAATTAGAAAAAGGAAAAAGAGGAAGAAAGAATTTAATTACAAAAAGGAAAAAGAGGAAGAAAGAATTTAATTAGAAAAAGGAAAAAGAGGAAGAAAGAATTTAATTACAAAAAGGAAAAAGAGGAAGAAAGAATTTAATTAGAAAAAGGAAAAAGAGGAAGAAAGAATTTAATTACAAAAAGGAAAAAGAGGAAGAAAGAATTTAATTAGAAAAAGGAAAAATAGGAAGAAAGAATTTAATTACAAAAAGGAAAAAGAGGAAGAAAGAATTTAATTACAAAAAGGAAAAAGAGGAAGAAAGAATTTAATTAGAAAAAGGAAAAAGAAAAAGAGGAAGAAAGAATTTAATTAGAAAAAGGAAAAAGAGGAAGAAAGAATTTAATTAGAAAAAGGAAAAAGAGGAAGAAAGAATTTAATTAGAAAAAGGAAAAAGAGGAAGAAAGAATTTAATTAGAAAAAGGAAAAAGAGGAAGAAAGAATTTAATTAGAAAAAGGAAAAAGAGGAAGAAAGAATTTAATTAGAAAAAGGAAAAAGAGGAAGAAAGAATTTAATTACAAAAAGGAAAAAGAGGAAGAAAGAATTTAATTAGAAAAAGGAAAAAGAAAAAGAGGAAGAAAGAATTTAATTAGAAAAAGGAAAAAGAGGAAGAAAGAATTTAATTAGAAAAAGGAAAAAGAGGAAGAAAGAATTTAATTAGAAAAAGGAAAAAGAGGAAGAAAGAATTTAATTAGAATAAGGAAAAAGAGGAAGAAAGAATTTAATTAGAAAAAGGAAAAAGTGGAAGAAAGAATTTAATTAGAAAAAGGAAAAAGAGGAAGAAAGAATTTAATTACAAAAAGGAAAAAGAGGAAGAAAGAATTTAATTACAAAAAGGAAAAAGAGGAAGAAAGAATTTAATTAGAAAAAGGAAAAAGAAAAAGAGGAAGAAAGAATTTAATTAGAAAAAGGAAAAAGAGGAAGAAAGAATTTAATTAGAAAAAGGAAAAAGAGGAAGAAAGAATTTAATTAGAAAAAGGAAAAAGAGGAAGAAAGAATTTAATTAGAAAAAGGAAAAAGAGGAAGAAAGAATTTAATTAGAAAAAGGAAAAAGAGGAAGAAAGAATTTAATTACAAAAAGGAAAAAGAGGAAGAAAGAATTTAATTAGAAAAAGGAAAAAGAGGAAGAAAGAATTTAATTAGAAAAAGGAAAAAGAGGAAGAAAGAATTTAATTACAAAAAGGAAAAAGAGGAAGAAAGAATTTAATTAGAAAAAGGAAAAAGAGGAAGAAAGAATTTAATTAGAAAAAGGAAAAAGAGGAAGAAAGAATTTAATTAGAAAAAGGAAAAAGAGGAAGAAAGAATTTAATTAGAAAAAGGAAAAAGAGGAAGAAAGAATTTAATTACAAAAAGGAAAAAGAGGAAGAAAGAATTTAATTACAAAAAGGAAAAAGAGGAAGAAAGAATTTAATTAGAAAAAGGAAAAAGAAAAAGAGGAAGAAAGAATTTAATTAGAAAAAGGAAAAAGAGGAAGAAAGAATTTAATTAGAAAAAGGAAAAAGAGGAAGAAAGAATTTAATTAGAAAAAGGAAAAAGAGGAAGAAAGAATTTAATTAGAAAAAGGAAAAAGAGGAAGAAAGAATTTAATTAGAAAAAGGAAAAAGAGGAAGAAAGAATTTAATTACAAAAAGGAAAAAGAGGAAGAAAGAATTTAATTAGAAAAAGGAAAAAGAAAAAGAGGAAGAAAGAATTTAATTAGAAAAAGGAAAAAGAGGAAGAAAGAATTTAATTAGAAAAAGGAAAAAGAGGAAGAAAGAATTTAATTAGAAAAAGAGGAAGAAAGAATTTAATTAGAAAAAGGAAAAAGAGGAAGAAAGAATTTAATTACAAAAAGGAAAAAGAGGAAGAAAGAATTTAATTAGAAAAAGGAAAAAGAGGAAGAAAGAATTTAATTAGAAAAAGGAAAAAGAGGAAGAAAGAATTTAATTACAAAAAGGAAAAAGAGGAAGAAAGAATTTAATTACAAAAAGGAAAAAGAGGAAGAAAGAATTTAATTAGAAAAAGGAAAAAGAGGAAGAAAGAATTTAATTAGAAAAAGGAAAAAGAGGAAGAAAGAATTTAATTAGAAAAAGGAAAAAGAGGAAGAAAGAATTTAATTAGAAAAAGGAAAAAGAGGAAGAAAGAATTTAATTAGAAAAAGGAAAAAGAGGAAGAAAGAATTTAATTAGAAAAAGGAAAAAGAGGAAGAAAGAATTTAATTACAAAAAGGAAAAAGAGGAAGAAAGAATTTAATTACAAAAAGGAAAAAGAGGAAGAAAGAATTTAATTAGAAAAAGGAAAAAGAGGAAGAAAGAATTTAATTAGAAAAAGGAAAAAGAGGAAGAAAGAATTTAATTAGAAAAAGGAAAAAGAGGAAGAAAGAATTTAATTAGAAAAAGGAAAAAGAGGAAGAAAGAATTTAATTAGAAAAAGGAAAAAGAGGAAGAAAGAATTTAATTAGAAAAAGGAAAAAGAGGAAGAAAGAATTTAATTACAAAAAGGAAAAAGAGGAAGAAAGAATTTAATTACAAAAAGGAAAAAGAGGAAGAAAGAATTTAATTAGAAAAAGGAAAAAGAGGAAGAAAGAATTTAATTAGAAAAAGGAAAAAGAGGAAGAAAGAATTTAATTACAAAAAGGAAAAAGAGGAAGAAAGAATTTAATTACAAAAAGGAAAAAGAGGAAGAAAGAATTTAATTACAAAAAGGAAAAAGAGGAAGAAAGAATTTAATTAGAAAAAGGAAAAAGAGGAAGAAAGAATTTAATTAGAAAAAGGAAAAAGAGGAAGAAAGAATTTAATTACAAAAAGGAAAAAGAGGAAGAAAGAATTTAATTAGAAAAAGGAAAAAGAGGAAGAAAGAATTTAATTAGAAAAAGGAAAAAGAGGAAGAAAGAATTTAATTAGAAAAAGGAAAAAGAGGAAGAAAGAATTTAATTACAAAAAGGAAAAAGAGGAAGAAAGAATTTAATTACAAAAAGGAAAAAGAGGAAGAAAGAATTTAATTACAAAAAGGAAAAAGAGGAAGAAAGAATTTAATTAGAAAAAGGAAAAAGAGGAAGAAAGAATTTAATTACAAAAAGGAAAAAGAGGAAGAAAGAATTTAATTACAAAAAGGAAAAAGAGGAAGAAAGAATTTAATTACAAAAAGGAAAAAGAGGAAGAAAGAATTTAATTAGAAAAAGGAAAAAGAGGAAGAAAGAATTTAATTAGAAAAAGGAAAAAGAGGAAGAAAGAATTTAATTACAAAAAGGAAAAAGAGGAAGAAAGAATTTAATTACAAAAAGGAAAAAGAGGAAGAAAGAATTTAATTACAAAAAGGAAAAAGAGGAAGAAAGAATTTAATTAGAAAAAGGAAAAAGAGGAAGAAAGAATTTAATTAGAAAAAGGAAAAAGAGGAAGAAAGAATTTAATTAGAAAAAGGAAAAAGAGGAAGAAAGAATTTAATTAGAAAAAGGAAAAAGAGGAAGAAAGAATTTAATTAGAAAAAGGAAAAAGAGGAAGAAAGAATTTAATTAGAAAAAGGAAAAAGAGGAAGAAAGAATTTAATTAGAAAAAGGAAAAAGAGGAAGAAAGAATTTAATTACAAAAAGGAAAAAGAGGAAGAAAGAATTTAATTACAAAAAGGAAAAAGAGGAAGAAAGAATTTAATTAGAAAAAGGAAAAAGAGGAAGAAAGAATTTAATTAGAAAAAGGAAAAAGAGGAAGAAAGAATTTAATTAGAAAAAGGAAAAAGAGGAAGAAAGAATTTAATTAGAAAAAGGAAAAAGAGGAAGAAAGAATTTAATTAGAAAAAGGAAAAAGAGGAAGAAAGAATTTAATTAGAAAAAGGAAAAAGAGGAAGAAAGAATTTAATTACAAAAAGGAAAAAGAGGAAGAAAGAATTTAATTACAAAAAGGAAAAAGAGGAAGAAAGAATTTAATTAGAAAAAGGAAAAAGAGGAAGAAAGAATTTAATTAGAAAAAGGAAAAAGAGGAAGAAAGAATT
The DNA here is from genome assembly GCA_964036315.1 of Acanthosepion esculentum. Classification (NCBI taxonomy): domain Eukaryota; kingdom Metazoa; phylum Mollusca; class Cephalopoda; order Sepiida; family Sepiidae; genus Acanthosepion; species Acanthosepion esculentum. The sequence goes on from OZ038505.1 coordinate 26,620,926, forward strand.
TAATTAGAAAAAGGAAAAAGAGGAAGAAAGAATTTAATTACAAAAAGGAAAAAGAGGAAGAAAGAATTTAATTACAAAAAGGAAAAAGAGGAAGAAAGAATTTAATTAGAAAAAGGAAAAAGAGGAAGAAAGAATTTAATTAGAAAAAGGAAAAAGAGGAAGAAAGAATTTAATTACAAAAAGGAAAAAGAGGAAGAAAGAATTTAATTAGAAAAAGGAAAAAGAGGAAGAAAGAATTTAATTAGAAAAAGGAAAAAGAGGAAGAAAGAATTTAATTACAAAAAGGAAAAAGAGGAAGAAAGAATTTAATTACAAAAAGGAAAAAGAGGAAGAAAGAATTTAATTAGAAAAAGGAAAAAGAGGAAGAAAGAATTTAATTAGAAAAAGGAAAAAGAGGAAGAAAGAATTTAATTAGAAAAAGGAAAAAGAGGAAGAAAGAATTTAATTAGAAAAAGGAAA
>OZ038505.1:26631384-26638884 GCA_964036315.1 Acanthosepion esculentum
CACACAAATAATCTCACTGTTCTCTCTCTCTCATTCACTCTCTTTTACTCTATCTCTCTCTCTCCCTCCCTCCCTCCCTTGATGAAACAAAAGAACTCATGAGGACGGGCTCTAAAGCATGTTGTTGTGTTTACCTTATCTTTTGACTATTCGGTGGATTTCCTGATGGTTCGTTGCGCCGATAGGCACGTGAAAAAAGAGAAGAAGGAGCAGAAAAAAACAGCAATAACGACAACGAAAAAGAAGAAGAAATTTAGTTGGCATTTTCTACAATACCCATGACTCGTGCCAGTGTTATCCACGGGCGACTCTCGATAGTCACCGTCATTTCAATTTTCTGGATTGTTTATGGAGCGAAACAGACGAGACGAATTGGTAAGTCCCTAAAATTAACCTGTCATACATTATTTCAGACTCTCACACGGCGGACCTGGCGATCAAAATAGGTCCTTTGTAGAATTTTGTGTAAGCGACCTAACGAAAAAGTCACTAATGCATTCACATCTATCTATCTATCTATCTATCTATTTAATCTATCTATTTATGTATCTACACACACACACACACACACACACACACACACACACACACACACACACACACACACACGGGTAGCCTTCTCGTTCATCAAAAACACATAAAGATATATATTTTAAGAGATATATACTCAGTATTGCCATAGAAATCAACATGGTGACCGTCAGACTTTTGTTATCTATCTATCTATCTATCTATCTATCTATCTATCTATCTATCTAATTTTATAACTATATACACATATATAACTGTATCTATCTATCTATCTATCTATCTATCTATCTATCTATCTATCTATCTATTTTGGTGTGTTCATATCTGTCTATGTGTCTACGTGTCTATGATTTTTTTGTTATTTTTCTATCTCTCATTCATCCCATTTCAGTCACACTTTCTTACTCTCCTGGTCGGTTATAAAGTTTTATTTTGTCGAAATATGTGCCCGCAAGATTGTCAGCTTAACTGTTTGTTTACACACACACGCATGCGCAGGCGCGCGACACACACACACACACACACACACACACACACACACACACACACACACACACACACACACACACACACACACACACGCATGTATGCATGTATATAAGAACGTAATAAATATTAAACTTGTTAGTTAAAATGGTTGAATGTTTGCCCTTCCAACAGATATTTGCTGGCCAAAAGCAATCTGAACGCTACTATGGAAAGATACTGCAGCTAGACAGGAAATTAATGCTTAAGTAAATTTGCGTTTTTTGTAACATCTGTGATGCCTATCTATCTATCTATCTATCTATCTATCTATCTATCTATCTATCTCATACTTTACATATCTATCTATCTATCCATCTATCTCATACTTTACATATCTATCTATCTATCTATCTATCTATCTATCTCATACTTTACATATCTATCTATCTATCTATCTACTTTTATCATACTTGTCATATCTATCTATCTATCTATCTATCTATCTATCTATCTATCTATCTATCTATCTCATACTTTATCTATCTATCTATCTATCTATCTATCTATCTCATATTTTACATATCTATCTATCTATCTATCTATTTTTCTCATAATTTACATATCTATCTATCTACCTATCTATCTATTTTTCTCATAATTTACATATCTATCTATCTATCTATCTATCTATCTATCTCATACTTTACATATCTATATATGTTAGTATCTATCTACTTTTATCATACTTCTTATATCTATCTATCTATCTATCTATCTCATACGTTACATATCTATCTATCTATCTCATACTTTACATATCTATCTATCTATCTCATACTTTACATATCTATATATGTTATTATCTATCTATCAACTTTTATCATACGTGTTATATCTATCTCATACTTTACATATCTATATATGTTATTATCTATCTATCAACTTTTATCATACGTGTTATATCTATCTCATACTTTACATATCTATCTATCTATCTATCTATCTATCTATCTATCTATCTATCTATCTATCTATCTATCTATCTATCTATCTATCTATCTCTCTCTCTCTCTCTCTCTCTCTATATATATATATATATATATATATACTTTTATCATACTCGTTATCTCTCTCTATATATATCTATCTATCTATCTATTTTATTACATAATCTTTTCTCACCATAAAATCCAACCTTTTTCTTTCATAAAATAATCTGATCTGAAAATTGTTTTAAATGCACTTTTGCTATTGCTTCTCTTTTAATCTAATCATCTGTGATTGCCATACTTTATTGAAATCGGATAGAATTGTCTATTTTGAATATTACATAAAAATATTAGTAATAATTAAATTTAATAGTATACTAATATAGGACTTTGTAATAATGAACATTTGTTGTCGAGATATAACCAACTGGTAAGTATTGCTAAATAATGTGCCGGTGCCCCCTTCTGAAAAGGCTCTTTACAGACAATTCGGATAAACTTCGTAAATATGAAAATTTTATTAAATAGTTAATTGACCTGATGAATTAAGGAAGCGAAATTAGGTTAAGATGATGACATGTGTTCTTATTTAACGATGAATATCGAAGGAATTTATTTAAAATCCTTCGTGAGAGAATTACGGGTTGGTAGTACGCGAATACAACACAACAAAATAAAGCATTTGATGATTTAAAAGAATATAATCTTTACTTTCTACTGTGGAACCTCGACGTTTTGTAATGGTTAGAAAACTTGTTTCGGTAGAAAAATTACGACTGAGTAGTGAGTTCGACCCTCACTGGCTGCCCCATACTTTCGGCCTTGTGCCACATCTGAGCTACGCTTATAAAACTCACCGCCCTAAACTTTGTAGATTGCAACGAACGTATTTGGCCCGTTGTGCTGCACCATAAAACACACGCACACACACACGCGCCTGCATACAAAGCAGAAACACCGACACAAAAACGCTCGTGCGCACGTGGCTGAAGTTCAGACAACTATCTTTCCGTGCATGTTGATAAGTACACACACACACACACACACACACACACACACACACGCGCACACACACACACACACGCGCGCGTGCACACACACACACACACACACCTAACTATCTATCTATCTATCTATCTATCTTTCTGTCTATCTATCTATCCATCTATCTATCTATTATAACATGATCTATCTATCTAACAAGATCTTTCTATCTATCTATTATAACAAGATCTATCTATCTATCTATCTATCTATCTATCTATTATAACAAGATCTATCTATCTATCTATCTATCTATCTATCTATCTATTATAACAAGATCTATCTATCTATATATCTATCTATCTATCTGTATCTATCTATCTATCTCTGTCGATTCATATCTATCTATCTATCTATCTATCTCTATCGATTCGTATCTATCTATCTCTCTCTCTATCTATCTATCTATCTTTGTTCATATCTATCTATCTATCTATCTATCTATCTATCTATCTATCTATCTATCTGTATCTATCTATCTATCTATCTATCTATCTATCTATCTATCTATCTCGATGTCTCTTCTTTCTCTCAGTCTGTTCATCTCTCTCTCTCTCTCATTCTCTCTCTCATTCTCTCTTTCACTCTCTCTCTCTTTCTATCTATCTATCTATCTATCTATCTCAGTCTGTTTGATTGGGGATTGATATTTAATCTTAATTTATTTATAAGTTTTTATGAAAAATGTGATTTCTGTAAATAAATGCAATTTTGCTATGAATGATACTATGGATACTAACTGCATGGAACCAAGTGTTGGGAGATATTTCAGTTTCTTCATATCTATCTATCTATCTATCTATCTATCTATCTATCTATCTATCTATCTATCTATCTATCACTGCCTGTTCATATCTATCTATCTATCTATCTATCTATCTATCTATCTATCTATCTATCACTGCCTGTTCATATCTATCTATCTATCTATCTATCTATCTATCTATCTATCTATCTATCTATCTATCTATCTATCACTGCCTGTTAATATCTATCTATCTATCTATCTATCTATCTATCTATCTATCTATCTATCTATCTATCTATCACTGCCTGTTCATATCTATCTATCTATCTATCTATCTATCTATCACTACCTGTTCATATCTATCTATCTATCTATCTATAACTGCCTGTTCATATCTATCTATCTATCTATCTATCTATCTATCTATCTATCTATCTATCTATAACTGCCTGTTCATATCTATCTATCTATCTATCTATCTATCTATCTATCTATCTATCTATCTATAACTGCCTGTTCATATCTATCTATCACTGCCTGTTCATATCTATCTATCTATCTATCTATCTATCTATCTATCTATCTATCTATAACTGCCTGTTCATATCTATCTATCTATCTATCTATCTATCTATCTATCTATCTATCTATCTATCTATCTATCTCAGTTTGTGTCTATCTATCTATATGTCGTAAATTGTGCTTATCGATCTATCTATTTTGTGTATATATATATGCATGGATGTGTGTATATGCGTGTGTGCGTGTATATGTGTACGTGCAAAATGATATATTTATTTTCTATATTATTTACAAATCTTAGTTTAGCCTGGGACAAAGTGAAAATATGTGGGTACCCAGTGAGAACAACATACACTTGCACATTGCCTGTTTCTGCTACATTAACATTTTCCCTGCGTCTTCGTGGCAAAGCGGCCATATTTATTTCAGCCTCTGCTCGTGGATGTGTGATGGTGTGGAGGCGGCCTAACGGTTAACAAAAGTGAAAATGAAATTCACTGATCGTAGTTCAAATTCAGCTTGGAATTTGTGCTTCCCATACACTTATGCCCTTAGGAAAGGCATGAGTCCAACATTTCAAATAGATCAGGTCAGAGAATTGATTATTCCTTGGCATCAAGGCATGCCATGAAGTCGTCAGCATGGCGCGAAAACAACCATCTTATGCGCTTATATATATATATACCTATATCTATATCTACATACACACATATTTATATATATATATATATATATACCTATATCTATATCTACATACACACACATATTTATATATATATATATATATATATATATATCTATACCTATATCTATAAGTATATCTACATACACACACATATTTATATATATATATATATATATATATATATATACCTATATCTATATCTAGATACACACACACGCACATATATATATATATATATATATATATATATATATATATATATTAGATTTTTAATCAATTGTGATATAAACATATGTATGTATATATATATGCTTATATCACAATTTTATCTATGTATATATTTATATATAGAGAATATTAGATTTTAATATATATATATATGTGTGTGTGTGTGTCTGTTAGATTTTAATGAATTACGATATATATATATATATATATATATATATATATATATATATATAGTTAAACCTAGAGAGCCCGACAAACCTACCAAGGTTTCACCTAAACGGACCTCAGGGAAGCTTTGTCTGGCACTCTAGGTTTAACTAGGTCTGCTCTACTTATTTTATTGAGCACTTTATTTAGTTAGTTGCGTACTCGAATCGGGTTTGTTGGACCTGCATGCGGAACGATTGTTTTCGACAGGCGTTCATGTTTTCGTTTCTTTCTTTTTTTTATACCTCTTTTTTATACCTTTTTTTCCTTCGATATTGATTTGATTTTTGCAATCAAGTAACCAAAGGTTTTCCGAAACGAGTGTAGTTACTTATATTTATAAGATTACTACTAATAATAATATTATATATATATTTATATATATATATACATATATATATATATATATATATATATATATATATATGTATATATATATATATATATGTATATATATATATATATATATATATATATATATATATATATATATATATATATATGCAGAAATATAGTCTTAAAGTGTGCTATATTTATGGGGTAAAGTGCTCAATATCAGAGATAGAGCGTGTGTAAATATAAAAGTGGACATGGAAGTCAGCACTTAGAGGCGACAGTCTGTTTCATGCTAGTGCAATCGTCAGGCGACTCTTCGCCTGACGATTGCACTAGCATGAAACAGACTGTCGCTTCTAAGTGCTGACTTCCATGTCCACTTTTATATTATATATATATATATATATATATATATATATATATATATATATATATATATACACACATTGCGTCTGGTGTTAAATAAATAAGTTTCGTTAGGATTAACTGATATTATATAGAAACAGATAAAATTGATTTCAATGAGATCCTCATCAGATTATGCGAGAGTAACATTATCTAACTGTTGATATCCTTAAATAAATAAATATACAAAATGAATAAATCCTAACGGGCCAGGTACTACCTACCTTGGTTTCACCACATGGGATCCTCAGGGTGAACTGGCCAGTTCACCCTGAGGATCCCATGTGGTAAAATCTAGGCAAGCAGTACCTGGCCCGTTTGGATTTATTCATTTTACTTTTGCTCTGCCTAGTGTATTGAGCTCTCTTCGTTTTAACTTATTACTCGCTGCGTTTTTTTTCTTTGTGCCAGAGATTTAAGGTACTCGACGATTTCTTTTACCCTGTTTGGAGGTTTTCGGTTTTTTCTTTTTTTTTCTCAATTTTTCCTCCGATGCCAAAGTGTTTTCACCCACCGAGTTTATATATATATATATATATATGCAGAAATATAGTCTTAAAGTGTGCTATATTTATGGGGTAAAGTGCTCAATATCAGAGATAGAGCGTGTGTAAATATAAAAGTGGACATGGAAGTCAGCACTTAGAGGCGACAGTCTGTTTCATGCTAGTGCAATCGTCATATTTATATATATATATATTTATCAAATATATATATATATATATATATATACACAGTGGCGGCCATAATATAAGGAACGGAAACAACAAAGATATAAATATGTGTATTACTTAAAAAGTAATGCATGATTAGCAATAAAATTGTTACCGAATAAAGATTAGGGTGTAATGCATGAATATTATACAAAGTTACAAAAATTTACATAATAGTTTTCTTTTTAAATAATGATTAAATGGAACAAAGGAAATAAGCTACTGGACAAAAGTTAAGGAACAATCTTGTTAATACTTGATTGTGAACAAAATATCAACAAAATTTAATATTTGGTAAACATCCCCTTATTTTCAATGACTTCTCTGCATCGTCGACTACATGATCTAATTAATTTCTTGCAAAAATCAGCAGTAATTCCCTCCCATTCGTCTTTCAATAACTCCCATATGTGATCCTGGTTTTTGGGTTTCTTTTCTGAGCCCTTTCTCCAATTATCTTCCAAAAATTTTCTATTGGATTCAGGTCGGGGCTCTGGGCTGGCCACTTCATTAGGACGATTTCTTCTTCTTCAAATAAAGCCATAACCTTCCGAGTCTTGTGGCAAGGTGCATTGTCCTGCATAAAAATAGGAGATTCATAAAGATTATGGTGTAATCTTGGTA
>OZ038505.1:26643884-26676384 GCA_964036315.1 Acanthosepion esculentum
ATAGATAAGAATAGACTGTGAAATATAGATAGATAGATAGATAGATAGAAACAAAGGAAATATATATTAAATATGAACAGACATAGACTCATGTGTTCTTGAAAATCACACTACTCACACATTAGTTTTTACAAACTGGCAATCGGTCTTCATATATATATATATATATATATATATATATATATATATATATATATATATATATATATATACAAACACACACACACACACCCGCACATACACATATATATATGGGCACCTCGAGGTGGTGCAAATGCTAGCAAGCTTGTCTTACGACTTAGTAATGACTTCGATCCTCACTGGGTGCCCCATACTTTCGGCCTTCTGCCACATCTGAGCTAGGCTTGGAAAATCACTATATATATATATATATATATATATATATATATATATATATATATATATATATAAAAGTGAACATAGAAGTCAACACTTAGAGGCGACAGTCTGTTTCATGCTAGATGCAATCCTCAGGCAATATATATATATATATATATATATATATATATATATATATATATATAGCCTCTGTGATAGAGCGTACGTAAATGAAAAAGTGAACACTAAGATCAATGCCTAGGTCCAATCTGTTTCATGCTTTAACGGAACCTTCAGAACATGTCCTGAAAATTTCATTGAAACGTCTTTTTAGAAAGGTCGAATCACTGCTTTTAAACAGAAATTATGGGAAATTTGTAGTTTAAAAGCAATATATATATACATATACATACATATATATATATATATATATATGTATATATATATATATATATATATATATATATATATATATATATATATATATAGATAGATAGATAGATAGATAGATATATGTATTGTGTATGTTTCGGTAGCAATTTTTCATTAATACATGTTTCATTAAATAATATAGACAAGTTTTGTCTATTTATTTTAAGTAAGTTCCTTTCTTATTGTCTGATAAGCTTAATCACATTATCGTTGAAAGACGAAAGGAAAACACCATATTGATACATGTTTGAATCCAATCTAAGCTTTCGGCTTACATAAGCCATTATCAAAGATGACGATTTTAATAAACCAAACAACACATATACGAAACCACAATAATGGCCCGCCGTTGCTGTTTGAATGAGCTCAAACTCTTATTTACGAGCCAAGGAAGCGAAAGATTGGATTCAAACATATGTCAATATGGTGTTTTCCTTTCGTCTTTCAACGATAATGTGATTAAGCTTATCAGACAATACGACAGGAACTTACTTAAAATAAATAGACAAAACATATATATATATATATATATATATATATATATATATATATATATATATATATATATATATATATATATATATGCAAGTTTCATTAAAAACGACAGACAAGGTACTTCGGTTAAGTTTTTTATTTAATTTTTCTTGTGTACGAACAAGAGCTTTCTTTGCTGGACAAAGGGTGTGTAAGAACTGTCCAAATGTTTTATTTTTCCGATCGCTTTCGGCTATATCTTTAGCCATTATCAAGGATGATTTGATTTTTCTGTTTAATTGAGTGTGTGCATTATGTATATGTCTTAGTGTGTAGTAGGGGTGTTTTAATTTCCAAATACGGTTAGCACGTTGTGGCTTTGTTCATAGTTAATATTGTTAAGGGTAGGCTATTTCTTTTTTTATTATTAAATCCTCCATTATTTTTAACCCTTTTTTTTACAGGTGGAAGCAATTAATATATTTGTGTTTTCTACAAGTATATTTCTAATGGAGTCTCGTAAATTTTTGTGTGTGTTTAAATGGGTTCTAATGGAGCTGTGATCGGATAGGTGTAACGTAAGACGTCTTGATAAGCATGTGGTTGTGTAACCGATGTAATGTTGTTATACTTTGTGATCCGCTTTGAAGCGGAAGTGACTTCTAATTTGAATGATAAAACTGAAACGAAACGAAATTCCGAAAACTGAAACGAAAAACCGAAAACTGAAACGAAAAACCGAAAACTGAAACGAAAAAACAAACCGCCGGATTAATTGGGAAGAGTCGAATATTAACGCATTCTTTCATTAAAATAAAACTGTTCATCAGACCAAAGTCTAAAAGTGGTATTTGATGATATAAATGTTATATATTTATTTCGGAAAATTACTTTTTTCTTTATTCGGCTCTCAGATCGGATTAGCTACGCGTAAATACCCTTGGGAAACGTATGAATCTATCTTTTCTCCCCCTCTGCTAAGGGTTAATTAGTAAGACGTGTATTACTAAATCATTATTAATCCAAAAAAATTCTGCTAAATGTTAAAATAGCCTGATAATCATTCTGATAACGATTACAAAAAACATTTTTTTTAAAGCAATTCACCCCAGGCAAGGAGGGAGAGCCACTAGCACGCAAGGGTTGCAGAGGATTGAGAAAAGAATCGGTTGGGCACCGTCTGTGAGAAAAAGAGCACCATCACACGATTCCCTCTTCCATAAATTTATAAATTTCATGACTGCCAGACAATTTCTGTGACCACACCACCTCTTACACATACTTTCCTTACTCCTCAGACACAAACCTCTTGATTATTATGTGTGGGGCGCAGTTGAGCGTGACTGCAACAAAACAACTTTTAACACCATATTTTCATTTTTGCGTAATTTGTACGACAATTTATCCATCGCAACCTATACATATGTGTGTGCGTGTTTATGTGTGTGTGCATGGGTTTGTGTGTGTGTGCGTGAGAGTGTGTGCGTTTTAAAAAAAAAAAAATTTTTTAAGCAATTCACACCAAGCAAGGCGGGAGTGCCACTACCACGCAAGGGCTACAGAGGATTGAGAACAAAAGTAAAGAGTGGTGTTTGAGGAAAGTATACAGAGGAAGATGGGGAACATGGTCAAGGTATCAGAAGATGTCGACTGACATTTCACTAGAATATTTGAAGATTATAGTTATCAGGGAAGCAAGTAAGAGGAATGGAGTTCCACAGACGGGAAGTGCGAGAGAAAAGCTGTTTGAGTAGAAGAGACGGTTACATTTAAGCGTTTTGGCACTGAAATGGTGGGACCGAAATGCCAGCCTAGTAGCTCGCTTAAATTCATGCCGTCCGGGGGACCAGCGAAAGCAACTGGTCGGAACAGTTGCCGTGAAGATACTAGTAGAAGAGACAGAGGGAAACCACGCCACGTCTGTGAGAAAGAACTGTAGACTAGATGCCAGATCAGGACCTATCACATTGCATATCCGTCGTTTGTTGAGGTCCTAGAGACTTACAGCGTTCATGTTCTTTTATTGTCCTTTTTTCTCTCTAAAATGTTTTCATTCACTTTCACTTCCAGTAAACCTTTGCGTCATAGTGGCATTATTGCCTTGTTTGTGGGGAATGATTAAAAAAAATGCATAAGGAAATTTAATAAGCTGTCCTAATTATGCAATTTCAACAGATTTAAGTTGATTGCTTTATAATAATTTAAAATAGTGATTCTTTCATTTTTTAAAGCAATTCACCCTAAGCAAGGCGGGAGTGCCACTAGAACGCAAGGGGTTACAGAGGATTGAGAACAAGAGTAAAGAGGCGTGTTTGAGGAAAGGATACAGACAAGGACGGGGAACAAGGTCAAGGTATAAGACGTCGATTGACATTTCACTTGAATATTTGAAGAATTTAGTCATCGGGGAAGGAAATAAGGGGAAGGGAGTGCCACAGACGGGAAGAGCGAGAGAAGAAACTATTTGAGTAGAAGAGACATAACCGTTTTGACAGTGAAAGGATGGGACCTAGATGCCAGCCTGGTAGATGCCAGCCTGGTAAATGCCAGCCTGGTAAATGCCAGCCTGGTAGCTCGCTTAAAATCATGCAGTCCGGGAACCAGCAAAAGTAGCTCGTCGGAATAGTTGCCGTTAAAATACTTGTAGAAGAGACGACAAAATGGGCAAAAAATGAGAGGCATTTCTTCACATTTTGTTGTACCGTATAGACCTGAGCTTAGTGATATGGCCATAAACTCACTCCATTTTGGCTTAGCGTTGTGCAAAAAGGAATGAAGACCATTTAATTGTTGGCTCCCGCCATCAATCAAACCTTCTCCTACAGCTGATATGAAAATGTGTGCTTCTTGCAGGCAACTTGAGAGCCTAAAATATAGGTGGAAACCCTACCCTAAACTGAACTCGCAAAGTGCAGTCGTAATGTATAATAATGATCTCCGTTCAGTGGTAAACACTTCGTGGGAAAACCAAGTTCTAGATTGTCCGGGCTGGAGGAAAACAGAGCTGAATATAACAGGTCTATTTTGGAACCCAGTGTAGTGCACGGGATTTGAAAATTCGAATTTGATATGATAATTAACGTCACAAAATATTTTTCAAAATCGGGACATTTTTTTGTAAAACCGAGTTTAACTATTAAGTTTAGGTTCAAATTTGTAGCATTGAAATTTCATTTCGGTGATCAGTGAAAGCCTTATAGCACAGGTTTATAAAATTTATAATTTACTGAAGCTTTACAAACTGCATATGGACAAGATCTATGGCACACGCACGTTATTACTAAATCATTGTTCCATCAAATAAGACCTTCATTTATCTCAAAGGGAAGTTATACTGAACAATTTATCTATATTATGATGTATTATGTTATACAGTGCAGTATTTTTTTAGTGCGATTTGCAATAAACAATGGAAATTTAAAATATTTTGCCGTAGTATTCCCGGAAGTATTATGGTGTTGTATACACTTTTATCTATTTTTTGTTTTTATTAATTATGATCTAACAAATGATCTCACAACTCGTTTTCATTGAATAACATTTTTAAAAATCGTTTACAATTTACTTGGAATATAATTTCCATTCAATGTATCTAATGCAAAAGATATCACCTTTATTTGGATTATTCTTGAAATAGTTTTGAAGTCAGTTTGTAAGCAAAAGCAATGCTTCTGTACATATTTTTTCGCACGATATTTAAAAATAAATGCTCAAACATAGATAAAAGCTATAAATCTCATTTCTGGAGTCAGTACTTATCCCACCAATACGCAGCTTTCACACTGAGGGTAATGTTTAATTTAAAAGAAAATAGTGAAAAATCAGCCTGCCCTAATGCACAACAGTAAGAAAGACTTTGAACAAAATCGCGTTGTGCTTGAATAACTCAAGAAAGATGTTTTCGTGCTCATTTCCATAAGAATGTTGAGCTAGAATTTGAATGAATGTAGTTACGTCTCATTAAGTCAGGTCTAAAAACTCATCAATGACACCGCGCAGAGAGACATGTCATTCGCTATATGCTATGCGGCATTTCTACATGTATTACACACACACACTCACACATACATCTATACAAAGACATTTGTTTTCTCAACTTTTATTTCAAAATTACGAATTCTCTTCCACTTAATTGTAACCATTGTTATCAAATTGTATTTAAATTGTTAGACGTTGTTATTTTATTCCTCGTTTTGGTACAACAGCGAAGTTCCGTTCAACCCTTCTTTCTCTCGTTTAACCTCGGCAGCAAAATCACCTTCCCTTTAATCTTAAGAAGATTAACAGTAACCTTCATTGCCAAAACGCGTTCACCGTCAAAACAAGGCCAGCAACAATCAAGAGCAACAACCAAAACAATAAGCCATAGGAACATATATTTGTTTAACACAATATCCGATATATATAAATTATTAATATTTTACATGCTTATAATTTATTATGTTCCTTGATAGTTTTCATCGGTTTTTTCATTTTGTTAACATTTCTACCGTTTTGACTTTAACATTACTTACAGATTATTTTTATGGCTTTCTTACTCGAGTATTGTTTCCCATTCTTGCATACACGTTCTTTAATGAGAGATCAGGTTTTTGGTAGAATTAACATCCTAAAAGCTTTGGAGCCTTTCAATTGCGTGACTGTCTTTGAAATCTTTTTCTGAAGATAAAAGTTGACTGCAAAGAAGGAAGCCAGAAAAGAATTCCACAAGTGAGAAGTGAATAGAGAGGAAACTATTAGTATAGAACTTACGGTCACATCTCGCCATTTCACATGTAAGATGAGACCTTGCCGCCAATCTAGTAAGAAGAAAGTTAAGAAGAAAGAAATGTAGAAAGAAAGAAACATGAACAAAGGGAATGGAGAAAAATGGATATGATGAAAACAGATTTATTAATATCAAAGAAAGAAAGTTCGTTTCTTTCTTTCTTTCCTTCTTTCTTTCTTTTCCTTCATACTTTCCTCTTTTCACTCTTTCTTTCTCATTTTCCTTGCATTCTTTCTTTCTTTCTTTCTTTCTTTCTTTCTTCACTTCATTCTTTCTTTCTCATTTTCCTTGCATTCTTTCTTTCTTTCTTCACTTCATTCTTTCTTTCTCATTTTCTTTGAATTCTTTCTTTTTTTCTTTGCATTCTTTCTTTCTTTCTTTTCCTTCATACTTTCCTCTTTTCACTCTTTCTTTCACATTTTCATTGCATTCTTTCTTTCTTTCTTTCTTTCTTTCTATTCCTTCAATCTTTCTTTCTTTCTTTCTTTCTTTCTTTCTTTCATTCCTCACTTCATTCTTTCTTTCTCATTTTCTTTGAATTCTTTCTTTCTTTCTTTCTTTTCCTTCTTATTTCTTCCCTTCAACTTTTTTCTTTCTCTTTTTCTTTGCATTCTTTTTTCCTGCTATCTTTCTTTGTTTCTTTGTTTCTTTCTCATTTCCTTTTAATTCTTTTTTTCCTTCAATCTTTCTTTCTTTCTTCAGAACAATTACCATGAAAATATTTATAGAAAATGCACAAGGAAGCTATATTACGGCGTCTGGAAAGTTATTTAAGTCGAGATGCCAGCTCACGACCAATAACATTGTAGATTCTTCTTTGGATTTTATTAAGAATCTCTAAATATATAGCGCAAGTACCAGACGATATGTGGCAGCTATATTTCCCTTTAGAATGCAGACGATTATTACTCTCCCCGGATTTCTTTTCTTTCTCACATGTGAATTGCTATGATTTCATGGAAAAGATAGTTAGGTGATTACTTTTGTTTTATCCACCATTTTGATTTCAGAGCTGTCTACCTCGATTGCATGCCGCTCAACTCCATAAAGCACACTCTTCCATCTTATTTAAATCTTAACTGGAGCAGGGCAAAGGTGGTTTCATACCATTGACAAGGATGCTGGTGCGAAAGTGAACGCTCATGAACTTGGCGGGGATTTGAACTAGGCCCACCGATACCAATCTTCGCATCGATAAAAGTTACACTCTACGTACATTCCGAAGAAACAATAAAAACCTTTACGTTTGTAATGTTTATCTGTGTGTTCGTTCTTGACAGTCGACCAGACTTCAAGTTCGACTGCTTGTAACTTGTATTTGTCTACTGCCTTTTCTGATAGGCTCAGCAAATATTTGCTTTTGAGTCTGAGGTTGCGTTTTTGCAAGTCTTGGATATGCATGTCGGTCTGTGCGATCGAATCAACAATATGTTTCTTGAATGTAAACATAGATAAGTCTAAATTAATTATTTCTTAGGTTGAAGTTTGAATCCTCGAAATTCATAGCAGCATTATTCATTAAAGCTTTTACCCTAATTTTTTTATGACCTTATGTCATCTTTCAGCCAAATTGTGTATTCGATCTTATTGATAAATATAATGGTAATCTTAACCCCTTTCATACAGGAAACATTCGCTTTTCATCGATCGAACGGTAACTTCTTTTATTAAAACAGTTTTTCAATAAATTAGACTTTTCAGACTCACTGATATTACTCTTTTTAGTATTGAACGCAGTGTCCTTCCACACATTTTGCCTATTTTAGTGTGGAAGGTTAACAGTATTAAATATTATTAATGTGGAAGTTTAATAGTCTGGAAGGTTATTACTGTGGAAGTTTAACAGTGTGGAAGGTTAACAGTGTGGAAGGTTAACATTGTGGAAGATTATTGGTGTGTAAGGTTAACAGTGTGGAAGATTATTGGTGTGGAAGGTTAACAGTGTGGAAGATTATTGGTGTGGAAGGTTAACAGTGTGGAAGATTATTGGTGTGGAAGGTTAACAGTGTGGAAGATTATTGGTGTGGAAAGTTAACAGTGTGGAAGGTTATTGGTGTAGAAGGTTAACAGTGTGGAATGTTATTAGTGTAGAAGTTTAACAGTGTGTAAGGTTAACATTGTGGAAGATTATTGGTGTGTAAGGTTAACAGTGTGGAAGGTTATTAGTGTGGAAGGTTAACAGTGTGGAAGGTTATTAGTGTGGAAGGTTAACAGTGTGGAAGATTATTGGTGTAGAAGGTTAACAGTGTGGAATGTTATTAGTGTAGTTGGTTAACAGTTTGGAAGGTTATTAGTGTGGTAGTTTAACAGTGTGGAATGTTATTAGTGTACTTGGTTAACAGTTTGGAAGGTTATTAGTGTGGTAGTTTAACAGCGTGGAAGGTTAACAGCATGTAAGGTTATTAGTGTAGAAGTTTAACAGTGTGTAAGGTTAACATTGTGGAAGATTATTGGTGTGGAAGGTTAACAGTGTGGAAAATTATTGGTGTGGAAAGTTAACAGTGTGGAAGGTTATTAGTGTGGAAGGTTAACAGTGTGGAAGATTATTGGTGTAGAAGGTTAACAGTGTGGAATGTTATTAGTGTAGGTGGTTAACAGTTTGGAAGGTTATTAGTGTGGTAGTTTAACAGCGTGGAAGGTTAACAGCGTGGAAGGTTATTAGTCTAGAAGTTTAACAGTGTGTAAGGTTAACATTGTGGAAGATTATTGGTGTGGAAGGTTAACAGTGTGAAAGGTTATTAGTGTGGAAGGTTAACAGTGTGGAAGATTATTGGTGTAGAAGGTTAATAGTGTGGAATGTTATTAGTGTAGTTGGTTAACAGTTTGGAAGGTTATTAGTGTGGTAGGTTAACAGCGTGGAAGGTTAACAGTGTGGAAGGTTATTAGTGTAGAAGTTTAACAGTGTGTAAGGTTAACATTGTGGAAGATTATTGATGTGGAAGGTTAACAGTGTGGAAGATTATTGGTGTAGAAGGTTAACAGTGTGGAAGATTATTAGTGTAGTTGGTTAACAGTTTGGAAGGTTAACAGCGTGGAAGATCATTGGCGTGGAAGGTTAACAGCGTGGAAGGTTATTAGTGTGGAAGTTTAACAGTTTGGAAGGTTATTAGTGTGGAAGTTTAACAGTATGGAAGGTGATTAGTTTGGAAGGTTAATAGTGTGGAAGTTTATTAGTGTGGAAGGTTATATTCTTTTCCTAATTACAAGAGCTACTCATCTTTCTGTTGTGAATGTTGGAAGCGTTCAGCGAGTGTGGTCTTGTTATTTGGTAAACTTCTTTGTAGGGTCTTATGAAGTATTGCCTATTTGAAGAATGATATGATTTATTCGTGTGGAACCATTTTAGTCATTTGTCTGAGAAAACATTTGTATATAGATGATAGTTTGGACATTTCGGAGCTATTTACACTATTTACATCATTCGGACTGTTGTCCTCATCTTTGTTGTGTTGCGTTGCTGTTCAGACCAGACACCGGGTTCGTTGAGATTGAAGTTTCTTGCATTCAAACGCTTTTCGCTTAAAAATTACCTTTCGGCCAGCTAAAAAAAAACGGGTTCAGGGACAGTCTATCTCCCCGAACGAGACTCTACCCTTCGGCGGAGCCTCGCCCGGGTTCGACTGTTTAGCTGGAACAGGTCGCAGTTAGTATATCTAGCTATATTACCCACAAGTAAAGAACTAAACAATTTCTAGTAATAAACCAGATTTTATTCTTGGGTTGTAACCTACTGCTATAAGCGAGCGAAGTGGATGGGGTTGTTTGAGAGGTGAACGTTCATTGGCTGAATACCCTGTCTGTTCTGCGAGTCCTGCTTCGTTCGTTCTGTTTGCCTTTTCGTGAGATGGTCAGTTTTATAGATAATCATTTTCATCTTCGTCTAAAAAAGTATTTTATAATCCTTCCGTGACTTTCTCTCTGTCTGAGCCTCTTGCTCTATACGTTGACGTTAACTTCCCCTACTGGTAACCATCGTTCGAAATTCTATGTTCCCTGTTGTGTTGTGCGTGAGTTCCCGCTGTTTTAAATTTAACAAAACCTCAGCTTGACTCTTGTTGCTGCACCTGCCATATTCACGACGTTTCGGCCGGTATACATCACGGCCTTCTTCAGCGAAAGTTTGGGACTCACAAACATAATATTTCAGTAATGATTTTGTTTTACCGGAGCTCACATAATTTATTTTTTGTTATTATTATTTTTCTCTAACTCTCTGTATTACTAGTTCCCATATTGTATTCATTTCTGTACTTGGCCGGCTTAGGAGATTTTTGTGATCTAGCATATGCGCTGATTTATTAAGTTTTCATATTTTCCAATGATGTTCTCTGTCGATTATTTCAACTCCATTTCACTGACGGCGTTGATCTCTCTTTTCCGTCCCTATATACAGAGTGTCCATAAAGTTCGTGTGCACTTTAAAAAATTTATAACTTTATTTTTATTTGCGATAGAAATAATCTGTAAAAACATTTATAAAGTTTAATGTACCTAGTTTTAAGTATAGCTAAAATAATTAATGTGATTTCATTCATTACTGTAAATCAGTTGGAAAATGTTTTCCGTGAATTGCAAAATCGTATTACCTTTTGTATTGCTAATGATGGAGGACGTGTGGAAACTTAAAATTTTTTTCATTAAAACCGTAAAAATTATAGATTACTTCTTTCTAATCCTTTTTACAAATTATTTCTATCGCAAATACAAATAAAGTTATAAATTTTTTAAAGTGCACACGAACTTTATGGACACCTTGTCTATATATATATATATATATATATATATATATATATATATATATATATATATATATATATATATATATATATATATCGGTAGTAATCCGTTGGTATAATCCGAGCGAGTCCTATTAACACAACATAAGTTTAAGTCTTGTCTCATTTTTAGGATTTGGTTTCTGGTTCCTTCTAACCTTTACTTCATGATATATTCCGAGCTAATACGAACATATACTTGACAAACAGGGTGAATAAATAAGTAAACGTTTATTGTAAATACCAGTAGAATATGAAATAAGGTAACAGTTATGCTCACGATCGTTGCAAGTCAATCCAGTAGTGAGTGCTACTATTAGAAGGTCGGTATTACTCGCGTAAGTCTGAGCCGTACTCAACGGATCCCAGCTAGACAATATTTACCCACATCCCCATAAGGAAGGATGTGGCACAAGGCCGTGTTTAATGTGAGGCAATCCGAGACCGTAGGTTCGGCCCCAAATTCCCCGTAACCCCGCATAAACGGGTTCTGGTCTGTCTACCTCCTCGGACGAGACTCTGCCCTTCGGATAGCGTTGTCTGGGTTCCTCTCTGCCCAAAGGCAGAGTTTTCGACAGCAGCCAAGATCTGAATAACATACCCCAGTTAGTATATTTAGCTACGCCCCCACGAGGGTTGCATGTGACACAAGGCCGGGTTTAACAAGGGTTTTCCGAGCCCGTAGACTCGGCTAAAAATATTCCCTATTGGAAAACGTAAAAACGAGTTCAGGGACAGTCTATCTCCCCGAACGAGCCTCTGCCCTTCGGCGGAGCCTCGTCTGGGTTCCTCTCTGCCCGAAGGCAGAGAGTTCGACTGTTTAGCTGGAACAGCTCGCAGCTAGTATATCTAGCTACTCCCACGAGGGTTGAATGTGGCACAAGGCCGGGTTTAACGTGGGTTTTGGAGCCCGTAGGCTCGGCCAAAATTATTCCCTATTGGAACCTGTAAAAACGTGTTCAGGGACAGTCTACCTCCCCGAACGAGACTCTGCCCTTCGGCGGAGCCATGTACAGGTTCCTCTCTTCCCGAAGGCAGAGAGTTCGACTGAATAGCTGGAACAGACTCCAGTTAGACCCCGTAGTCTAGACTTACCTGATACTTATAGGAAGGTACTACCTATAGTGTATTTACTCATGGGGGTGACAGGTTATTCCATTACATCACTTTTCTAATTAGAAACTCGCCACTTATAATCTATATTAATATTTATTCCTTTATTTATTCAGTTAACGCATTCCCCGGCTCCCGTCAATCTCACAATTGTTGTTCATGGAGACATTCGAGGCAGAATAGTGCAATGGCTTTCCGGTTCTTTTTGCGCCGAGAGTGTTCAGTTTCCCTTCTAGAATAGCGATGATATGTGGAGGACGTGCCCTCCCCAGACTACATGGATCCCCTCTCGGTCGTACCGACAAGATCCAAAGGAATACAGGACATTACATTTCGGGACAGCTTAACTGCAGGAGTTGCCGAAAACTTGTCCGTGTTAACAGGCAACCGTCTTCGGGACTCCACTCTGGATTTTCGGTCTAGATTTACTGCCATGGTATATTCCGTGTACTGGATATGACAGCAAAACAGCGGAGGCTTAAAATCAGGGTTTTCCTTCCTTTAGATAGACTGTCTACCTGGGTTGACGAGCTACATCAACCCGCAGCAGCTGATTATGATGCACTAGTTTTCCGCCTTCGCCCATTCTTCGGCTTGGAGCTGAACTTAATTGTCAGAGGCTATTTAAGACGTATGCTTTATAAGCTTATGACACATTGAACAATAAATGTTTTCTCCTATCATAAAAGAATGATTCCAGTCTTGATTCAAATAACTAATCGAATAAGTTTTCAGTATTTTGAACTGATGGTCTAACAAGGGGTATTACTTGAGATAAAATCGGTGGTAGACTGTCCATGTCGCCCATACAATTCCTTGTTCATTTTCTGTGCCGGATTTGTTGCGTTCCGTGTTGTCTCTCTCTTCTCGTAGTTTATCGTCAATACCTCAGGCACCCATGCTGCATCACTGAATGAACGACGGGCAATTTTCTTAAATTTTTTTCATACTTTTATTTCAGAGTATCATTGTTTCTTTGAGGATGCGAAGAGGAAATTGAGATAGAGAGGACGGATATCATCAGGTTGGCCAACTACCCGTCACCCCGTGTAGGCTGTCTTCGAGAATTTAGCATCGACTAGGTGTTTTCACTTTTCTACTCAAGTTTTTCTATATTGCATTAAAACTTTAACAGTGGCAGTGCATCACAGTCTATAAATTAAACCACACCTCACTCAGTTCTGGTCGGGGTTCTGGCCATTACAGACGGGTTTGCGATTTGGGGATAGCCTACGCGTTCTGTAACAATTTGCAACGGGAACATGTGTTGTCATGCAGCAAAATTACCTGTCAACCGCTTTAATAAACTTCATTTAGCATACTAACATTTATTGATTTCACAAGCATTTAAAAGCTAGAAGATATTTTATATATCTCCTTAATATTATCTGTCTATATTTCTGAGATGAGGTATTATGTACACTATTTACATTATTCGGAGTGATGTCCTCATCTTTGTCGCCATATTTATTACAACATTTCGGCCGTTGTACGCTCCGGCCTTCTTCAGGTGGTTGGAATGTCGAACTGAACCCATTATTTCGTTCACTGGGGTAGACTGTTCTAGTTCCACGTGCCATGTTTAATGGATGTCAGTTATCAGTTATCTCCTGTTAATTTCCCTCTGAAAGTTCTACACTGCCTTAACCGGGTATTGAACTCGCACTCTTTGGGTTCTGTCACTGGATCTAACCAACGCCTTTATGCACTGAAGACATCTGTGTATGAATTTCTGGGTATTATAAACCAAATGTCTTCAGCAACCATTTTTACCAGTGCTCATATTGTAATTTTTTGATGTTATCATTTCAGGTTTTTACCAGAGCTCATATTGCAACTTTGTTGTTAACCTTCTACAAAAGATGTCATTGTGTAATTTGGTATGAAATTTATAATTTACGTTTATTAATTTATATTTTGTTATTGTTTAGATGATAAGCTAAATGCCGAAGAAATTAAGTCTGTCTCAGTTCATTGGACTTGAATTGATTTCATGAAACAATAAGAAAGCCCTTGGCCTAAAAGTCATTGATTCGGAATTAATTTTGTTGTGGAAAGAAAATGCTTAAAGTAAATGACATTTAACGAGACAATTGAACAACTGTTTGAAACCACGAACACACCCATACCATCGCACCACCCACAAACAAACCCGCGGGGGCGTAGAAGCACACATACACACGCATCTATATTTATAATTGTCCAAACAAGTTTTTTTTTAAATTTCAGTGAAGAAGATCTAAGTTTTTAACTTTTAAAATATTTTAGAATAAAATGTATATTGGGATCAGAACGGCGGACAATCTTTTTTTTTTTTTTTAAATTAATTCACCCCAAGTAAGGCGATAACGCCATTAAGACGCAATATGGGAAGACTTTAGAAGGAACCAGGAAACCGATCCCAAACAGGAAGCAACGGTTAAACCTCTACTCCTGTTGACAAAAAACCAGGGAGGAGTGTGAACCGGACGATAGGTGAACTTATCTACTTCTACTGAGGATAAAAATTTTAAAAATAAATCAGATCAGATGTTCTCATAGAGACTGTTACTGTTGTGGGGCTCTCCCCTTTTTACACAAGATGGACTCGTCTAAAGTATACTTATTCTGACAGAGTGGAGATACATGGGGTACACAGAGTGTTCACAAGGAGATACGTTGAGATAAGGTTGATATACGTAGAGTACAGAGAGAGAGAGAGAGAGAGAGAGATAGAGAGAGAGAGAGAGAGAGAGAGAGAGAGAGAGAGAAAAGAATTACGGCTTCACTTACAGAGACTTGTACATATACTTTCTACTAACCCGTATTCCTGGACTACTAATCTTCATTTCAAGTTTGTATTCTTACGTTCAATACACTTATTTTCCTATTTCAATTACTGGCGTTGTTTATTTATTTGTGCAGGATTCCATTCCCGGAATCCACAACAGGAGCTATGGTCCGCTCAGCATAGTTGGTGTATATACCAAAGGTGGGCTCTGTGGGTGTTGAACAAACACAAATGTAGCAGTGCAGGCGTTTGCAACAGGGATTGATTAACCATCTATCAGGCGCATGTCCTTAGAAACGAATAGCCCGACATTATTATTTATTATGCATGTATGTAACTGACACTGTAAGTTGTAATATGTTCATAATTACGAAGCTTAATATTATCTCAAAAGCAATGGTAAGTTATTTACCAAAGCAGTGGCTTATAAAATCCCATGTCTTTGTATCTTGAAATTTCTAAAACTAAGTTGAGCGTAGGCACGCACATATACATATCATATATTTGGAGTCTCATACGTACAGATTATTGTGATGGGGCACTTCGACGTGGTGTAATGGTTAACAAGCTTGTTTCTCTAGATCAATTACGACTGAATAATGAATTCGATCCTCACTGGGTGACCCATACTTTCGGCTTTGTGTCATATATAAGCTACGCTAAGAAAATGTATGTTCAATGCTAACCCTACCTGCACTCAAGAATATTTTTAGGGCTGTGGCTCCCTACAACTGGGAATATCTCCAACGCTGACCCTCCCTAATACTGGGTATATTTTCAAGGCTGACCCTCCCAACCCTCTCCTTGTAACTGGTGATATTGACACATCACTTCTATTTTCATTCTATTTGAGTTTCTGCCTGAGAAATAAAAAAAAAACACATTCGTATCAAAAGCTAGTGTTTTAAATGTTATTTTCCGATTGAGGCATATCCCCCCTTTCTGGCAGATTGATACGGTACATGTTGATCATATTCACCCTAGTCTATGAATATAGAATCCAGCGCAGTACGTAATCTGTTCAATGAAAACAACGTTAAAGATTAACACTCACGAGTCAGACACTCTAATGAATCTGACTATATCGCAAATACCACCAGCAGCTGTTCGGTAATTCTTCAGTCTTCGATATCAAAGGCTGTCAGTGAATATTCCGGAAAAAACATGGCCGCCTATATACACGTCTACTGAATATTTTGAGCCTTCTGATTGGTTAACTGCTATTGGTGAACTATAAAATGAGTCAGCTCATTTTGGCTGACTCACTAGTACACCAAGGTACCCAAAAACTCGAGCAGTACAATATTTCCAACTTTCGTTGGCGAGAATAGAACGAGAAAATCAACCACCGGTTCAACTGACTGTAATCTCAAATAACTGTAATCTCTATAAATGTCACTTTAAAGATTAAACATTCACATTTCCTCATAAGCAGGATACTTTATTTTAAAGAGGTGATAATTGCTTAGCAAATGAACTAATCTAATCAGTTGCAGACATTTTGCATTCATTCAATTTCGCCCCAAGGTAGATTAGAAACATAATCGTATTTGTCGTATTTCCAGTAACAGCATGGTCGAAGCTAATTGGATAGAGATATGAACGTGCAAGAAACAAAGCCGTCGTTCTGTAGCTATCGAAACTATTTTTGAAGGAAGTTATAAAAACGCCTTTACTTATAGTTAAATAAATCATTGGATGATTTTCAATGTTACGTCCCTTCTGAATGTAGGTCGTCATGACTCCACACAAAATTCCTTTTCTTCATTATCTGGGATATTTCCATAACTTCTAATGAAAAATAGTGATTACCTGTTATTTTATCAACGGGTTTGAATTCAAAGTAATTTTTCTCGTAGCCCGGCTACCATCCAAATCAAGAGAGGCCCGTCTACTCTGCTTATTTCGCTAATAACTACCGAGGAAAAGATATAGATTCATGCCTTTTCAGAGTGGAAATATGAAAATTTGTGTGAAAGTGAATTCTACAGACGAGGCGGTGATTTGAACTCGGATCGCTGATACTCTCTTCATACCGATATCCTTGACGTTACCCTCACATACTAAAATACACTTCGAAGAGTACAGTTGCGAATATTGACATGAAAAGTCAGGAAAATCGAATTAATGGATCTCTGGGTAGTAAAGTAAAATATTGCTGCTGCTTAAATACGCCTTGATATTTTTTAAGCGTAGCTTTTTGATTATGGTTCAGTGTTACAAAAAACATAGCTTAATAATGGTTCAGTGTTACAAAAAGCGTAGCTTAATTATGGTTCAGTGTTTCGAAAAGCAAGCTTAAATATGATTCAGTGTTACAAAAAGCGTAGCTTAAATATGGTTTAGTGTTACAAAGGAGTGGCTTAATTATGGTTCAGTGTTACAAAAAGCGTGACTTAATTATGGTTCAGTGTTACAAAATGAATGGCTTTATTATGGTTCAGTGTTACAAAAAGCGTAGCTTAAATATGGTTCAGTGTTACAAAAAGAGTGGCTTATGTATTTCTCAGGGTTACAAAAGCGTAGCTTAAATATGGTTCAGTGTTACAAAAAGATTGACTTAAATATGGTTCTGTGTTACAAAAAGCGTAGCTTAATTATGGTTCAGTGTTACAAAAAGCGTGGCTTAATTATGGTTCAGTGTTACAAAAAGCTCACAGTGTGTAAATAACTCACAACGTAGTAGTAATAATCTGCAAGTCCAGTTTGTTAACCATTACCTAGAAAAGATCTAATATGATTTGGGAGTTTTAAAAATGCTATATCACCGGAATTTTAGTTCGTTCAATAGTGGCTTACGGTTATATCACGTTGAAAAACCTGTTCACGTACGACCACCGAAGTTAAGCATCGTCGATCTTGGTCGGTAACGAGATGGGTGCCCGTTTGGAAATACCAGTACTGTAAGCAAGCAAGGGCGGGTGATGTAATGGATAATGGCTCGGAATTGTTAATCCGAGAGCAGAGTTCCAATTCAAGTCAGGTTCATTATATTCATTTACAAGGAAATATCCTTGTAAAAGGTATGCATTTACCACCTCTCATTCCCCAGCAATTAGTTGGACTTGTATCACGAAGCCATTGTTATCAAAAATATTCTTACAATCTAAAAATATTTTCTGGCTTTAAATAACCTGCAAAGGGTTGATAAACCGTAGAAAACAAAATAATCATTTCTTATTGAGTTACTGAAGAAAAGATTCGTAAAGTGTCAATCAGTGTCTTCGCGATAAAAAGTAAGTGAAATTAAGATAGAAGAAATGCATAGAGATTAATAATAACTGATAATGTCACTTAAATGAACTATTCAAGACAACATTGGTATGTGTTTCCTCATCTTCACAGACCGAGGATCTGACTAACTGTTTTGGTTGTTTTTGTTTAATGACATATGAAAATCTCTATAAGTAATCTTACTAATTAATCCATAGCTGGAAAGAAGAGATGGATTAATACCTTTCTCGGTATAAGGAAAAATTTGGTGTTTATTGATCGATCAGTCAGTGCCAGTGTCGATTGGAATGAGGAAACTCTTTCCGTTCAAAAAATTTATCAGGAAATCTCAAGTCGAGTAGCTGTTATCGCGCTTTCTAATATTGTTGGGGATTTCCTTCCTAGCTTTTTGTTTCAAGTAGTGTGGAACGTCAACATGTTCATTTTGTTGTTATTTATACTTCGGTTTACATATGATCTATCTTTTACTTTTTCGGCGCTCTTGAAAGTCCTCATGTGACGTGGTTTGTGATTCTGTAGGGGAATGGTCATCGCTAAAACCTACAGGTTTAATCCATTCAAGCCCATTGTTCGGAGGAAACCTTGTTCCGAGAAAGACTTCTGAAAAATCCATTGTTCTGTGAAGGATTTGTTTTGAGAAAGCCATTGTTTTCCAAATGTCTTGTTCCGAGAAAGCCTTGCTCTGAGAAAGCCATTGTTCTGTGAAAGACTAGTTCCGAGAAAGCCATTGTTTTCGACATGCCTTGTTCCGAGAAAGCCATTGTTCTGTGAAAGACCTATTCTGAGAAAGCCATTGTTTTCGAAATACCTTGTTCCGAGAAAGCCTTGTTCCGAGAAAGCCATTGTTTTCGACATGCCTTGTTCCGAGAAAGCCTTGTTTTGAGAAAGCCATTGATCTGTGAAATACCTCTTCAGAGAGAGCCATTGTTTTCCAAATGCCTTGTTCAGAGAAAGCCTTGTTCCGAGAAAGCCTTGTTCCGAGAAAGCCTTGTTCCGAGAAAGCCTTGTTCCGAGAAAGCCTTGTTCTGAGAATTCCATTGTTTTCCAAATGCCTAGTTCCGAGAAATCCTTGTTCCGAGAAAGCCTTGTTCTGAGAAAGCCTTGTTCCGAGAAAGCCATTGTTCTGTGAAAGACTAGTTCTGAGAAAGCTACTGTTTTCCAAATGTCTTGTTCCGAGAAAGCCTTGTTCTGAGGAAGCCATTGTTCTATGAAAGACTAGTTCTGAGAAAGCCACTGTTTTCCAAATGCCTTGGTCTGAGAAAGCCTTATTCCGAGAAAGCATTGTTCTGTGAAAGCCTTGTTCAGAGAAATCCATTGTTCTGAGAAAACGATTGTTCTGCAAATGTCTCACTCTAAGAAAGCCTTGTTCTGAAACAATTGTTCTGTGAAAGCCTTGTTCTCAGAATGCGAAAGCCTTGTTCTGGCAAAACTTTGTTCTGAAAAAATCCTTGTTCTGCGAAAGACTTGTTCTGAGAATTCCACCTTTCTGGGAAAGCCTTGTACCGAGAATGCGGTTATATATATTTGTTATACAGCGGAATGTTTAGATATTTCTGAACTGGTTTGCCCCCAAGCATGAAACCCGATGAAAGTTTCGATCTGATGAGACTATATAAGAATATGACGGCTTTTCGGGTTGATGTTTTGGTTTTGTATCAATTTGCGGTGTTGGGCGAAGCCACCTCAAGCCCAGCCTCTTCAATGTTCAATTTCCTCATCTCTTATACTAAATATGTTATAAATGTTCCGTATATTGAGATATCTGAAGTGTTTAGTATTTTGCTAATTCCACATCATTTTTATGATGGATTAAATATATGATCCATCACTGCTTTCTTTCCCATTTAAGATCATAGGATCTATTTTGGAAAGGTTTATCTTGGGTCCTATTTCTTGGAGCACTTCGTAGAGGATGTTGATTTTGTGTTCACGATTATTCAGAACACAACTCGTTAGCATCTGATCAGCACATTGGACTTTTATTAGTTGATTTATTTGCGTGGTTGGTATGGATTGTTTAAATAATCATGCCCATCTCTTCATATCTGTGCTTGTATCTGCGCAGAGAATTTTCTTGGAAAAGATTAAATCGACCGAGGACCTCATTTCCTCTTTGCTGTACTCCCGAAATTTGAAATGTTTCGGTATTGGCGGTTTTCAACAGATATTTACAAACTTTGTCGATCTATATAATTCCTCTATAATATCTAGAAAGTCTTTGGAGTCAGAGCTTAGAAGATGGACGAGAAGAGGAAGTCTCTATTGATGTCGTCATATGCAAGATAGGGTGAGAAGAGGAAGTCTCTATTGATGTCGTCATATGCAAGATAGGGTGAGAAGAGGAAGTCTCTATTGATGTTGTCATATGCAAGATAGGGTGAGAAGAGGTAGTCTCTATTGATGTCGTCATATGCAAGATAGGGTGAGAAGAGGAAGTCTCTATTGGTGTCATAAGCAAGATAGGGTGAGAAGAAGTCTCTATTGGTGTCGTCATATATGCAAGATAGGGTGAGAAGAGGAAGTCTCTATTGATGTCGTCATATGCAAGATGGGCGAGAAGAGGAAGGCTCTATTGATGTCGTCATATGCAAGATGGGGTGAGAAGAGGAAGTCTCTATTGATGTCGTCATATGCAAGATGGGCGAGAAGAGGAAGTCTCTATTGAGGTCGTCATATGCAAGATGAGGTGAGAAGAGGAAGTCTCTATTGATGTCGGCATATGCAAGATGGGGTGAGAAGAGGAAGTCTATTGGTGTCGTCATTACAAGATGGGCGAGAAGAGGAAGTCTCTATTGAGGTCGTCATATGCAAGATGGGCGAGAAGAGGAAGTCTGTATTGACGTCGTCATATGCAAGATGAGGTGAGAAGAGGAAGTCTCTATTGGTGTCATAAGCAAGATAGGGTGAGAAGAAGAAGTCTCTATTGGTGTCGTCATATATGCAAGATAGGGTGAGAAGAGGAAGTCTCTATTGATGTCGTCATATGCAAGATAGAGTGAGAAGAGGAAGTCTCTATTGATGTCGTCATATGCAAGATAGGGTGAGAAGAAGAAGTCTCTATTGATGTTGTCATATGCAAGATAGGGTGAGAAGAGGAAGTCTCTATTGATGTCGTCATATGCAAGATGGGCGAGAAGAGGAAGTCTCTATTGAGGTCGTCATATGCAAGATGGGCGAGAAGAGGAAGTCTCTATTGAGGTCGTCATATGCAAGATGAGGTGAGAAGAGGAAGTCTCTATTGATGTCGGCATATGCAAGATGGGGTGAGAAGAGGAAGTCTATTGGTGTCGTCATTACAAGATGGGCGAGAAGAGGAAGTCTCTATTGAGGTCGTCATATGCAAGATGGGCGAGAAGAGGAAGTCTGTATTGACGTCGTCATATGCAAGATGAGGTGAGAAGAGGAAGTCTCTATTGGTGTCATAAGCAAGATAGGGTGAGAAGAAGAAGTCTCTATTGATGTTGTCATATGCAAGATAGGGTGAGAAGAGGAAGTCTCTATTGATGTCGTCATATGCAAGATAGAGTGAGAAGAGGAAGTCTCTATTGATGTCGTCATATGCAAGATAGGGTGAGAAGAAGAAGTCTCTATTGATGTTGTCATATGCAAGATAGGGTGAGAAGAGGAAGTCTCTATTGATGTCGTCATATGCAAGATGGGCGAGAAGAGGAAGTCTCTATTGATGTCGTCATATGCAAGATGGGCGAGAAGAGGAAGTCTCTATTGAGGTCGTCATATGCAAGATGAGGTGAGAAGAGGAAGTCTCTATTGATGTCGGCATATGCAAGATGGGGTGAGAAGAGGAAGTCTCTATTGATGTCGTCATATGCAAGATGAGGTGAGAAGAGGAAGTCTCTATTGATGTCGGCATATGCAAGATGGGGTGAGAAGAGGAAGTCTATTGGTGTCGTCATTACAAGATGGGCGAGAAGAGGAAGTCTCTATTGAGGTCGTCATATGCAAGATGGGCGAGAAGAGGAAGTCTGTATTGACGTCGTCATATGCAAGATGAGGTGAGAAGAGGAAGTCTCTATTGGTGTCATAAGCAAGATAGGGTGAGAAGAAGAAGTCTCTATTGGTGTCGTCATATATGCAAGATAGGGTGTGAACAGGAAGTCTCTATTGATGTCGTCATATGCAAGATAGGGTATGAACAGGTAGTGTCTATTGATGTCGTCATATGCAAGATGGGGTGAGAAGAGGAAGTCTCTATTGGTGTCGTCATATGCAAGATGGGCGAGAAGAGGAAGTCTCTATTGGTGTCGTCATATGCAAGATGGACGAGAAGAGGAAGTCTCTATTGATGTCGTCATATGCAAGATAGGGTGAGAAGAGGAAGTCTCTATTGGTGATGTCATATGCAAGATGGGGTGAGAAGAGGAAGTCTCTATTGATGTCGTCATATGCAACATGGGGTGAGAAGAGGAAGTCTCTATTGATGTCGTCATATATATCGCCGGTATACTTTTTAGTCGATTGATATGCAATTTCGTCAGTCAACCGTAGCATTTGGTCAAAGAAAGTATAACCGCACAAAGTGTCACTAATAAAATTTCGACTTCAAGAAGCATAACATATTCAGAAGAATAATTAGCATTTCGCCATAATACCGAGGAATTAACTTTCTCCAAAGAATAGCGACGCTAAAAAGAACTGATGATGCGAATATAACGTCTGGACATTGATAATGTTGAACAGACAGCTGTTTTGAACAAGCGACATATCGTTTGATATAATCGTAGGCGAACAATATTTGTCAGCATAATTTGCAGAGCAGTTAAAGTCTTAACGATATAACAGTTTTTCAGATTGGCGCGAATTCTTTTAGTTTTTTTCCTCCCTGTTATTTCTGTCTACAATTCGGAGATGAGGTATTGTAATTCTTCATATTATTTACATTGTTCGGACTGTTGTCCTCATCTTTCGTGTCATATTGACCCCGTTTCGTCCTTTGTACACTCCGGTCTTCTTCAGGTTCTGTCTATATTTTTGAGATAGGTGTTGTAATTCTTTACATTATTTACATTGTTCGGACTGTTGTCATCTTTAGTGCCATATTCACGACGTTTCAGCCGTAGTACGCTCCGGTCTTCTTCAGGTTCTGTCTATATTTTTGAGATAAGGTGTTGTAATTCTTTACATTATTTACATTGTTCGGACTGTAGTCCTCATCTTTATTGCCATGTTTACGACGTTTCCTGCTGTGGTGAACAAAAGTTAAAGGGAGATAACTAAGACATCCGTAAAAGGCATGGCACGTGGAACTAGAACAATCTACCCCGTTGGACGAAATAAAGGGTTTACTTAGAAAATCCAATCACCTGAAGAAGGGTGGAGCGTACAACGGAAGAAACGTCGGGAGAATTGCTGTTATTTGTTTAACTCGCTTACATTTTCAGGTTCTGCACAAGGTAAACATTGAAAAATTGAGAAAAAAACAGAAGCACTGGTTTTAGTCAAAAATAAATCGCCGATTCTATGGCATTTTTCGATGTTTTTTATTCTTTTTAACCGGTGGTTTTAAAGCTGGTTTTTAAAGATTCGTGTTCTGTGTTTACTCGACATTCCACAAAACCAAAATCGGACAAAGGAAAAAATGTAAGTTAACAAATGCGTCAATAAATAGGTTACCTAATATTAGACTGCTTAACTGGCATGTCTAATTCAAAGAATTATTCGAATCATTTAGAACTCTATGGAGGTATTAGATTTTACCCTAATCTTTTGCATTCAAAATGTAACAGGGCTTAAGAAACTGCCCCACTCGTTCAACAAGTAGCGCGTGTCGCATAAAAAGGCGACCAGTTTAGCTAGAATTGTAAGAAAGTGTTGTTAGAAAGATTTGTCATAAAGAGTTGTTAGCTACAGTTGTAAGAAAGAGTTGTTAGCTAGATTTGTCATAAAGAGTTGTTAGCTAGAGTTGTAAGAAAGAGTTGTTAGCTAGATTTGTCATAAAGAGTTGTTAGCTAGATTTGTCATAAATAGTTGTTAGCTAGATTTGTAAGAAAGAGTTGTTAGCTAGATTTGTCATAAAGAGTTGTTAGCTAGATTTGTAAGAAAGTTGTTAGCTAGATTTGTCATAAAGAGTTGTTAGCTAGATTTGTAAGAAAGAGTTGTTAGCTAGATTTGTCATAAAGAGTTGTTAGCTAGATTTGTAAGAAAGAGTTGTTAGCTAGATTTGTAAGAAAGTGTTGTAAGAAAGAGTGTGTGTTGAAACAGCCATGCTCGGATAGTATTCGTTTGTTCTTGTTTTTCCAGTACACACTCAAAAATGGTGTGGGACTTAACCGCATTGTTAGAGTATTGCAGCCATTTTGATAAAAGAAGACGCTGTTCGCTTAAGATGAGTTCAGATCATGAACGATTTGTCTTTTATTTGCTCCAGACGACGGGAAATAAAGAAAACCCCATTCTTTGTCTGAACTCCATTTTTCTCCCAAGTCCGAATGAATAAAGAAAGAACTTTCAACAACAGGAGTCGCTGTTAAATTTCGATTTATTTAATTCATTATTCTCACTTGCTTAGCATGAATAATCACACTGTCTGACATTAGAATGGTTTTAAATTAATTTAAACCAAAACGAAATATTGTCCTTAGGAGCAGTGGCCTGATGATGCAGTTACTCGTTGATGTGAGTTCAATCCCTTACTGGAGTAGTGAAAGTCCATATATATTCTACCAGATTCATCTACATACGTCCGTGTTTTCAGCACGAGGATTGAAAAAGATTGTAGTGAATAACATATGTGGCATTGGAAGACGATTGTCATGTGTCGAATTTCTCATAGATTGGCGTTACAGAATAACAGCAAAGAAAAGGGCAAAAAGCAGGAAGCGCCTTACTTGGAGGAAATCGAGATGTTTAACTTTCTACACTGCAATAAACACAAGGTTAGGAAGGAAAGCCCTTCAATACTGATGACAATAGACTTAAGAAAAAACATATTTTTCTGGAAAAGGTTTTTATAAATGTTATATTTTCACTTTTTAACGAAAGCATGTCCTCTTCACTCAGTTTATTTTCTCGAAATTTTCATATCTGCTCAGTTTCGTATCCGAGGCGTAAAGAAAGCAAATTCTAAAGAATTAGTGAATTTATTTTTAATCGCGACATTTTTAGAACTTTGCTAGCTGTGACGTTATTCCTGGTCATGCAGTAAAGTACCTGGGATCAAAGGCAGATGCAGGTTCGATTCCTACCGGGGAACATGTCTTCTTTACTAAGATTTCCCCAATGCGTGGGCCGAATGATATAATACACACAGCGTAATCAATAAAAATGAGACGTCTGTTGAAAATGCGAAATATCCACTATAATACAGTTTTAAGTAACACACACACACACACACATAAATATAAATATATATATATGTATACTGGAGCCAATAGCTCATACCTCCTGATGAGTGGACAGAACGATTGCAAAAAGGTTCTGCAACGAAACTTCAGAGAGGAGATGCTGAATTTTAACAAATTAGCTAAATGACAAAGTTTATTGGTACTAATCCTCTCTCTTCTCTCTCTGTCTCTGTCTCTATCTCTGTCTGTCTGTCTCTCTCTCTCTCTCTCTCTCTATATATATATATATGTACAGTGCTGTTCGATAAAAGTGACTCACCTGATATTTTTTTACTTACAAATTTTTTCGCCTGTTGTTTTTAGGGGGTCAAACTAATTTTTAATCTTACTAATTTAAAGACACCTTCCCGACCACCTAGTAAAAAATAGTTTACTCACCCTAAGGTATTCTATTGATATTTATATTTTTGAATATAAATGAGATTTAGGGAAATACTGTGCAAAAAAAATGACTCACTTATTTCCTGCAACTAGTAATCAATAGAAACATAACCAAACAGCTTTAAATAAAGAATAATAGAGGTATAATTTATTTATAATAGGTAATATAGTTCGAAATATTTAATAATCTATGGGTCCTCCTTTATTTTGAATAACCTTTTCAACCCTTTTTGGCATTGACTTGATTAGGTTCTAGATTCCAAAATATGTAAGAAATCCGACATAATGATTCAGTAAAGAAGAAATTGGAAAACCTTGATAAATTTGAGATATTTCAGTAATTTTATTGCAGCTTCTACAGAATTTAGAGAGGAATGCGTAGAACGTTTTGATATTTCGAAATCTTTATTTTTCCCGCTCCTCTATATTCCACCAAATATTTATGATTAATCTACAATAAAAGTAGCGAAGCTTGTCAGATTTTCGTATTTGTTCCTTACTTAATCATTCTGTCGAATTTCATCTATGTTTTTTTCAATAAATATTTATATATACAGTGCTGTTCGATAAAAGTGATTCACCTGATTTTTTTACTAAATGTTCTCTACTCCGATGAAACAAAAGTTGACCTAAATTCAAAGGATAAGCGATCTAAAATCCAAAGAAGAAGCTTTGAAAGCTCTTTGAATTTAGCAGTAAGTACTGTCAAGCATCCGTTCAGTATAATGTTCTGGAGATGCTTTTCTTTTCATGGAACTGGTTTCTTAAGACCTATTGAAAAGACCCTCAGGGGCGAGCAGTACAAGAGAATTTTAGAGTCTTGTCTGCTCCCTTCTGCTGAAAGGGTGCGAATCGAACCCACCAAGCTCATTTTTATGCAGGATAATGCTCCCCGTCACAAATAAAAATTGATGAAGGAATACTTTGATGAGAAGCAGGTGAGTGACATGGCCGCCCAAATCTCCTGACCTCAACCCCATAGAAAACTTATATCTTGTCTCGTGATCGTGATTATATATATATATATATATATATATATATATATATATCATAAAATAAATTTATTTTCAGTGTGTATATATATATATATATATATATATATATATATATATATATATATATATATCATAAAATAAATTTATTTTCAGTGTGTATATAAATATATGTATATATATATATATATATATATATGTATATATATATATATATATATATATATATATATATATCATGAAATAAATTTATTTTCAGTGTGTATATATATATATATATATATATATATATATATATATATATATATATATATATATAACAAAAATAAGTTGAAAATGCAACTGGGTCATTAACATTAATTCATTTACAGTAACTTTACGGGTTTCACATTTCTATGATTTTCAAAACTTAACCCTAGAACACTAACCATCAGTTAAAGTTACACCACTATTAACCATTGGTAGATCATATTTTGACTTTGAAAATATATAAAAAAAAAAAATTAAATATAAATCTTTATTTGAAATATTTTACATGCAGGCACTTCAAACTTTGTACTTGAGTTAACATTAATAGGAACTGAAAAACATATTATTTAGATAAGAAAATCAGGTACTGAAAATTGAAATTAAAAATAGGAAAATTTGCGCTGGGTACTATATACCCAGGGTTAGTGTTCTAGGGTTAAAGTTACATAAAGCGATGTGTGCCTATGCTGTGATATGTTTCGCATCTAACTTTAGTTCTAGAATTATTTCTCTTTTTTGTGCAAAGAAAGTGGCTCAGATTGCTATCTGTTTTTAATGTAATCTGATTGGTTGATTATGATCACCTGATCAAGCATCGTAATTTTTGTGGCAAAAAAGTGGCTCAGATTCCTATCTGTTTTTAATGTAATCCGATTGGTTGATTATGATCGCCTGATCAAGCATCGTAATTTTTGTGGCAAAAAAGTGGCTCAGATTCCTATCTGTTTTTAATGTAATCTGATTGGTTGATTATGATCACCTGATCAAGCATCGTAATTTTTGTGGCAAAAAAGTGGCTCAGATTCATATCTGTTTTTAATGTAATCTGATTGGTTGATTATGATCACCTGATCAAGCATCGTAATTTTTGTGGCAAAAACTGATGATCATAAAACTTGTTATATATATGAAGTGAATATATATATATATATATATATATATATATATATATATATATATATATATATATATATATATATATATACTCAAACAGGTTTTATTGAAAGAAACCAACACAGTTTGTTTCACACTACTTGAAAAGTTGACGTAACATGATCTTCTTGCGGGCATTCACCTCCTTTGTTAATGTGCTGTACTGAGCTAGGCTTGATAAGTTTTTGAAATGCCAATTCAAGAAGTCATAAAAACTGTGTGAATGCATTAATGCAGAACGTCTTCTGTGTTGTGAAACCATAAAAGAAATCCTTCTAGATAATGTCTCCTCAGACGATGAGATCTTTTGCTCCTCGTGATCGTCTGCCAGAATCCCACCGT
This sequence comes from Acanthosepion esculentum, assembly GCA_964036315.1. Taxonomy (NCBI): domain Eukaryota; kingdom Metazoa; phylum Mollusca; class Cephalopoda; order Sepiida; family Sepiidae; genus Acanthosepion; species Acanthosepion esculentum. The sequence goes on from OZ038505.1 coordinate 26,672,048, forward strand.
GAGAGAACAACTCTATGTTCATCGTTCTTGTTTTTGTTTTTTTTTTGTTTCGTTTTGTCACAATTACAAGAGAAAAGGCATTTCGTCTAGTTTACAGCTTCTTCTGGTGGACATTCTTGTAAGGAGATTTTATGGTTCATTCGTCGAGTTACTATTTCGTTGCCTGCTATTGGATGATTTTTAGCTGAAAGGAAGAACAAAGCTAAGAGTTTTCTACCGTAGACGACATTGAATTATTATCTATTATAAAAAAAAGATACAAAACAGAAAAGACATTTTTTGAAGCATTAATCTTTTTAAATGTTTTCTTTTTTATCACTGTCCTTTACCGACTTTATTCATATCTATATCAGCCTACCCGTATCTCTTAATCTATCTATCTATCTATCTATCTATCTATCTATCTATCTATCTATCTATCTCAGTCTACCCGCATCTATCTATCTATCTATCTATCTATCTATCTATCTATCTATCTCAGTCTACCCGCATCTATCTATCTATCTATCTCAGTCTACCCGCATCTATCTATCTATCTATCTATCTATCTATCTATCTATCTATCTATCTATCTATCTCAGTCTACCCGCATCTATCTATCTATCTATCTATCTATCTATCTATCTATCTATCTATCTATCTATCTATCTATCTCAGTCTACCCGCATCTATCTATCTATCTATCTATCTATCTATCTATCTCAGTCTACCCGCATCTATCTATCTATCTATCTATCTATCTATCTATCTATCTATCTATCTATCTCAGTCTACCCGCATCTATCTATCTATCTATCTATCTATCTAAGTCTACCCGCATCTATCTATCTATCTATCTATCTATCTATCTATCTAAGTCTACTCGCATCTATCTAAGTCTACTCGCATCTATCTATCTATCTATCTATCTATATATCTATCTATCTAAGTCTACTCGCATCTATCTATCTAAGTCTACTCGCATCTATCCATCTAAGTCTACTCGCATCTATCTATCTATCTATCTATCTATCTATCTATCTATCTATCTATCTATCTATCTATCTATCTAAGTCTACTCGCATCTATCTAAGTCTACTCGCATCTATCTAAGTCTACTCGCATCTATCTATCTATCTATTTATCTAAGTCTACTTGCATCTATCTATCTATCTATCTATCTAAGTCTACTCGCATCTATCTATCTATCTATCTATCTATCTATCTATCTATCTATCTATCTATCTATCTATCTATCTATCTATCTCAGTCTGTTAAAATTGATTTGACCCAAACAATAATGTTAACATATTCAATGTGTCTCACATTATTAAAAACTTTCAATATTTCCTAATTTAAAAAAATATTAAAAGGATTTCTGGAAATATTTCCATTATTTATTTGCCAGTTATTTAGCGGAAACTGTATAAATGAAAGCAGATTACAATCCACTCTAACGATTTGGAAACCGTTTTATGAATTTTACCATATAGTTGAATTTCACTTCATTAAACAGGTTATTAAAAACCCTATAAAGCTGCAATTGAATATTATAATTACAGAACGCATACAAAGTTTACACCAGTAACACTTTTACTTTGAGTGGACTGATGTTTTGAATAAACCTTGAAAACTGGCATTTTTGTTATTTCCAGCTTTGGTTTAAACTTTTGAAAATATGAAGGTATCTTTTCAAATTAGATTTTCGAATCATTTTAAACATGGCTACTATTTTCATATTTCGAAATTCAGGATATTTCAAGAAAAGTCTGTCGTTTGTTTACATATGCGCAGAACAAAACGGTTTTCATTCTGACTGCACAGATAACTGGTGACATTATTCAGCAAATAAAACTAGATTTAAAATAACATTGTTTTATATATTGACTAGCAGCATGGCCCGGCGTTGCCCGTGCTTGATTCAAAAATCGTACGACTCACACAGCAATCGCTATCACTTGACTTAACATATTTTTGCCATTCCTTGCTTTCAAAGGAGTGCCCTTTGCCGTGCTGATGTTGCAGAATCAACGTTGAGTTTAAGCAAGGGAATGAGCCAATTGGAATAAAGTGCCATGCAGATTTAAATTTTTCCCACTTGTGACGAATGCAGCTATCGATTTTTTTGCATGCTAGCACGCTAGTTAACATTCGTGTCAGTCAGATGTTGGCTCTCTCTCTGGCCAATAGAATCTTCCTGCCTATTCGTTGCAGCCAGCTATAGGCTGTCACTCTGGCCAGTAGAAAATGGCCGTAAACTACATGAAAAGTACCGTAGAAGCATGAAAACATCGATTATTTCCACTATCGATGGGAGTTGGGAAATGCAAAGACGGTCTTGGCCTTTCTGATAACTTGGAGCATGTGCATGTAAATTTTGGTGTAAATCCGTCGAAAATTACAGCCGTGCATTCGTCACACACACACACACACACACACACACACACACACACACACACAGACAGACACACACACACACACACACACACTGCCTTTTAGAGATAGAGATAAAATGTTAAGTTTATTACTTTTTATAATATAATATTTAAGTAATTCTATTACATTTACTTGTTTTTAAAAAGAAAAATAATCTTATAGTAATTATAAAAAATATTTTCAAATTGTAGTTGAATAAAACGTATTCTTATTTAAACATTCCACCAAAAAAAAAAATCCTTGAGTACACAAGTAGAAAAAATGCCGAAAGACTTTTTGCGGTTAATAATAAAAAAAAACAAATGACATGCATTTAACGGATGTCAGAATTCGTTGAAAAATACACCTCTACCCTCCCTAAACTTAACCTCTTTTTCGAACGTAACTCATAATTGATACAAAAATAGTTAATAAAAATGAACACGCTACCGCCCCTTGTCTGAATGATTGGATTTCTCTGTATCCTAGGTAACAGCGAATTATGAATTTATGTGTACGTTTAAAAATCAGTAAATTAAAAAAAAAAGTTATCTCCAATATTCGGTTGAAGAAGAAATGGAACTAATGCTTTTAATTTAATTATATAATTAAATTTGAAGTTTTAGCTTCCATTTTTGAAACATGGTTATTACTGTGTAGCGAAAACATACCATAATTTATATCAGTTAATTTACAATATTAATTTCTATATCATTTTGTGTCTGTTAGATTCTCTTTTATTTCTAGAAGATTTAAGATATTCACTAACAGTTACTTCAAGGAAGCGACTCTGAAGAGGATGTTTCACAGATCACGACACTCTTAACCTGCCCAAGTATAAGGTTCACAGTCATCTCCCACATAAACTGGGTCTCTTACTCTGTAACTCTCTACTTCGAGTAGATCTTAGCTATTTTAAATAATAGACTTTATCAATTCAAGCGCAGTACTAGATTGGCGATAAGGTCTCACCATTGTGCAATCGAAATGATTTGATGTAACTGTTATTTCTATGCTAACAGTTTCTTTTCTCGCTTGTGGAACTCTCTTCCGGCTTCTTGCTTTCCAGTCAGCTTTGATCATCAAACATTTAAATACAATGTCAATCGTTATCTTCTGTCTTCTTAATTTCTGTTCTTTTCTTCTTCTCTCTCATTAATTGTGATTTTTTTCTCATAGTCACTAACACTCAGTAACCACTTGCATCTTCGTGGCTTTATTGCCTTACTTGGGGTGAAATTATTAAAAAAAGATACCTCTGTTTAGCACAAACTGACAGAAAACTGATTGGGGAAATTTTCGTAAGCAAATGCCGGCCACATGCGTTTGTGGAAAATACTGTGGTGTTCTCCTGTTTCTTTTGTTAGCTATCTGCTGAAGAGTAAGACATCTGTCATCCAAAAACCATACGGTGAATGGCATCAACTTGTTCATCAGTGGTTGAGGTTTTTGGACGACGTGAGCGAGGGTCATCTTCTGTGTTGCCCCAGCCCCGCTTGAATTCGGCAACCCACTTCTTCACCGTTGAATAGGAAGTGGGCTCCTTAGCAAGCGTTTGTACCATGTTCTCATGTCATTCCTTCGATGGCCTCTCTTTGTGACTGCCAGGGCCTGTTTTGTCCATTTTAAGATTTGTCGCACACCTTTCAACTTTGTACTGGCCTCACCTGCCGAAATCTGAATTATTTTTCTCGTTTTATAAAACCTTTGAGCGTGTTGCCACAACAGAAATGTCCAGCTATGGCTCTTCTTTCTGGCTCAAGTTCCGTACATTTTCTTTTCGTCTAACGCATTTTATAACTGGGAGTATAAACTGGCATAGCCTAACTTATACCCTGGGTATACTCTCGGCTGGGGTAATATTCTGGGCTCTTCCAATAAGAAATTATTATTTTTTCACAACAGGAATATTTATTCGCTCCAGTACATGGGTTAGGTTTACT
>OZ038505.1:26683884-26718884 GCA_964036315.1 Acanthosepion esculentum
ACTCACTTGACACGTATTCCGTTTTTTCAATCTATGAATGCAAGTTCAATTCTAATTTACTTCGCAACAATTATTGCATTATAATGGTCACGACCAAAGGAAATATCTAATTCCAGCCAGTATGGTTGGTGACGAAAAATCACAATCTACCTTATGGCGATATTGTGATTTTATTTAAGGAATTTTGTATTCTTTCGCGACACACGATCTTCCTACGTGCTTATTGACTTTTAATGCAAGAGATATGACCATGTCATTAGAATAATCAACATTTCCTGTTTAGTGAAAAAAAAACCCCAAAAAACCTCGACGAACAATTAACCGATACAAATATATCTGCCAGTAAGCAGTCAGTCTAGTAATTATACAATCTTTGTAGCCTCCAGGTGTCAGTATCTAGAGAGTTTTAAATAAAGACAACGGGAAAAAGTCAACAACACGATTTTCTTTAAGTGAGTGTCGGCATTCGAGCCAGGATTATCAAAAGATTGGAAGAACACATTGTTAGTATGATGGCTTCAAGCAATTTCTTTCAAGAATAGAGGTATTTCGAAGAATCTGGAGTTTGGAAGGGGAGGCGCACAATAATGGAATTAAATTCTGATGGGACTGACACTTTTCAAGCCTGCTTCAGGTTAATATTTTGCCCATAAGCTTGAAGTAACATCAGGAAGAAAACTTTTTTTTTTCACCGACACATATACATATATGTACATAACTCGGTCATACGTTATTGTTCATATGTGCATATTCTCTTATTTCTCGAATCCATACACTCGCTCCTTTATCTTTTACACGCGCTTTCTTGTTTCCACAATCTCACTCTTTCTCCACACGTCTATCTCTTTTGTTCCTCTTTATCACCTACCCACTCTCTCATAATTAAATTCTGCTTCTCTTTCTATTTTATCTCCCACCCACTCTACATGCACATTTTCTCTCCCTTTTTTCTCACGCACATATTTTCTTGCACCTCTCTCTTTGAAACGCATTCCTTCTCTCTCACATTTTTCTTCTTTTCTTTCTCAAGCATTCTCCTTGTCTCTCCTACACTTTTTACTCTCAGACCCTCCGGCACTTTTCCATTACTTCTCCCTCATACTCTCTTTTCTCTCTTTGCCAAATACACACCTTCTCTTTTGTATCAGAGACACATACACTACCTCATCGTCACTTTTATTTATTCTCCTGCTCTCTCTCACTCTTTTCCCCTTTTTATGCCCTCTTTTTCCGTATATATATATATATATATATATATATATATATATATATATATATATATATATATTCTTTTCCTTCCCGCTCTTTTCTCTCACCCTCCCTTACACCCTCCCTTCTCTTCTCTCTCACAGATTCTATTTCTTGTTATAATATACTTATATCTTCGCTTTCAAATAAATCTCTCTCACTAACTTCTCTTTTGTCCTTGGCAAATTCTCTCTCTCTCTCTCTTTTCGCTTATAAATAAATGTAATTTCTTTCTCTTACTCTATCTTTTAAAACATTTCCTCCTCACACACTATCTCACTCCCACACGCACACGTCTCTTTGATGCTGACACTCACACAAATATAATGAGATATACAGCGTATCTATAATCTCACAATCGATTGTCTGAGCCGTAATTCGATCTACTTTTTCTACTCCGACCGATATGCTGTTATTGTGATTGTATCGAAGCGGAGGATGGTTTTCTTAATTGAGAAAAGAAATCAAGAAAGTTGTCCAGTGTAAATAAAACAGACATTTTCTATCAGCCTTTGGGCATTCGTAATCACACCCATTGTCAATACAATATGTATGTGTGTATTAAACCAATTCTTTTCGCCTACTTCATCCTTTTCAGAGAGGAAAAAAATCCTCATAGAAACTTAAGATACGAATTTCTTCCTCTGCCCCTTTCAATTTAAACTATAATTCCATTGGAATAGAAAGCTTCTAAGTTATTCAGTGGAAATAAATAAGACTTGAAACCAAATCTTCCATATGTTACGTATATCTTTGTAATAATTACTACTTAGTCACAAGGAAGGTCTTATAAAACTTAAAAAAATACTATAGAACAGTGACTACCTTGTAGTTGATATTGTAATCGGGTTCAAACGTAGAATAAATATACTTTGATTCTTAATTTATAAGGGAAAGCAAAGCATTCACACGTTGGAGATTGGCGCAACATAATCTTTCTACTGTAAATATTCTTTGAATTTGCTTTTTTTTAATCAGATAAGCAAGCACGGTGTAGTAATGGATAACAGCTCGGATTGAGGAATTGAAGGGCCGAGTTCGAATTCCAGTCGATTCCATTACATTCACTTAAGTGATAAATACTTTTGGGAAAGGTATGAATCCTCTTTTTCACCCCCAGCTATGGGTAAATAGGAGGACAAACCGGGTAATTTAGACTTGGATGGCAACTAGTCTAGCGCAGAAAAAAATGGCACCCTACGGCGGGAAAAAAATCTGCCTTGTCAGTCACGTCTCGAAAGATACATGATCGCTTCACGTCTCGAAAGATACATGATCACGTATGGCACATAACTAACTGTTATATTTAACGTCCCCCCACGTGGGTCGTATGTGGCACAAGGCCGAGTTTACCGTGGGTTCTCCGAGCCAGTAGGCTCGGCCCCCCAAAATTCTTTGAACCCGTAAAAACGCGTTCAGGGCCTGTCTACCTCCTCGGAGGAGGAGACTTTGCCCTTCGGCAAAGCCTCGTCCGGGTTCCTCTCTGCACAAGGCAGAGAGTTTGACAGTAATAAACAGTCGATAACATAACTGACTGAATCTACTATAGCGAGTGTTGTATGCTACTCAGAATGATTTGTGATCCTGATACATTACGGCGTTCTTTATCTGATTAGATGTTCTCAAAATTTAATCGTCTCAGTAGCATTCTGAACATGACCTCTTGAATGAAACGGATGGTTTTGCTTCCTGAACCTTGTAAGTTCAAATTTTAGTTCGATAATTACACGAACGGCGATCGTAGGACAATTCAACAAACAAAAAAGGAGAAGAGAAAAAATTCTGTTATCAACCAGAAAAGACGTTATATGTGACGAAAGTCGAGAAATAGAGATAATATAGATTCAGCACCCGCTCACGTCTGAACATCGGGATCGTCATTCTCTCTACTTATTCTCTTTCACTTCGGTGGAGGAGATGGCTGTGAAGGACCAGTCTATTCCTGAAGAGTAGTCGAAAAGAGATTGAAGAGGGCATTCGCGTGAGTTTAATTTTGGTGGACAGCTCTGTGCGACTGAGAAGCCAACACACTTGGACAGAAGCGCCTTCCTTTTGACTCAAAGTGGAATTCAGTCGGGCGGGATTTGGCAAACCTGCTTACAGGGGGATTGTTGAATGCTGGATCTGTCAAGGTCAGACTTGTTTTCGCCAGGCCAACTGTCGTTGCCCTCTTCCGTCGGTTTGGTCGTTAAGATCGTCTAGATCTTTGACTATTTCGTCATCTTCTCTCCTCATTCTCTTTATCTTCGGTAGCGGAGATGGCTGTGAAGGATGTCAGTTCGTTATCAAATATATCATTATGAGTTATTTTTACTCTAATGGCAATAACAGAACAAAAAGAACAAATAAAAAAATAAAAGTATAAAATTATCAATAAATATATGAGAACAGTCAAGTCGTAACGTTATATTATTTTGTTTACTTCTTTAACTATTGATTCACACTGATAGATATAACATAGTATATATATACACATATATATATATATATAACGTAAATCATTCATACGAAAAACGAATAATGAAGTTAATTATATGGCAAGAATTACTCTCGCAAACAATATTTAATAATAAAATACAATCAACCTCGAATCCGTTAATGAATGGTATGATCCTTGTTTATAAATTCCGGTTTTATCAGGTCTTATTTTTGCTACTAGCTCAGCTTTCAATCGTTTCATACGACCATCATCAGGTAGGAAATTAGGTAAGTTTTTTAAATCCAGGTAATAACGAGACATCGAAAGATAGTGCAAACCGAAATTATTCTTACAGTTAACAATATCACATTTCTAAAAAAACACTTCTTTCGGTTTGCACGTCAGGCCACGACGATTGCGTCTAGCATGAAACAGCCTGTCGCGTCTAAGTGTTGACTTCAATGTTCACTTTTATATTTAAACGCGCTATCTCTGATATTGAGCACTTTATCCCATAAATATAGCAGACCTTAAGTCTATATTTCTTCATATATATACATATATATATATATATATATATATATATATATATATATATATATATATATATATATATTTACAGTAATGTTTTGAGATACAAGCTTACCGACATACGAGTTTTTTGAGATACAAGCCAGAACTTGGCCGAGTTTTTGCCTTGAGGTACGAGCTGAATTTTGAGATAGGAGCAATTTTAAGTTTAGCATCGGCAGTAGACGTGTCCAACTATGCCCTGGAAAGATATTTGTTGCGTTGCATCTTTTTTGTCCTTATTCCTTGAGCGACTTCATGGTTCCGAAAAAGTAAGTGTAAAGCACAGTTGTAAATTTTTAGGGGCCTGGGACAGATCGGAAGTATTCCCATTAATTTCATTGGGGAACATTGATTTGAGATAAGAGTCATTTGAATAACGAGCTCCGGCTTGGAACGAATTAAACACGTATCTGAAGGCATTGCTTTATATATATATTTTTTAAAAGATTTATATATTTTATAAAACACCTAAGCATACAGTAATACCTTGAGATACGAGCGTACCGACATACGATTTTTTTGTGATGCGTACCAGAGTTTGGCCGATTTTCTTGCCTCGAGTTTCAGTTAAGCATTCGCAGTACATGTGTTCATCTCTGCTCTGGAAGGATCTTTGGTGTCCTGTGACATTTTGCCGTTATTTTTCAAAATTCCTTTAGTGACACATTGGATCCGAAGAAAGTAAGTGCCAAGATCAGTGGTGAAAAGACGAAAAATAGGATTTCGCTTGAGGAAATTACAAAAAAGAAAAACATGAGAAAGCCGTACGGGGAATGAATTTGGTGAGACGGTATGGGCGTTCTACATCGACGATAAATAAAAAAAATATAAAATTTTAAAAATTAAAAAAAATAGTTACAGTAACGGATAAAATGTAAATGTTTTAAAAAAAAACAATTAAGAATTAAGTGATAAAGTTAATTTTTGGTATCGTAGATAAGGTTAGCCGGTGCTAGACCAGTTGTTGTTGCCCCCACCTCTCTCTCCTCTGCCAGTTGGCCTGTGACTAGTCTGAACTTCATGGTTTAGTTAAGTTTATTTCTTTACAATTTCATTTTTCTCTTTTATTTGATTGATTGTAAACTACATTTCTTGTTTATTCTTGTTTATTCACACGGTTTTGCTTGCAAGATTCCCACGAATACAAAAATAAGGGTGATCTTTAGGGGTCTGGAACGGATCGGAAATATACCCAATAATTTCGATGGGGAAATTTGATTTGACAGACGAGTCTTTTGGGGTCTTGGAACGAATTAAACTCGCATCTTAAGGCATTACTGTATATATATACATATATATATATATATATGTGTGTGTATGTGTGTGTGTGTGTATTTGTGTGCGTGCGTGCGTTCGCATGCAAATTGGAATCAAATACAGATCAGAATCCGTCAGAATAAAATAAAGAACAAATATGTGATGTTTATAAGTCGAACATGTTTCACTTTCATTAAAGTATCATCAGAGAATTATATATATATTAATATTAATGCATGTTTCGGTAAATAATATAGACAAGTTTTGTCTATTTATTTTAAGTAAATTCCTTTCATATTGTCGAATAAGCTTTTTAGCATTATCACACATTATATATATATATATATATATATATATATATATATATATATATATATATATATATATATACATATATATTAATGCATGTTTCGGTAAATAATATAGACAAGTTTTGTCTATTTATTTTAAGTAAATTCCTTTCATATTGTCGAATAAGCTTTTTAGCATTATCACACATTATATATATATATATATATATATATATATATATATATATATATATATATATATATATATATATATATATATATATATATATATATACATATATATTAATGCATGTTTCGGTAAATAATATAGACAAGTTTTTTCTATTTATTTTAAGTAAATTCCTTTCATATTGTCGAATAAGCTTTTTAGCATTATCACACATTATATATATATATATATATATATATATATATATATATATATATATATATATATATATACATATATATTAATGCATGTTTCGGTAAATAATATAGACAAGTTTTGTCTATTTATTTTAAGTAAATTCCTTTCATATTGTCGAATAAGCTTTTTAGCATTATCACACATTATATATATATATATATATATATATATATATATATATATACATATATATTAATGCATGTTTCGGTAAATAATATAGACAAGTTTTGTCTATTTATTTTAAGTAAATTCCTTTCATATTGTCGAATAAGCTTTTTAGCATTATCACACATTATATATATATATATATATATATATATATATATATATATATATATATATACATATATATTAATGCATGTTTCGGTAAATAATATAGACAAGTTTTTTCTATTTATTTTAAGTAAATTCCTTTCATATTGTCGAATAAGCTTTTTAGCATTATCACACATTATATATATATATATATATATATATATATATATATATATATATATATACATATATATTAATGCATGTTTCGGTAAATAATATAGACAAGTTTTGTCTATTTATTTTAAGTAAATTCCTTTCATATTGTCGAATAAGCTTTTTAGCATTATCACACATTATATATATATATATATATATATATATATATATATACATATATATTAATGCATGTTTCGGTAAATAATATAGACAAGTTTTGTCTATTTATTTTAAGTAAATTCCTTTCATATTGTCGAATAAGCTTTTTAGCATTATCACACATTATATATATATATATATATATATATATATATATATATATATATATATATATATACATATATATTAATGCATGTTTCGGTAAATAATATAGACAAGTTTTGTCTATTTATTTTAAGTAAATTCCTTTCATATTGTCGAATAAGCTTTTTAGCATTATCACTATTGTATATATGTTTGTGTGTGTGTGTGTATGTTTATGTTTGTGTGTGTGTGTTTAACAATAAAAATGTTAAATAATTATAATCTTCAGAAACACTGGGTTGTATATATATATTTTTTCTTTTATTATTTAAATTAGGTTCCATGACTAGTTTCGGCCACCATTGCCATCATCAAGAGAGAAAAAAATCCCTACTTGTTAGTAACAGTAAACTACAGGAATGAATGACTGTCTTTGAAGAAAGTGAACTTTGTAGTTATCATTTGTTTTTTTGTTTTTTTATCGTTAATTTTTGGCAGTCCTTGTATTGGTTAAATGGGGCCGCTTTCAAGTTTTTAAATAGAGGCTTGGAGATTCATGAGTTTCAGAATTTCCTCCTGAGACATTTTGACAGCTTTATTGTGTGATGTGTGTATGTGTATATATTTGTGGGTGCATGTGTATGTGGGAGGCCTCAACACATCTGCAAGCATGTCTGTCTAGTGTGGTTGAGAAATATCGCACATTGAGTGCTGGAGTAATAAAATAGTGCTCGATGTAAAATAACAGAGCTATAAATTATATATTAATAATAAATAGGCATTTTTTCTTCACTGTGCACTTATTATCTATCTATCTATCTATCTATCTATCTATCTATAGCCTCTCCATCCTCCATAACAATTAAGTTACATATTTGCTTTCCCTCTTTACTGTATACATCTACAATACGATTGCATTCCCGTTCCTTTACATTCTTTTCTTTTCTTTTATTTAACATCCTTTTCCCCTTCCTTTCCATTACACTCAATGTCCTATCTTTCAGTCATCATGAGCCTGTTATTTTCATTTTCATTTGAAAGATGTAGCGCTCTTTGCGTTTTTTTTAAATAAAGCGTTAAAGTGGTCATTTTAAAAGTATCTCCCGAAGAGACCGTCAGGTCGAAACCATGGGTATTTTAATCGACCTCCTGATTTTTAAAGTTAAAAGCTCTACATGTTATTTTCATTTTTACTTATATTTTTATCACCTTAGAAAGTGTCTGAAGACCATATCAGTTTAGGCAGCACGAATTCATACAGACAATTTGATTAAATTCAACCGGCAAAATTTGTTTTCCAATAAGATTCATACTGGGATCGAAATCTTGGATAAACTGTTCTGTTGTCTTTGTTCAAGTACCTTAGACCGTCTCAGTCATTATCAAGAACCATGCGCTGTCCGTGTGTTAGACAAGATTAAATTGGCACCACGGCAATATCATATCTCTACGATGAAAGCGATCGAGAGTGCACCAAAAAGAATTTATCAATATTATGCATTTTTCCCCCTAAATATATTAATATTTTATACGCACTTCAAATTAGCGAAAGATATGTTCTTTAATGTGAGTTGTTTTTTTATATAATAATAACTCGTATTGTTTTGTGTCTTTCCTTGCAGTTGTTGCTGCATAATATTGGGATGTTCTCTTTGTATTATCTCTCTCTATAAAAGGCAGGATGTGTGTGTGTGTGTGTGTGTGTGTGTGTGTGTGTGTATGTAACGAATGCACGGCCGCAATTTTAGACGGATTCACACCAAAATTTACATGCACATGCTTCAAGTTAGCAGAAAGACCAAGACAGACGTTGCATTTCCCAACTCCCATCGATAGTGGAAATAATCGATTTTTTCATGCTTCTACGGCAGTTTTTATGTAGTTTGCGGCAATTTTCTACTGGCCAGAGTGAGAGCCTATAGCTGGCTACCACGAATAGGCAGGAAGATTCTATTGGCCAGCGTGAGAGCTAACAGCTGGCTGACAAGAATGTTAACTAGCAAAAAAATCGATATCTGCATTCGTCACACGTGTGAAAAATTTAAATCTGCATGGCACTTTACTCCAATTGGCTCATTCGCTTGCTTAAACTCAACGTTGATTCTGATTCCGCAGAACTGGGTTGGGTGTGAAAATGTATTTGTTGTTAACATTCTTTTTTGATTCGGTTTTTTTAGTTACGAGTCCTTTTTTAAAGCTGATCGTTTTGTGTTCATTTTGTTTAGTTCTTTTTTCGTAACAGATTTAATGTTTTGTATAGAGTTTAGAAAAAATTCGCAGTGTGAGATAGGCAAGAAGTAAGGCATGTAGCAACATCAGCATGGCAAAGGGCACTCCTTTAAAGGCAAGAAAGGGCAAAAATATTTTAAGTCAAGTGATAGCGATTTCTGTATGAGTCGTACGATTTTTGAATCAAGCCCGGGCAACGCCGGACCATGCTGCTAGTCTTCTAATATATGTCTTATTTTAATAGTTAACTACATTCGGCAGCAAGGCCTCTGACCAGGAGGTTTTGAGGAGTGTGGAACCACCTCCTAATCACTGATGTTCCCAGGTCCACCCTGACCTGGGGTGGTAGCACATGTTAGATTCTACAATTCTATGGGCAAATAGTTAACTCCCAAACTGGGGTCAAAACACTATAAAAGTGTAAAAATAGGTTTTAATACCAGCAATAATTTTTTGTTAAAAAAACATTATTACCAGCGATACATTATGACAAGCAAATACATTTTTAAAGAAATAAATCTTCCCAGTAATATATATTTGGAAAAAATATTACCAGTAATAAAAACCCTGTCGGCATTAAATAACCCATTGAGGTTGATATGCTGTAAAATAAACCAAACCAAACCAAACTTTAATAGTTCGCTGTAGATGCCCTTAATTGTTATACAGGGTGATCCAAAAATTACTGACCCTTTTAAATCTTTAATAACTTTTATAATTCTCAAGTTATACTTACAAAATTTCAGCAGTAGGTAAAATGATACTTCCGAGATTTTCGGCAATATACATTGTAAGGAGGAACGCGAAACTCCCATTTATTGCGATCTTCTCCTGGTTGAAACAGATGGATTTTCTTCCAGGCTTCGCTCCAATTCTCGTTGATTCTCAACAGTTCTTGCCGCACAAGGCCTTCCAGAACTTGGGAGATCACAAACTGCACCTTGCTCCTGAAAACGGCTAAGTATTCCGCGAATCGTGTTTTTGCTCGGGGCTTCTCTGGTATTGAAATGTCGACGGTAAGAAAGCTGCGTTTCCGAAATTGCCCCATGGGACTCAAAGTAACACTATACAATGAGAATTCGTTCCTCGGTGCTATATCTGCTCATGGTGACGCCGGAAAGGCAGTTCTAAGTGCTCTGAAAAAATAAAATAAAAATATTCAGAAATAAAATAGTTATGAATTTTTTTCATGCATCAGTAACTTTTGGGCCACCCTGTATATATCGGTACCGTAGATTATTTTAAGTTTTCAGCTGTTTAAAGAATACCACGTGATAACAAACGGAATCTTTTCTCTCACTTAGACACCACAGTGTTTCCTGATAATGATCAAGACGGTCAAATGTTCTTGAAGAAAAACAGTACGCGTTTTTTTAAATATATCATACATTTCAAGATGCCATCTTCTGTGATGAATGCTATTTTTTTGAAAATGAAGGTTGTTTATTTTACATAACAATAGCTTCGAGGGTTTTGTGTCTGTCCTTTGCATTCAGTGCTGTTTATTATTTTCGTATTATATACTAATATTTTTTCATGTTGGTAGTTGTATTTTGGTAGTTCGTGATGTCCTGGTCAAAATTTGAAAAAAAAAATGGTTGAATTTAATCAAACTTGTTTTTGCTCATGTTTACATACACACAGACAGACATATATCTATATAAGTGTTTGTGAGAGTCTGTATATATATATATATATATATATATATATATATATATATATATATATATATATATGGACACAACTTCTTGATCGTGTTTTGAAAAATGAAAACATTATATAAATACGTACAGACTATTTCTTATTTAACAGTTAAAATATTTCATCCTTCAAAATGGCTAAATGTATAGCCGAAAGCGCACAGAATAAAAGAACATTCGGACAGTTTTTATATAATTTATAATCTGAAAAGAAGAAAAATATATTAGATGGCATGAGTAATTGTATAAAAAATAAATCAATGCACCTTGTCCGTCATATTCAATGAAATGTGCATGAAAGAAGGATTGCTGCCTAAATACCCCCATTTATATATATATATATATATATATATATATATATATATATATATATATACACACACACACACATTTGATTAAAAAACACCGGAAGTTCCATGTTTACTTTTTATATTTACGTTTCAATTTTTCTAAATTTAAAAAATATATTCAGTTGAAAGTAAAAATAAAATCATTCTTGATAATGGATAAAAGTATACCTGAAAGCGCTCAAACGTAAAGAACATTCGGACAATTCCTACATGATTTATGTCCAGAAAAGAAGAAAATTATCAGAACACAAGAAAAATTAAATAAAAAACTTAACTGCAGTACCTTTTCAGCCGTTTTGAATGAAACTTGCACACACACACACACACACACACACACACACACATATATATATATATATATATATATATATATTAAGAAAGAACAGTAAGATATATAATCCGGTGTTCTTATAGTTATTTTTATTTTTACAAAACAGTACTCAATGTAAATTTACAGAGCATTAATATTATAAATTAACTAATTTAAAATATGATTTTTTTCGCTACACAGTAATAACCATGTTTCAAAAATGGAAGCTAAAAGCTTCGAATTTAATTTTGTAATTAAATTAAAAACATTAGTTCCATTTCATCCTCAAGCGAAATTCGATTGAGGATGAAATGGAACTAATGTTTTTAAACATATTTTAAATTATATATATATATATATATATATATATATATATATATATATATATAATTGTGTATTTAGGCAGGAATCCTTGATTCATGCATGTTTAAAAAAAGAACGAATGCTACTACGATTAAGCATTTTATTTAATTTTTCTTGTGTTCGAACAAGGTTTTCTTTTTTGGGACACAGAGTGTGTAGAAACTGTCAGTATGTTCTAAAATTACGAGCGCTTTTGACTATACTTTTAGCCATTATCAAGGATGATTTTATTTTATTTTTTTATTTATTTGTTTTATATATTTTTTCCAATATAATTGGGTATGTGCGTTGTGTGTATGTTTTTAGTGTTATAGGAATGTTTTATTTTCCGAACATAGTTAGCACATTGTGGCTCTTGTAGTAAAAAGCCAACACTTAATAATATTAACTACGAACACGGCCACAATGTGCTAACCGTGTTCGGAAAATAAAGCATCTCTATAACACAAAAAAAATACGCACAACGCACATACCCAATTAAATTGAAAAAATATAATCAGCTCTGAAAATGGCTAAAAGTATAGCCGAAAGCGGTCGGAATTACAGAACATTTCGACAGTTTCTACACACTCTGTGTCCAGGAAAGAAAACACTTGTTCGAACACAAGAAAAATTAAATAAGAAGCTTAATCGCGGTACCTTGTCTGTCGTTTTTAATGAAACACACACACACACACACACACATATATATATATATATATATATATATATATATATATATATGTATGTATGTATGTATGTATGTGTATATATTTTAAAACATTTTTATGTTTATACATTCTTTTTTATACATACAAATATTTAAGTAAATGCTCCGTTTCTAATAAACAGTATTAATAACATTTACCAGCCTGAATATCCGAGAAATTGTTATAGAGAATATGCGTCCTCTGACAGGAATTGAACCTCTATCCTATACGGAACCGTCATATAGCCTGACGTGCTTTTACCGATTTCGCCACAGTAGATCGTTCGGTTAAAATCGACCTTGCTAACCGAACGCTTCTCTTTGGCGAAATTGGTAAAAGACAATTCAGAATTCTTCTCTTTTTTTCTAACGAAATTTTCCTGTTTCATATCTTGCTTAGCTTTTGCTATTCCAATGGCCGTTCGGATTTCGGCGTCGTATTTTTCATCCTCTGTTAAAACACTTCCCAGATATTTCAACTTATTTTTATAATTTACACGTCTTTAAATGGAGAAAATCGATTTTTTTTTTAAATCTTTGTAAGCTGTCGTCACTGTTTTTAAGCTTTCACAGATACTTCAGATGTTTGATACTTTGCATAATATCACGCATACAGTTTTGTTAAATTACCTTTAAAGACAGCTATATACGACTTACATGTACCGTATCTTGTTAAGCAGAATTCATATTGTGAAACACATTCAGTGTTACCGTGTATAATCCACCCAGCTATGTTTATGCAAAAGAAAGACACCCCATCGAGGAAGTCAAAAATCGTATTGGAAAAGCTAATACGGTTTTTAAAAGGCTCCATAATGCCTGGTTTTTAAATAAGATTAGTCTAAAAGGGAAGTTCAAATTATATCTCTCTATTGTCCTTCACAGCCATCTTATATGCATGCGTAACTTGAAAATCCACCACAAATTTTATCCAAATCTGAGATACCCTCCATTTAAGAGGCCTTCGCAAAATCCTAAATCAGAAACGAGAAAATTCTAAGACATGCAAATTCTACAAATCTTAGTGTAATGGTGGTAGATACGAGGATGGAGATCACCGGTCATGTGATTACCTGACAGTCGGTTCGCCAAAGTTAAACTGGATACCTCAAGCCTGCAAAGATCAAGTGGTCGTCATAAAATAAGATATTACACTACAGTTAAAGACCTGAGAAAAAGAAAGAACAAATGATTGCAGACTTTGCCAAGATCGATCTAAGTAGATGGAAATTGTGGGACTTTTCTGTACGGCTTGAGAAACAAGATAGCAAAGTGAAAACTATGTATTACTAGAGAAATTAACTACATCAGAAACCGTTTGAATAAGTGTTAAGATAGAGATTTTCCAAGCGTAGCATAGATGGGGCACAAAGCCGAAAGTATGGGACACCCAGTGAGAATAGAACTCACTTCTAAGTCGTAATTGTTCTAGCGAGACAAGCTTGCTAACCATTACACTGCAGGCTGAATGCGACACAAGTTCAGTTTAATGTGGAGAGATCGAGGGCGGGCACTCGGGACATGTCCCAAAATAACCCAGCTACTGCAACCATCGATTGTGCTGTCATCAGTATTATTACTGACACCCACTCTTTAGTGCAATGAGAGAGGTACTGCCGCGGACATCTATTCTCTGGGATGGGGCATCTCTCATTTTAGGCGTTGCACTCTGCCCGAAGACAAAACTGAGATACGACCAACGAAATCTTGAAAGATCGATTCGTCAGACTTGCGTATATTCAGTATTGAGACGCACGCCCACGATGCAGACATAAGGTGACACATGGTCATGTTTAATGTGGGTTTTTCGGTAGCACTTTAGAAAAATTAAGCTCCCTCGGCACTTCTCCATTTGGCGATCGTCAGATTCAACGTAAAATTAAACATGCTTATTAAAACGAGTGTATGATCAGTTAATTCCAATTGAGATCTGAGAATTTCGGATTATATCTAAAGGAGAATTTTTTTGAAAAATTCAAACTTATATATATATATATATATATATATATATATATATATATATATATATATATATATATATATATATATATATATATATATATATATCAAAGAACTACAATATGAAAAAAATGTGCTCGACTGCATAAAAGGTACGGTAGAGTAATGGATAACGGCTTGGATTCCTCAATCCAAGCCGTTATCCATTATTCCAAAGCCGAGTTCGAAATCCAGTCGAATCCATTACAGTCACTTACATGTCAATAACCTTAGGAACGGTATGAGTCCTGTTCTTCAGCTATGGGTAAATAGCAGGACTGACTGGGTCCTATTGCCTTAGATGGCAACTGGTCTAGGAGAAGGACAGCCCTAAATTCAAAACCCAGGGAGAGTCGTTTGGGGACCTTGTGGCATGTAGCGCATAAGGTCTCTGTATTCGGCCCTTTAAAAAGTGTGGATGGTTCTGCACAAAACCATCACCCCTATAATCAAATCACATGTACTGGTGTCTGCCTGTCGGTTCCTAGTAAGAGTCCACCATATATATATATATATATATATATATATATATGTCATGTGTGACATCACGACCTTCGATGCGATTTTCGCTTCCGCGTCTCGTATACACGAGTTTCTCGTTGCTTTGAAATTTTTCATGCAACAAAAACAGACTATCATTATTGTTTCGTCCGTGTATTTGATATATTGAAATGTAATTGTCATCTTTGATAATGGCATATGCAAGCCGAAAGCTTAGAAACGATTTTAACATGTATCAATATCGTGATTTCCTTTCGTCTTTCAACGATAATGTTATTAAGCTTATCAGACAATATGAAGAAACTTACTTACAATAAATAGACAAAACCTGTCTATATTATTTAATGAAACATGCTTCGATATATATATATATATATATATATATATATATATATATATATATATATATAATTATATATCTGTGTGTGTGTGTGTGTGTGTGTATCAGATTATTTCATGTACTCGATAATGGATAAAAGATAAATCAGATAATAAATACATTTTAAACATCATTTGACAAGAAAATCAAATATGTTAATTCTTTAGCAATTTCACAATGGGTTTGTCATGAAAATATGCCATTTTCAGAAAATAGAAATTCTTAGAACGACAGACTAATGGCCGTTAATTGTTGAATTTGCTGAATGAAAAAAATCATGGCCGCCAGTTGGCTGGGGATGGAAATGGAAGATTCATCTCGTAAGTGCCTCTGCATGGTTAAAGTAATTTGTGAGTCATAGCAAGACTGATGACAGGAAACGGGCCAATGATTTGAGTGATAACACTCGAGTCAAGGCCTCACGATTCAGATAACCAATCTAAAACATCCTAACATATAGATGCATTCTTTTAAAGCTGAGAAACGAAGCGCATAATTATGGCTGTATGTATGTATGTATGTATGTATATCAGACAGTTATGTGTCATGCGTGAAACACAGTTAGGCGATCATGTATCTTTTGATACATGACTGGTGTAGCAGATTTTTTTCTCACATAAGGTTGCCATTTCCTTCTGTGGTAGACCAGTTTCCATCAAAGACTATAGAACCCGGTCTATCCTGCTATCTACCCATATCTGTGGGGGTGGGGAGAGAAGGAGAGGAAGCATACCTTTCCCAAGGGTATTAGCACGTAAGTGAAAGTAACGGATTTGACTGGAATTCGAACTCGGCTCTCCGATTCCTCAATCCGAGCCACTATCCATTACAATCCATTATCCTGTATATATACAATCAAAATTTGTATCTATCTATCTATCTATCTATCTATCTATCTCTCTCTCTGTATATATGTGTATATATATATACATATATATATTCATACATATATATATATATTCATACATATATATTCATATATTCATACATATGTATATTCATATATATATATATATATATTCATATATATGTATATTCATATATATATATATATTCATATATATGTATATTCATATATATATATATATTCATATATATGTATATTCATATATATATATATATATATATATATTCATATATATGTATATTCATATATATATATATATTCATATATATGTATATTCATATATATATATATATATATATTCATATATATGTATATTCATATATATATATATATTCATATATATGTATATTCATATATATATATATTCATATATATGTATATTCATATATATATATTCATATATATGTATATTCATATATATATATATATTCATATATATGTATATTCATATATATATATATATTCATATATATGTATATTCATATATATATATATATTCATATATATGTATATTCATATATATATATATATTCATATATATGTATATTCATATATATATATATATTCATATATATGTATATTCATATATATATGTATATTCATATATATATGTATATTCATATATATATGTATATTCATATATATATGTATATTCATATATATATATATATATATATATATATATACATACACACTCAGACACACAGACACATATCTGTGTGTTTTGTGTGTGTGCATATATCATTTGGCAACAACGTATTCATTTCAGAATGTCTTATACACATATATACAGCATACATTTTCTATTTATATATATATATATATATATATATATATATATATATATATATATATTTAAGCAAAATATATATCTATATATATGTTGAATTCTTGGAGAAGACACGAACGGCCCTAACACACATACACACTCGCACAGATATATATTTTAAAATAAATAGCCATAATACGTCTAAATTATTTAACCAAATATATATATATATATATATATATATATATATATATATATATATATATATATATATATATATATATATATATATATATATATGCACGTTGAATTCTTGGAGTAGACACGAACCGCCCTAACACACTCATACACACACGCACACACACACATTATATATATATATATATATATATATATATATATATATATATATATATATATATATATATGAGAAATACTTTCTTTTGTCTGAATGTTGGATATGATAAAATAATTTATTTTATTGTCTCTTTTAACCTAAAAACCGTAACATATTTTCATTGCACACAGTTCTTTCATTCTTTATGACCCGAAGAAGTCAAGATGAACAGACGTAGCGAAACGCGTCGTTTATATGATTTACCACTCTACTTTTATTTGAGTTACTCCTACAAACTCACACGTACGTTGAATGCAAATAAATATAAGCACAACCATATTCATTTTCCTATATTGCTAAGCTTATTTGTAAATGTCTGTGTGTGTGTGTGTAAGTGTACGTGTTCATATTTGTGTGCTTCTAATTATATGGTTTCTGTACAGTGTAGTTCTGTACACGATGCCATTGGCAAAGGTGATTGAGTAAAGAACAATTGATACGAATGCAAATCACATTCAAATGGAGGATTGTTTCTTTTTTGTTTAAGATGAAAGCCACTTTTTTAGACATTGGAAGTGAATTGCTTTTTTTTTTCGTCATCTTATCTCATTGTCAGTTTAAATAGCAATCAAGGCTGATTAAAACAGTGACAGGTAATTAAAGTTTCGGTTGAATGTTGGAGAGGCAGGACATGAAAAGAATTCTTGAAACACCAAACTGAAGAGAAAGAAAAACGGATACAAGATGAATAGGAAGGGTGGGAGAGAAAAATGGAATGAAAAAAGAAAAAAAGACAAAGAAGAAAAGAAAGAAAGAAAGAAAGAAAGAAAGAAAAAGAATCAATTAGGAAGGATAAGAAGCGTAAAGTTTGGATAGAAAAATATGAAGAGAGAATCCGAGAAAGGGATTAATAATATGAGGGAAGGAAGGGGGATCTGTTCCAACTGTTTAGGGAGAAAGAAAGAAAGAAAGAAAGAAAGAAAGAAAAAAGAAAAAAGGAAAGAAAGACAGAAAGAATGAAAAAAGAAACAAAAAAGAAAGAAAGAAAGAAGGAAACAAAGAAGGAAGGAAAAAGAGAAAGAAAAGAAAAAAGGAAAGGAAGAACGTAGGAAATAGAAAGAAAGGAAAGAAAGAAAGAAAGGAAGGAAGACGGAAAGGAAGAAGTAAAGTATTATACATAGTATCTATGAACACTAATGGGTATGTTGCAATCCTCATAAACACTAATGTAAGTGGGGGTAATATGCTGTCTAAGTAGTCCACCACTAGCAGTGGTTTACCTACTTCACGCCGCTGGCGAGTATTGTATGTTGTTGATGCTATAAAGATTACGATTTCATTTCCAAAGTCCGTTTTGGCTATTCCTCATTCAGTAACCCTTTCTACGTAACAATAGATAGATACATAGATAGATAGATAGATAGATAGATAGATAGATAGATAGATAGATAGATAGATAGATAGATATGAACAGAGTGGAATAGTGTTATCTATGAACACTAATGGGTATGTCCCAATCCTCATAAATACGTTAGGCTCGATTGTAAGTTGGTAATATGCTGTCTATGTAGCCCACCACTAGCAGTGGTTTACCTACTTCACGTCGCTGGCGAGTATTGTATTTTGTTGATGTTTTAAAGATTACCATTTCATTTCCAACCTCCGTTTTGGTTATTCCTCATTCAGTGACCCTTTCTAGGTTACAACAGATAGATAGATAAATAGATAGATAGATAGATACAACCTGAGACAGATAGTGTTATTTACCTTACATATGAAAACAAATGGGTCTGTCCCAATCCTCATATATACGTTGGACACTATTGTAAGTGGGGGTATTATGCTGTCTAAGTAGTCCACCACTAGCAGTGGTTTACCATTTCATTTCCAACCTCTGCTTTGGTTATTTCTCATTTAGTAGCCCTTTCTAGGTTACAACAGAAAGAGAGAAAGAAAGAAAGAAAGAAAGAAAGAAAGATAGAAAAAAGGAAAGTAAGAAGGAAAGGAAGAAGGAAAGGAAGAAGGAAAGGAAGAAAGAAGGAAATGAAAGAAAGAAGGAAACGAAGATGGAAAGAAAAAAGAAAAAGGAAAAAAGAAGAAAAAACAGAAGGAAAGGAAGAAGATATAATGAAAGAAATAAAGAAAGAAAGATACACCTAAAGAAGGAAAAACACGATATAAAAATAGGATAGAAGATGTGTGGAATGAAAATGAAGGAAAGATATAAAGAGAGAGTAAAAAGAAGAAATATATAAAAAAGAAAGAAATCCATGTCGGAACAAAGAGGGAAGGAAGAGGAAAATAAAGAAAGAAAGAAAGAAAGAAAAACAAAATGAATAAAGACGAGAAAGAAAAGGAACGAAAATAGGTAAGATGAAGAAAGTTTGAGAAAGGATAGGAAAAAGAAGTACTGTGAGACACACATAGTAAATAATAGAAAGAAAAAATAATGAACGAAAGGAAGATGAAGGTATGAATGAAAAAAACAAAGTTAAAAAGAAAAGAAATGTAAAAAGAAAGAAACGTGATGAAACGAAAAAAGAAAAGAAAGAAGGAAAAAAGAATGAGAATAAAGAAAGAAGAAAATGAAGAAAGAAAGTCAGGAAATATAAAGAAAACTGTTTGAAAGAGGAAAAAAATACCAAAGAAAAAAAAGGACGATTCACAACAAATATAGATAGAAAGCAAAAAGAAGAATAAAAAGCAAGAAAAACTAAGAAAGAAAGAACGAAAGACTGTTTGTTAGTATTTCCATAAGTGTTAATGCAAATGTATCACAAACATGCAAGTATGAGGGAAAGCTCCGAAAATAATATCCCCTATTTCTTTCCACGGAAGCGACAACTCGTGCCACGAGGCCCATACCATCATTGGAGAGAGCAAGTTTTTAACTACAAAACGTTTTTTTCTTTTCACAAAATCACCTGTTGGGCATGTATTTATGAAGCGCTATTCATTACGTAAGTTGACATATCTACAGAGCTACCAAAAAACGTGGCTTCTGATATGCACACCTATCACTACCTAACCGTATTTATATCCTCTGTTTAGTCTCTGTAAATAACCATTAAACTTTGATGAATGTCAATGTGCGTGTATGTTTTTTTCGCATGGAGTAATTCAGTGAAATAACTCAACTTCGAACGCACTTTCATGTCATATGCCATTTTGCCAGACTGCTGTCACAGTAAACAATACGATGTGTTTATTGGTGGAAAGGTTTAACTGGCTCCTCTGGAAATGCAGGATAACATAATAAAATAAGAGTCACTTATTTTGGAGCGACTTTCGTATATGTTCACTAAATACACAGATTAATTTTCATTCTAGCCAAATTTAGATGAAACATTTGGCCAAAACGTTTGATTGACTTTAATAATATGTGTTTTTAGCAATGTCTTCTACTGCACCATATCCTCTTAGTCGCCATCTTTTCTGTCGTTTTCAAAGGCGCCTGCTACTGTTATGACATTAAGCGCTACACTTTTCCACCAATAAGCAATCATAATTTTTACTTTGATAGCAGCCTGGCAAAAGGCATAGGATATGAAAGCACGTTCAAAGCTGAAGTTATTTTTTGATTAAAAATAAAAGGACCTATTAGTTGTATAATATGTGACCCGGATGTGCTTATTTAAACAGGGAGTGCTTTATCTAAGCCCGTATCTTTGAACTATGGCCTGAGCCAATCTGACGAAATAGTTATGAAAGCATAGATCGAACTCGGGACCTTGGACCTGAACACGCATGCACACAGAAGAAGTGAATATTTGCGTGCTTCCGTGATTGTTAACCTTGAAAGCTACCGATAAAAGTTCAAATATTATCAAGGCTGATAAGGTTCAGAACTAGTTATGAATTTATTAAGATGGCGATCATTATCAAAGAGGATGAATGTGTATCAAAGTGGTAGGGACAAAGAAACCATTGTGGATGAAAGGGAGACAAAAGGAATTTACTTTCTTTCCTGGTCTCTTTTTTTCTTTTGATTTCTGATTTTTCTTCGACATTTATTTTTTC
The DNA here is from genome assembly GCA_964036315.1 of Acanthosepion esculentum. NCBI lineage: Eukaryota > Metazoa > Mollusca > Cephalopoda > Sepiida > Sepiidae > Acanthosepion > Acanthosepion esculentum. The sequence goes on from OZ038505.1 coordinate 26,705,364, forward strand.
CTATAATGCTACATCGTTTCTTTCTTTGTTCTTTTCTTTTTTCCCTGGCTCTTTAAGAAGTTGGTACTTTCCGTTCTTCTGATTGTAATTTCCTCCTTTTATTCGTTATTTTTCTTTCTTTCTTTCTTCACTTCTTTCTTTCCTTTTTCTTTTTCACTCTTTCCTTTCTTTCTTTCATTTTCTTTCTTTCTTTTTCATTCTTCTTATTCACTCTTTCCTTTTTCATTTTCTTTCTTTCTTTCTTCACTTCTTTCTTCCCTTCTTTTTCCTTCTACTTTTTTACTCTTTCCTTCTTTCATTTTCTTTCTTTCTTTCCTTCTTTTTTCTTTCTTCTTTTTCACTCTTTCCTTTCCTTTTTCATTTTCTTTCTTTCTTTCTTTCTTCACTTTTTTCCTTCTTTTTCCTCCTTTTTCACTCTTTCCTTTCCTTCATCAATTTTCTTTCTTTCTTCTTTCTTTCTTCACTTCTTTTTTCCTCCTTTTCCTTCTTCTTTTTCACTCTTTTCTTTCCTTCTTTCATTTTCTTTCTTTCTTCTTTCTTTCTTATTTTCTTCATTCTTTCTTTTCCTTCTTTCTTCATTCATTAATTCTTTCTTCCTTTCCTTATTTCTTTCCTTCTTCTTTCTTTTTTTGAGTTCTAAACAAATATCACCCAGCATCAGCACCATCTTTGCTATTAATAGAACAAGTTAGCATCACGTTCTGATGTTTGTTGTTAAACCAAAATGCCATTTAATATTTCGTTCCATTTTGCATCAAGTGAGAATGAATATTCTTGGATTATTTACCCACTTCTTTCCTTCTTTTTTTCTTCTTTGCTTTTCAAATCTTCTTTCTCTCTTATAACATTTTTCTTGTCTTTTTATACATTCACTATTTACTTTCTTTCATTCATTCTTTTTTTCTTCTAATTCGTAGCATTTTTCCTATTTCATACGTTTATTATTTTTCGTTCTTTCTTTCTTTCTCAGAGCTTTCTTTTCTCCTTTTAAGCATTCATTATTTCTTTGTGCCTTTATTTATTTCTCGTTTATAGCATCGTCTTCTTTCAGACGTTCAATATTTTTCCTACTTTCTTTCGTTCTTTACAAATTTTTCTTTCTTTCTTTTTTCTATCTTTCTTATAATTTTTACAACTTTCTTTTTTCATCATTTCTTGGTTTTTAACTCTTCTTTCTTTCTTTCACCTAGATAGGTTTTTAACTCTTCTTTCTTTCTTTCACCTAGATAGGTTTTTAACTCTTCTTCGCTTGCTTAGTTGTTTTTTTCTTCTACGTTTTTAAATGTTCTTTTTACCTTTTCTTTTTCCAGTTTTTCTATTTTTTGCTTTTCATTTTATATTTCATTTTATTTGTTTTCTTTTACTGTCTTTGGTTTGTTTATTTCTTCTTCCTTTCTCCATCTTTCTTTCTTCGAACATCACTGGTTTGGTTTTGTTTGACTTTATATATCGACTCTTGCTGCCTAATTTAATATAACATATTGTATGGAACACTCAGTGGGAACTGACTTCTCCAGTGAGTATTAATGGCCAACCACACAAGCCTCGCTAATCAATTAAACGACGTTGAGGCGACTCTTCCAACAATAAATACTTTACAAACAGATTTTAAAGAAGATGAATTTCATGGAAGGGCGAAAAGAAAAGGACTCAGAATTGGAAGTTTAGAGAGACAATTTTTAAAACTTACGTTTATTCAACTTTTGTTAAACCAAAATGCCATTTAATATTTCATTCCATTTTGCATCAAGTGAGAATGAATATTCTTGGATTATTTACCCACTTCTTTCCTTCCTTTTTTCTTCTTTGCTTTTCAAATCTTCTTTCTCTCTTATAGCATTTTTCTTGTCTTTTTATACATTCACTATTTACTTTAATTCATTCATTCTTTTTTTCTTCTAATTCGTAGCTTCACTAATTCGTAAAACATGCGAAATATATTTCTTTCTTTCAATGGCGTCTTTCTTTCTTTTCTTTTCCTTCCTTCTGTCTTTCTTTCTATTCCTCCTTTTATTTTTAAAAAAGTAATGCCCCCTCTGTACAAGGCCAGCGGCTATTCAAGGTTAAGGGGTAGTTTATATGGATAGGAGGGGAAAATAACGTTTGACTCTAGACTTGAACAGGTTAAGATTGTAGTAATGGTGGGGGGGAACATCCTGTTGAGGGTCTGTTCCATAAGGCAGTGATTTGCGAGAAAGAAGGTGTTTGAGTGGAACCTACTTCTCGCTGATGCAATGCAGGTGGAATGTGGGTGGTTGTTACGATATAAACGTCCTAGTCGTGTAGGTCAAACCTGGTGGAACTAGCAAATGCAGTTCGTCCGAGCACTTTCTATGGTAATACCGATAGAACAGTGTGGGACTCGCCACATCCTGATGGCGAGAGAGAGGTTGGAGGGCGGAAAATAATTTTTCTCCAGCAAGGACTCGAAGACGCTTTTGAACTCTATCAAGACTGGAAATTGATATCAAGGCAGTTCCCCTCCAAATATGGCAACAGTACTCACTTTTCGGCTTGAACTGGCTCTTATAAAGGCAGAGGATATCGTGAGGAGTCAGGTACCAAGGCGGGTAGAAGGAGCCGATTATTTTACCTGCATCTTCATCGATGGATCGAATATAGGAATTCCACTTGTGGTCAGGTGTTTGTATCCTCTCAAGTCACGTTGCCTCCTGGCGGAGACATCCGTTCATCGTGACTGGCGGTAGATCGGGTCTGATCGGCGGTGATAGAATGTAACCAGTTTGAGCTTAGAAGCATTGAATGTAACCAGCTAGTTTTCCCCGACTTGGAGATTCGTATTAGATCGGAAGAGACGTCAGCTGTCAATCTCTAATCATCAAGACGTTTTGGAGATGCGCCCGTTTATCGTCGTATCTTCGATATAGACGTTTACAAATAATCAGAATAGATTCTTAGGTAGATCACTTATGTCAATCAGAAAGAGGGTTGGTATGTCTTGCTTTCTGTTCGTTTCTTTCTTTTTATTTCTTCCCTCTTTCTTATTTTTCCTTCCTTACTTCTTTCATTCTTGATTTTATATTCCTTCTATCTTTCTTTCTATTTTTCTTTCCTTAATTCTTTATATTCCTTCTTTCTTTCTTTCTATTTTTATTTCCTTACTTCTTTATATTACTTCTTTCTTTCTATTTTTTCTTTCCTTAATTCTTTATATTCCTTCTTTCTTTCTTTCTATTTTTATTTCCTTACTTCTTTATATTACTTCTTTCTTTCTATTTTTTCTTTCCTTAATTCTTTATATTCCTTCTTTCTTTCTTTCTATTTTTATTTCCTTACTTCTTTATATTACTTCTTTCTTTCTATTTTTTCTTTCCTTAATTCTTTATATTCCTTCTTTCTTTCTTTCTATTTTTATTTCCTTACTTCTTTATATTACTTCTTTCTTTCTATTTTTTCTTTCCTTAATTCTTTATATTCCTTCTTTCTTTCTTTCTATTTTTATTTCCTTACTTCTTTATATTACTTCTTTCTTTCTATTTTTTCTTTCCTTAATTCTTTATATTCCTTCTTTCTTTCTTTCTATTTTTATTTCCTTACTTCTTTATATTACTTCTTTCTTTCTATTTTTTCTTTCCTTAATTCTTTATATTCCTTCTTTCTTTCTTTCTATTTTTATTTCCTTACTTCTTTATATTACTTCTTTCTTTCTATTTTTTCTTTCCTTAATTCTTTATATTCCTTCTTTCTTTCTTTCTATTTTTATTTCCTTACTTCTTTATATTACTTCTTTCTTTCTATTTTTTCTTTCCTTAATTCTTTATATTCCTTCTTTCTTTCTTTCTATTTTTATTTCCTTACTTCTTTATATTACTTCTTTCTTTCTATTTTTTCTTTCCTTAATTCTTTATATTCCTTCTTTCTTTCTTTCTATTTTTATTTCCTTACTTCTTTATATTACTTCTTTCTTTCTATTTTTTCTTTCCTTAATTCTTTATATTCCTTCTTTCTTTCTTTCTATTTTTATTTCCTTACTTCTTTATATTACTTCTTTCTTTCTATTTTTTCTTTCCTTAATTCTTTATATTCCTTCTTTCTTTCTTTCTATTTTTATTTCCTTACTTCTTTATATTACTTCTTTCTTTCTATTTTTTCTTTCCTTAATTCTTTATATTCCTTCTTTCTTTCTTTCTATTTTTATTTCCTTACTTCTTTATATTACTTCTTTCTTTCTATTTTTTCTTTCCTTAATTCTTTATATTCCTTCTTTCTTTCTTTCTATTTTTATTTCCTTACTTCTTTATATTCTTTCTTTCTTTCTTGCTTTCTTTCTCACTATTCCTTCCTTCTTTCTGTTTTTCCTTCCTTACTACTTTATATTCCTTTCATCTTTCTTTCTTTCTTTCTTTTCTAGCCTGATCGATCATCTACTTGTATAGTTCTTCTCCACCCCCATCTATCCTCGCCCTCTGACCTCGTAATCGACCCTTGTTTTTTTTTTTACATCTTCAATCGATAAAACAATCTTTTGCTTTTGTCTCCGGCCTGAGAGTTAAAAACAAAAACCCACCCTTTTTTATAGATTGGCGTTACTTATCTTCAACTGCATTGGGTTAATCAGTAAGGAGCCGCACCACGTGTACAAGCATACTGAAAAGGAATTCGTTGAAGTGAGTGTATTAGGAGGGAGAATGTGATAGAAGTGAGTGTGTGTGTGTGTGAGAGAGAGAGAGAGAGAGAAGTGAGTGTGAGAGAGAGAAGTGCGTGTTTTATGTGTGTCAGAAAGAGAGAGAAGTGAGAAACAATATTTGTTAGAAAATGAAAGAGAAACAGAGAGAATAAGTGTAAGAGAGGGTTAGTAAGCAAGTGCGTGATGGACAAAAGAGAGGAATTCATATTTGTGAGAAAAGAGAGAGAGAGAGAGAGAGAGATGTGAGAGACAGTGAGTGATAAAGTGAAAGAGAGTTTGCTTCTGTGAGAGAAAGTGACAGACAGATATGAGAGAGAAGTTGCGTATGAGAGAAAGAAGCCTGCAATAGTACCTGTATGTGTGATATAGATGTGTGTGAGAGAGAGAGAGAGAGAGAGAGAGAGAGAGAAATAAGAGAGGGAAGTAAAAGTGTGTGTGTATGTGTGCGTGAAAGAAAGAAGTGATAGAGTGTGTATGAAAGAAAGAGAGAGTGAGAGAGAGTGGCATCTCAATATGACGATAATCAAGTTGATTGCCGAAAGGTCCAAGGTTCGATTCTGTTCATCGTTGGCGCTTTGATGATTTGAAGGAAAGTAAAAAAGGAAGAAGCATCCAATTAAGCATAAAAGTTGAATGTTTTTTTCTAGAGCGTTAGTTACTGTCTCATACACACGCAGACAGACAGACCTGCACATATACATATAGATGTGAATACGCGCGTGCGTGTGAGAGAGAGAGAGAGAGAGAGAGAGAGAGAGAGAGAGAGAGGGGCACGGTGGAGTAATGGATACCGGCTCGGATTGAGGAATCGGATAGCCGAGTTCGAATTCTAGTCAAATCCATTACATTCACTTATGTGCTAATACCCTTGGGAATCCTCCCCCCACCCAAGCTATGGGCAAATAGCAGGATAGATAGCCTGGATGGCAATTGGTCTACTGCAGAAAGAAATGGCAACTTACTGCGGGGAAAAATCTGCCTCGTCAGTCATGTATCGAAAGATGCATGATCACCTAAGCTTGTATCACGCATGGCACATTAACCGACTGTGTGTGTGTGTGTGTGTGTGTGTGTGTTTACTTAAAGATTTCTGAAGGGTGCTGGAAAGTTCTCAACCTGACCAAAAAGACATTCCAAATAAAATCTTATGCGATTTCATTTGATCAAATATTTAGAACATATTTTTACAATATATATTTATTCATATAAATTAATATAAGACAAAAGATCTTTTCTGTTAATATTTCACACCAAATAATGTGAAGTTATTTTTCGCAGGTATTAATTCACCCCAAGAAATAATAAATCTTAAATCAAAATTTGATTTTAATCAATTTTTGGCGCTCTTTTGAAATTATAGATCAAAATTTGTTTAGCTTGCCTCGCAACAACTCCAGCCATCATAATGCAAATAATTACCAAAAATCAATGCGTTATTCACATTCCGTAAGTGTGGACGATATTCGAGGTCCTTATGGAGCCGCTGTAGGAAGATGAATGAAGGCATAACGTTTCAATCACTAGTGATCACTCCAAACACCACGATATTTACTAGATATAGCATCCAACTCTTTCCGAATCTCATGCACTGTCCTCAGATTAAATACTGTCCCAAATACTCCGAAATCTTCGTATTGGATCTTCCGGCGCGTCATGGTGATCTTTTTCTCACAGACGGTGCCCAACTGGCCCTACTATACTGTGCAAATCGACAAAGACAAACAATATGCATGTGTGAAATTAAAAATATAAAATAGCAACAATTTACCCATCGCACACTGTACACACACACACATACACATATATATATAATAGCTGGCCACTCGTATTCGAGGATACCCGTCTAGCCAATCCCTATTGCAGTCGCTCGCTCAGGCACATTTGTGTTTACTCAACAACCACAAGCCCACCTGTGGTTTCTACAGCAACTATGCTGAGCAGGCCTTAGTTACAGTTTCTGGGAGAGAGAGTGTAATCTAGCGTGATCACCAATTTGAACAAGACCATAGTAGAGCAAATATAATTATCCGAATAAATAATTATATATATATATATATATATATATATATATATATATATATATATATATATATATATATACATATATATAATTATATATATAATAATTATATATATATAAATAATTATAAATATAATTATATATATAATTATATATATATATATATATATAGTTATATATAAATATATATAATTATATATATATAATTATATTATATATATATTATATATATATTATATTGTTAGTTAAATTCCCAGATCAACAGAAGCATCTATGTTTTTAAATTTGGATTTTAATGTAACTATAACAACAGAGATATTTCGATTTCATTTTTGCCTTGAAAAAGTCGAAAGACGAAACCAGTCGGCAAAATCTAAGATTTTTCCAATTGTCATTTTATACCCATATATTATATTATATATATATATATATATATAATTATATAGATATAATATAAATAATTATATATATATATATATATATATATATATATATATATAAGTGAGCATTGAAGTCAACACTTAGAGGCGACAGGCTGTTTCATGCTAGACGCAATCGTCAGGCCGCCTTTTGAAACAGCCTGTCGCCTCTGAGTGTTGACTTCAATGTTCACTTTTATATTTATATTTACATACGCTCTATCTCTGATATTGAGCACTTTATCCCATTAATATAGCACACCTTAAAACTATATTTCTTCATATATATATATATATATATATATATAATTGATAGTTGTATATTTAGGCAGCAATCCTTCTTTTATGCAAGTTTCATTAAAAACGACAGACAAGGTACTACGGTTAAGTATTTTATTTAATTTTTCTTGTGTACGAACAAGAGCTTTCTTTGCTGGACAAAGGGTGTGTAAGAACTGTTCAAATGTTTTATTTTTCCGAGCGCTTTCGGCTATAGCTTTAGCCATTATCAAGGATGATTTGATTTTTCAGCTTAATTGATTGTGTGCATTATGTGTATGTCTTAGTGTGTAGTAGGGGTGTTTTAATTTCCAAATACGGTTAGCACGTTGTGGCTTTGTTCGTAGTTAATATTGTTAAGGGTAGGCTTTTTCTTTTTTATTACTAAAGCCTCCATTATTTTTAACCTTTTTTTTACAGGTGGAAGCAATTAATATATTTGTGTTTTCTACTAGTATATTTCTAATGGAGTCTGGTAAAGTTTTGTGTGTGTTGAAATGGGTTCTAATGGAGCTGTGGTCAGATAGGTATAACACACACACAAATTTACCAGACTCCATAAGAGATATAAAAGTCGGAAAAATAAAACATTTGGACAGTTCTTACACACCTTTTGTCCAGCAAAGAAAGCTCTTGTTCGTACACAAGAAAAATTAAATATAAAAACTTAACCGTAATACCTTGTCTGTCGTTTTTAATGAAACTTGCATATATATATATATATATATATATATATATATATATATATATATATATATATATATATATATGTATATATATATATATATATATATATATGTATATATATATATATATATATATATATGTATATATATATATATATATATATATATATATATATATATAAAGTCTGTCGTGTTATGACCGTTCAGCCACAGAGAACTTCCGGTTAGCAATATATGTAAAGACCTATATGGGTGGATGTGAATTCATGAGCGTGATAGATTTTATACATTTCAGTTGGATTCTTGGAAATGATTACAAGTATGTTTGACGTAAAAGAATATTAACTTAATCATAAAAAACCCAAAGAAGAGTCTGTCGATGAACATTATTTGAACAAACAATCAAATAAATCCATGATAAATGAAGTATAATTAAAAAAAATAGTAAGAAAATATTTAGAAAATTATCAACAATAAAAAAGACATCATAATTGCAAAATTAATATCTGAAATCTGGTAAAAAATAAAAAAAATATATTGCCTATCAAACGTATAATTGTCAAATCAGTGAAAAATTAGAAGGTAAGACGAGTCTGAATATAGACAATTTAGTTTCTTTCTTTTCGTTAATTAAAGATTAAAAAAACCTTAATTAGCACTTTGAACTTGGCTAACAATTACCGAAAAAGAGGGAAAAATGAATACTTAATATTCAATGCAATAATATTTTTGGGACTATTTTTATCATTTGTTTTACTGAAAATTTGGTACTTACAAAAAGTTGTAGTTTCCAATGCTACGATCATCAATTGTGAAGTTCTTCGTAAAATTCTCTCAATGGCTTTTGGTCGTTTGAAACATTTTCGCTTAATGTGCTAAACAATTATTGTTTCAGAAATTTTTGGGAAATCCCTCCGACTGAAATCCATTTTAGGTTTAAGCACGTTCTATCTGAATATCCCACCCTTTTATTGTTAACAGAAATTACTAATTTCTTTAATTTTTAAATAAAAGACACGTAAATAGTTCTGCTACTTCGAAAATGAACTGGTTTATTCCATTACAGATCAAACCAAGTTAGACCGTCCTGGGTATGACGTTAAAATACGTCCGCGTCCTGGGTAAGACGATAAACAACGTCCGACAGCAAGGCCTCTGATCAGGAGGTTTTGAGGAGCGTGAAACCATCTCTTAATTGCTGGTTTCCCCAGGCCCACCCTAACCCGTGGTGGTAGATATGGGCAAATAGTTAACCCCCAGCAAACACTATGAAAGTCTAAAAATAGGTTTTAATACTAGACATACTTTGTAAAAATTATTACTACAAATAAATTTTTGACGAAAAATTAATACCAGCAATACATTTTTGAAAATGAAATTACCAGCTATACATTAAAAAAATTACCTGCAATACATTTAAAAAAATTACCTGCAATACATTTAAGAAAGTATAAAGAATGTAAAGTATACATTAAATAACCCATTAAGGTTGATATTCCGTAAAACAAACCAAACCAAATCAAATTAATTTACAGAAAGAAATAACTCCTGTCATAGACAAGTATTGCAATGTCCGTTGAAGGAGTTCCTTCTTCATTGTTAGTTGCACTTTTCATAGATTCCTGTTGCCTGAGTGTTACTGGCATTCTTAACAATTATTACTACCAATAAATTTTTGACGAAAAATTAATACCAGCAATACATTTTTGAAAAAAAAATACCAGCTATACCTTTATAAAAATTACCTACAATACATTTTTGAAAAAAATACCAGGAATAAAAATCTTGTCGGCATGAAATAACCCATTAAGGTTGATATGCCGTAAAAACAAACCAAACCAATTTAGAAAAAGAAATCACTCCTGTCATAGACAAGTATTGCAATGTCCCTTGAAGGAGTCCCTTCTTTATTGTTAGTTGCACCTTCCATAGATTCCTGTTGGCTGAGTGTTACTGGCATTCTTAAACATATAACCAGATTATAAAATTTGATTTTAAGGCAGGAAGTATCGAAACGAATTTTTGAGATTTTTTAAAAGAAAATATTCATTAATTGTAATTTTATCTGTTTCGTCAGTAACGTGAAAGTCGTTCTACAAATGCTACTGTTTTTTAGTACCGAGTAAACGAAGAAATCTTAAGTTAAAATGAAGCTGTTGAGGAAACATTTTGAACTTATCTGAGTTATAAAAAGGACAGTGTGTCCTTAAATAGAAAGCAAATTGGAACCTCGACGTCGTGTAACAACCCCCGCCCTGCTGAAGCAATTACAACTGAGTGGGAGTTGAAGAAATTAACATTGATCGTATAAATCAGAAAAAAGAATAACTGATTGATTGAATTGTTTTTTACAGCTTATCAACCTTTTACAGTATGTTTCTATATTTCTGAGATGAGGTATTGTACACTATTTACATTATTCGAACTATTGTCCTCATCTTTGTCGCCATATTTATTACACCGTTTCGACCCTTCAGTATCTGTCAATATTTCTGAGATGAGGTATTATGTAAACTATTTACATTACTCGGACTATTTTCCTCATTTTTGTCGCCATATTTATTACACCGTTTCGGCCCTTCAGCATCTGCCTATATTTCTGAGATGAGGTATTATGTACATTATTTACATTATTCGGACTATTGTCATCATCTTTGTCGCCATATTTATTACACCGTTTCGGCCCTTCAGCATCTGCCTATATTTCTGAGATGAGGTATTATGTACATTATTTACATTATTCGAACTATTGTCATCATCTTTGTCGCCATATTTATTACACCGTTTCGGCCCTTCAATATCTGTCTATATTTCTGAGATGAGGTATTATGTATACTATTTACATTATTCGGACTATTTTCCTAATCTTTGTCGCCATATTTATTACCCCGTTTCGGCCCTTCAGTATCTGTCTATATTTCTGAGATGAGGTATTATGTACACTATTTACATTATTCAAACTTTTGTCCTCATCTTTGTCGCCATATTTATTACACCGTTTCGGCCCTTCAGTATCTGTCAATATTTCTGAGATGAGGTATTATGTACACTATTTACATTATTCGGACTATTTTCCTCATCTTTGTCGCCATATTTATTACACCGTTTCGGCCCTTCAGCATCTGCCTATATTTTTGAGATGAGGTATTATGTACATTATTTACATTATTCGAACTATTGTCCTCATCTTTGTCGCCATATTTATTACACCGTTTCGGCCCTTCAGCATCTGTCTATATTTCTAAGATGAGGTATTATGTAAACTATTTACATTATTCGGACTATTTTCCTCATCTTTGTCACCATGTTTATTACAACGTTTCGGCCGTTGTACGCTCCGGCCTTCTTCAAGTGGTTGGAATGTCGAACTGAACCCTTTATTTCGCTCACTTGAGGACATGGCACAGTGGATAAAGGCGTTAGTTAGATCCAATGATAGGACCCAAAGAGTATGAGTTCAATACCCGGCTAAGGCAGTGGAGAAGTTGGAGAGGGGAATTAACAGGAGATAACTGATAACTGACATCCATTAAGCATGGCACGTGGAACTAGAACAATCTACCCCAGTGAGCGAAATAAAGGGTTCAGTTCGACATTCGAACCACCTGAAGAAGGCCGGAACGTGCAACGGCAGAAACGTTGTAATAAATATGGCGATAAAGATGAGGACAATAGTCTGAATAATGTAAATAATGCAACCTTTTACAGGTTATTTAAAGACGTAAAATGTTTTTTAGAGTTTTTGGCAGATAATAATGATTTACTGATACAAGTGCTGCTATTTAATCCATAGTTGGGAGGAGAAGAGGTTTATTCATATATTTTCCCAATGATATTTGCGCGGATGTGAATATAACGAGCCCGACTGGAATTGAAACCCGGCCATCCAATTTCCAATTTCGAGCCGTTACCAATTTCACCACGTTCACATACAAACCTACAGCATCTGATAATTCCAAGCAGTCACCCATCTAAGTACTGACCAGTCTCGAGGTTGCTTAACGTAATCGTACGTGAACCGCCCAGAAAGAGAGAGAGAGAGAGAGAGAGAGAGAGAGAGAGAGAGAGAGAGAGAGAGAGAGAGAGAGAGAGAATGAAATAATATCTAACTAGTTTTAGCGTTTAAGGATGGTAACTCCTTGGAATTATCCTCAGAGCTATGATCTTGCCTGTTGAATCAGGGGCAAAAAGAATAAAAAAAAGACAGGATGTTGTGGAGATCCAGTCACATCCAAATATCGTAGGTACACAGCACATAAAAAGAATATATGTAAATATGTAATACTACGTTAAAAGCCGCCTTATCGGGCGGCATTTAATTTAGCTCTTGCGGAGGGCTTTTCATTAGGCCTGCATCACAATACGTAAGTCGGAGTATAGGCGATAGGCAACAATAAACTACAGAAGAACTCAAAATTGATTCGCTGCATTTAAGAATTGCATTAATAATTAAGCTTACCCTTTCAAAGTTCAAGGATAATTCTTCTGCTGTCATTTAATTTAAAGACAATTTGATGTACGTAGGTCCTTACTTTCCGTATAAACAATTCTTTTTATTTCATGAGTGACTTTACCTGGATTTCGCAATTAATTTCGATTATTCCCAAATTTATTTCTAAGTTATAAATAGTGTTAACGCACAAAAAAAAAATATCACAAATTTTAGGGTAAAAAATTGCCGAATACAATCGCAGTAATGAAAACTTGGCAATCGAAAATTTCAGGATTGCGAATCCGGATCTGGTCCGGAATGTTTTTAATTTGCTCACGGGGTCGGCCTGATTTCAAAATGGTATCATATGTTAACCTATGGCCTCTAGGTGTAAGGCTGAAAAAGTGTGACACAGTGACATACTGACATTCGCATTTATTATATATATATTGCTGCAAATATTGGTTGATTTGTGTGAAAATAAAACCGTTTTAAACAGACACTGAAAGCATTTTGTTTTTTCACATTCAGTACTGGGGATTTATTTGTTTATCAGCAAAATCTCCCCATTGGTTTAATAGGGAAACCTCCAGGAAAATGACTCGTTGCGCCATCACAGGCTAACATTCTCGGCTGACATGAAATGGAAAGACTATAATGAATCCATTGCTAGGTCATCTGCTAAGAAAGTTGGTTCACTGTGTCGGGCGAGACAATTCTTCTCTCCAGAATCTGTCTTACATATCTTTAAATCTACCATTCGTCCATGCTTAGAATATTACCGTTGATATAATCCGGTATTTCTGCTGTATATTGGGAGATAATTGATAAAATCCAAAGAAGAATTTGCAATAATATTGGTCCTGACATGGCGTCTCGGCTTCAGTCACATTCTCACCGCCGTAATGTTGCTTCCCTGTGCCTTTTCTATAAATACTTTCATGGTAATTGATCGGATGAACTCTTCGCTATGATACATAAACTTTATGAATTTAAGCGAAATACTAGATTACAGATTGTTCCTTTTTAAATTTATA
>OZ038505.1:26726384-26731384 GCA_964036315.1 Acanthosepion esculentum
GGCGATTTCAATTTTCTTGTGGGCGAATAGCAATTGAACAGAAAATGGTGGGGAGGCATTAGGAAATTTTAGTGGGCGTTAGAGGATTTTGAGTATTTAAAAGATATTTCAACAAATGCTACTCGAAAAAATAAATCGAGATATGCAATGAAACTGTATGAAATGGAGGCTAATTTGGGAATAAAAGGGCCACATTCGTAGATAGGGTATAAATATCCCCGGAGACAAAGATTATTTACGATATTTTCTATAGTTTTAAGAAGGGTCAATAACAGTCAAATAATTCTTCGGACGAAATAACATCTTTTTCGTATATAAATCAGATGAGGGATGACGAAGAGCAACAAAAAATATTCGCTGAATTTTTATTAGTTTCTCGCAGTGTACAGTGTAACCCGGCTATAAGAGAGTTGTCGGGACCGGAGAAGAAGTATCTTATATCCGGGTTTCTCTTATATCCGGGTTTGGTCTATTATATATACATTAACACAGGCTCTAATTTGGGACCAAATAAAACCTCTCTTATATCCGGGTTTCTCTTATATCCGGGTTTCTCTTATATCCGGGTTACACTGTATATTCCTTTTAATTTTATTATTATTATGAACAAAAATCGTTTAATTTTTTTGTCAACACTTGCAACGCTAACCCCAATCATAAAACTAAATTAGATTTTTGACTTTACGAACTAAATGGTCATCTCAGCACTGCCCACTTCAATATTGTATTTTTAAAACCACTTTTGAATGAAAAATACTAACCAATTTCACAATTTTATTCAAAACACTATATTACTGGTTTTTACTCCTGAGTATGAATTACTGTAAATATCCAGTTGTCTAGCAATTTGCTACATTTTCTAATTGGTAGACAACTAAATTATACCCTTCAACAGGTTTTCCTACCCTAGGTGATATCGCCTACCGATGGGTGATTTCAACTCTTGGGTGGGCGATGAGCAACTGAACAGTAAATGGTGGGCGATTTGAAATTTTAGTGGTGATAGAGGATTTTGAGTATTAAAAAGTTATTTCAACAAATTCTACTCGAAAAATAATATCCAAAGGATATATGCAAAGAATCTGTATAAAAAGCAGTTTAATTGGGAAAAAACAGGTCACTTTCCTAGATAAGGTATAAATATCCACGCAAACAACGATTATTTTCATACAAGTACCTGGTATTGATACTTACCTAGCACAGGGATTCGTTCCTGCGCTGGTAGTATCACGACTACGACTAGCGTGGACCGGCTCTGGCCTGGACCAGCTATGACAAGCCAAGAGCAGCTATGACTAGCTTAGACCAGCTCTGACCAGCTTGGACAAGCTATGACCATCGGGTCCCCACGTTAAAAACCGACCTCGTGTCACAACCTGACTCAGTGGGGGGTGGTCAAGTAAATACACTTACCTGGCACAGGGCTCCGTCCCTGTGCTGGTGGTATCACGGCTATGATTAGCTTGGACCGGCTGTGGCATGGACCAGGTATGACAAGCCAAGAGAAGCTATGACTAGCTTAGACCAGCTCTGACCAGCTTGGACAACCTATCACCAGCTAAGACCAGCGGGCCGAGTGAAAACACTCGGGTCCCACGTTAAAAACCGACCTTGTGTCACAACCTGACTCGGTGGGCGGTGAAGTAAATACCTACAAGTACCTGGTATTCCCAAACGGTCACCCATCTAGGATCAACGTTGCTTAACTTCGGTGATTATATGAGAACCGATGTTTGATCCTGATCTGACCATAAGCGTGTAGTAATCAGGAAAGTTTTCCCTCGGTTAGTTTTTTTTTCGCCAAAATTAGCGGTTCTTGGTAAGAAGCTATTGGTAGAAAATTTCCTACTTAACAATAGAATAAAAAAGAACGTGTATGATTCAGTTTGCGTACGTGGCATGGTGGGTCCTAACTGTAAAGGTCTGAACTGATGAAATGAAGAAATGAAGTTAGACCATTTGCCATGGAATTAGCGATTGAGAATAAACTAGCGAAGTAGAGGCGGTGCAAAATATTCTGGTTTCGATAAAAATGATTCAAGAAATATTAAAAAAAAAATACTTAATACGAAAATATAAATGTATTCAGTTGGTATTTTAAACCTGAACTATATTTACACACGAACAAGATATGGAGATATTGGCTGAGAAAAAGGCAGAGAATAAATATATTTCCATGAATAACTTTTATAATTAACGTTGGAATCTTAAAAGTGTTTATTTACCCACGAAATTATGGTCTATTATAGAATGATATAAAGGAACAAAGACTAAGAAATTCAGATGTTCTGAAATCAAAGTTTTACAAAATTATTTTTGAATGTTTTAGACTGTCCGAAAGAAAGAAAAAAGAAAGAAAAAGATGAAAATGATTTTGATAAGAAAAACAAAATCCCGTCCCCCTCAACTAAAGTGTTAGCACAAAGACAGAAACAAAATTAGACACATTTAAAAAAAAATGATTTTTATATCTTTTTTAAATTCATCTGCCGGAAAAGAAACATTAAAACAATCGACAGAAAATAATGTAGAAAAAAAAAGGGAAGGCTCGAATTCTTTACTTTTTCGATTAAATAATAAAGTATTTGTTCTGAAGTGACCTTTGAACTGATAACAATTGTTTTGCTAAAAAGAAAAGACAATTTCCACATCTGAATGTCTACATAAGAGACGTTTTGAAAAATTTCAAAAGATGTATTTTTATTTTCTTTACAAAATATTCTTCACGGAGTACATGAGAATAGGATTTCTTTTTTGCGTTTTCCATGGAAGCTCAGTGTTTGTTATTAGTCTATTTTGAGTTGAATTGTTTTCACTACGTAACCGATATGTTCGATTGCTATTTTGATCCAACTGCACTTCCATAATTAACTGCTGAATGGCCGTTCGATACTTTCATGAATAAATTAATAGAGACAAAGTTAAATGGTGATTTGCTGTTTTTTTAAAAGCGAATTTAGAAAATAACTCAAGTAATTATGAAGCGTATTGTCTTTTTTCACATTCAAAGCCATTTGTCTTGTTTTGAATATCAAATAAAAGATATCTTAAAATATCGAATAAGATTTGGCAGGAAAAAAGTACGAGTCTCTCTCTTTCTCTCTAGTTTGAAAAGTCGAGACAAGATTAAACTCACAGACACTTTCAATATATATTATAAAAGTTTCATGAGAGAATTCTCTGATGATACTTTAATGAAAGTGAAACATGTTCGACTTATAAACATCACATATTTGTTCTTTATTTTATTCTGACGGATTCTGATCTGTATTTGATTTCAATTTGCATGCGAACGCACGCACTCACACAAACACACACACACACACACACACACATATATATATATATATATATATATATATTAGATAAAGGATATAGCGCAAAATTGGAAATTTTTTTGTAAATACTGTTTGATGATATATAAAATAAAACATCGTTATATCGTGTGAATATAGTCATCCACTGAAAAACTGTTTCGCAGCTCCTCAGTGTGGCTAGACGACCGATACCTTCAAGCCGGAATCGAAACCCGACTGATTAGACATCAGTCAGGTATCTTATTGCACGGCAGAAAATGAGAGAATTTTAATGTTTTTCTCTATACGAAATACACCAGCCGGAGGTTCGGAGAACTCAATTCAATTTACTTGAAGAGTAATGCTTAATAGCAGTAGCGACCGCTTTTTTTACTTAAAAAAAATAAATATATATATATATATATATATATATATATATGAAAAAAAAAAAAAAATAAAAAAAAAAATAAAAAAAACAATTGTCATCCACAGATCTTCAGTGTGGCTTGAGACGTCCGGTTGCCTCTAGCTAGGACCGAAACCCGACTGAATTGGCGTCAGTCGGGAATTCTGTCACTAAGCCGTCGGCTCACGGAAGGGATGAAGGTGAATTTTAGCATATTTATTTTTAGATAAGCACACAGCGACCGACAGGACTCAATTCGCTTTTGCCGAAGAGTCACGCTATATCAACCTTAATAGTCACTGTTTTCAAACCCACACTTCCTTCCCCAGAGAGCTCAACCGAAATTAATTTTTCAGGAGCCTATATATATATATATATGTGTATATATATATATATATATATATATATATATATATATATATATATATATATATATATATATATATATTCCGGGAACATATATATATATATATATATATATATATATATATATATATATATATATATATATATATATATATATATATGATAACTGTGTTTAATTTTTTTTATATATAAGAACAATATTGCAGAAAAATGTATGACAAAGTGTAAAAATTTATCTTGTGACGCATTTCATCCTTTAGCCCTTCGTCGGACTAAATTTGTTATGTTGGTAGCACTACACATGCGCACGTACGTGGAATGCCGTAAAATTTAAACGTTTAAAAAAAATTATTTATATATAAAATCTAGCCATAAAAGAATTTGAATGAAATCGGGTATATCTATCTATCCATCTATCTATACACACACACACACACACATATATTTAAATTAAATTATATTTTTTAATTTCCAGCATCCGACGTTCGAGCGCATGTGTAGTCGAACCAACATAACAAATTGAGTCTGACCAACGATACATGAAATTAAATAAGTGTGGGCTAAAAGACGTAAAATGTATTTCTACCAAGATTTTCTAAAAAAAAAGAAAAGAATAAAAACATTTAAAAACTAATTGATTATACGTATTTGTGAATAACTCCTGAAAGTTTCATTAAAATCCGACAATTATTTGATTTTTGCAAGAATTTCCAAATCAATGTGTTTTTGAACGCAATAAAAACGCAAAAATTTCCTGGACTAATCTTTGGTTCTCTCGCTGACGAAGAAAACTTTTAACCAAAATTTCAAATGTTTTAAGAAAATAATATTTTGGACTTTCATCTTTATAATGGCATAAAGAATTTGAAGATAAAACTTTGATTTTATTAATATTTAGGCATTTTTTTTCATGGTAATTTTCATTTTTTAGA
>OZ038505.1:26736384-26783884 GCA_964036315.1 Acanthosepion esculentum
CTCTTATATGAGAAAAAAAATATCTTCATGCACTGCCTGCCTGATAGGAAAGTAACATACTACTGTATCCCTGGCTATGGGTCTGATCGACTTGATGGGGTCGTTGTCAGCCTGGTTCTCAACAACAAATTCTGGAGTTCTTTTATTAGCAGTGAGTTTTTCCGAGCTGTCATACCTTCGTAATCACCATTAGACACGTCTAAGTCTTTCCGAATTCTCTGCATTTTTCTCATATTGACATCCTAGCAATATGAAATGTTCGCATTTGAATTTCCGGTGCGACTGCCAATCAGTACATCATGCTGTTTTCAAATTTCTGGCGTGAATTGCGTCATGGGGCTTTTTTTGCCACACACGGTACCAAACTGACCGAACTATACTGTGCAGTCGACAAAAAACCAAAAAACCCCAACACGCATGGGTGAAATTAAATAGATAAAATGACGACAATTTACCCATCGCATTATGTATATGATGGACTCTCTCGTCGATTTCAAAGTATGTGGATTCGACAACCTCATTCACTTTTTATGTTTGTATCTTATGTGACACTTCAGTCCCTCTTGGGACTTGCATACAAGTCCACATATTGTGCAACAGCGAGGATCTTGGGACGTATCAACTGGAATATTTACTGACGCTTTTCGCGGTTGTCTTTCGTGCCTTAGCTGTGGTCAATACGACTGATTTCGAAATTTCTGAAACCACTTTGGTAGCAAAATCTCCAGTTATTTCTATTCATATATATATATATATATATATATATATATATATATATATATATATATATATATATATATATATATATATATATATATATCTATAGGTAAAAAAATACGTGGGTAAATAATCCAAGTAGATCCTATTAATAGAAAATATTAAAACTGATGCACAAAAGAGAACTCAATATAATTTTCATTCTAGAGCATATAAATGAATTACAATCAATGAAACCCAAACAAATTACCCAATACAGATGGCTATTTCGTCTTCGGGGGTAATAATTTCCCTTGGACTTTTCAATGCAAATACATTTTTTAATTTTTTAACAAATGTATTTGCATTGACAAGTCCACGAATTATATATATATATATATATATATATATATATATATATATATATATATATATATATATATGTAGTTGGATTGATGTGAGTTTGTTACCCTGGGTTTCACGCTTTCTTCGATCTCACATCAATCCAACTAAATATGTTAACTCTATCACTGATATTGAGCACTTTCCAAAAGTACCGCGCATAATATATAAATAATATACATAAAAATTGCATATATACCATCGATTGTAATTCACTGACACACACACACACACACACACACACACATATATATATATATATCGTGTGTGTGTGTGAGAGAGAGAGAAAGAAAGAGAAAGCGTGAAGATGCGTTAAACCATTAAATAGAATGTCTGTTTTTGCTTTTGATCTTAGTGTCCATTTAATATATATATATATATATATATATATATATATATATATATATATATATATATATATATATATATATGTGTGTGTGTATGTGTGTGTGTTGTTTTAAAATTAGGATATGTGATCCCGACAACGTTTTGAAATTTTTTGGTAAAGGTTTATGTAATAAAGGCTTTATCAGATCCGAAAGCTAAAAAGAAAAAAAGATACATGCATGTGTATCTGTGTATGTTTAATAAGATTTCATTATTTAAACAAACACAAATACACATATACAAATACACATACGAAAATACACAAATACACATACGCAAATACACATACACAAATACGCAAATGCACATACACAAGTCAACATACGCAAATACACATATGCAAATATACATACACAAATACACATACGCAAATACACATACGCAAATACACATACACAAATACTCATACGCAAATACACATACACAAGTCCACATATGCAAATATACATGCACAAATACATATAGGAAAAACACATACACATACACAAATACGCATACGCAAATACAGAAACACAAGTCCACATACACAAATACATATACGCAAAGACATACGAAAATACACATACACAAATACGCATACGCAAATACAAATACACAAGTCCACATACACAAATACACATAAGCAAATATACTTACACAAATAAACATACGCAAATACATATACACAAATACGCATACGCAAATAGGCATACGCAAATACACATACACAAGTCCACATACGCAAATACACATACACAAATACACATACGCAAATACACATACACAAATACGCATACGCAAATACACATACAGAAGTCCACATACGAAAATACACATACGCAAATATATATACACAAATACACATACGCAAATACACATACGCAAATACACATACACAAATACGCATACGGAAATACACATACACAAGTCCATATACGCAAATACACATAAGCAAACATACATACACAAATACACATTCGCAAATACACATACACATACACAAATACGCATACGCAAATACACATACACAAGTTCACATAAGCAAATATACATACACAAGTCCACATACGCAAATACACATAAGCAAATATACATGCACAAATATACATACGCAAATATAATAAGCAAATATACATACACAAATATACATACGCAAATACATATACGCAAATACACATACACATACACATACACAAATAAGCTTACGCAAATACACATACACAAGTACACATACGAAAATACACATACGCAAATATACATACACAAATACACATACGCAAATACACATACACGAATACGCATACACGCTTATTTTTTTTTTTTCGCTTTCGGATCCGATGAACACTTAATTGGTGAAATTCATAATCGAATATATTTCGGAACACATATACATTCATGGACGTTTTCCAATTCTTAAAAATTTTGAAAGATATGTGTATATAACTATTTCTACAGGCAGTTTGCACATAGGTATCCATATTAGTTCATTTGGCACTACATTTTGCGGGTTCACTGGCGGATTAATTCAAACTGGTCGAAGGAGGAAACTGTCTTGTTATATTCCGTGCTAAGGGAATAAACACATAACACCAAGTGGATACTAGAAGTAAGTTTTATTGTACACAAGTACAATATGAAATACGGTACAGTTATACACACAGGTTAATCTAATATTGAGTGTCCCTAATTGGAAGGTCGGACATGCTTGCGTCGTCTATCACTCCGCTTCCCTGAGTTTCTCGTAGACGGTTGACTTTATAGGTACTTACTACCTATAGTGTAATCATTCATGGGGGTGACTAGTTATTCCATTACATCATGTCCTTTCACAATGCATTTGTTTTTGGCTAAAGCCTTTGAAGATTTGTAGTCATGCCCTTTACTTAGCTTTATTTTTCTTTTAATCATCGATTCTAAATCTTTGTATTTAAAATAAAGCCTATTTGGTTTAAGTTATCTGATTGTATTTACTCTTTTGAGTTATGATGTGATTTTAGATAGCGTAATAGAAATTCGTTTTCGTGTTTGAATTTAAATGAATATTTCTTGTCTTTTGTTTAGTAGTTTATATAGTTTTAGAAATTTGATTATTGCTATCTTCCCCTTCAGGTAAAGTTTGCATTGTTTCCGAACTGCTGAAAGTTGGTGCTGTTTCTACTTTTTCCATCTTTAGACGTTTTTTTGAGCTGCTGTGCTTCCTTTGCTTTGAGAATGTAACCTTATTTACCTATTTTTTATTGTTAAATCATTTTTGTGTAAGTTCTGTTTGCATCGATGTTCTATTTTTACAATATATATATATATATATATATATATATATATATATATATATATATATATATATATATATATAACAGACAGACTGTTTCGCTGTATCACAGCTCATCAGTGTGGCAAGACGTCCGGTTGCCTCTGGCTAGAATCGAAAACCGGCTGGATTCGCGTCAGTCGGAAATTTTACCCTGGAGCCGTTGGCTCACTGCAGAGAAGAAGGTGAATTTAAGCGTATTTATTTTTAGATAAACACGCAGTGACTGAGAGAACTCGATTCGATTTACCGAAGAGTCTTGCATTATTAGCCGTAATAGTCACTGTTTACAAACCCGCACATCCTCCCCAGAGAGCTCAATCGAAATAAATTTTTCAGGAGCATATATATTGTCAATATATATATATATATGTATATTATTAAGTCGAGTATTTTATTGAGTCGAGTCATTCATGTGTTTATCACGCTAACCTTAACGGTCCTGCATTCAAGGTCGGAGAGTCATTAGGGTGTGGCATTCTGTGTCATAATATAGCTGGGCCATGTAGGTGGTAGCTGGGCGACCAACACGTCTTGCTTCATAGTTAGGTGTCTCGAGTTGTACTTCACTCGCAAGTTCTTGTTTTGCTCGCCAGCAGTGTTCTGCAAAGCGCATTCTGTGTTCGCGTAAGATTGTCGAGAAATCTGTGACGTGTCCATAGAGCTGTGAATTAGTTGGATATTGTCTCCAAGAAATGTTAAGTAAAGCTCTTAGCATCCGAGTGTAGAAAAGAATGTGAAAATTCTCATAGCTAAAGCCTGGTCCGCCTTGAACAAAATGAATGTAATCTGGAAATCTGATCTGCCGGACTGCCTTAGAAGGAACTTCTTTCGAGCCACTGTAGGGGCGGTGTTAATGTATTTTACCACTGCCTCGACATTAACTAAAACCCTACAGTTTAAGCTTGATATTATCGTCATACGGTGATAGCATGATGTTAAAATATAAGACTATAAAACGATCATATACAATTATATGATATGATAATGGTAAGAATATGTGACACTGACAGCTGTTGACGTATTGGGGTGACCAAGGACGCATTCCAATAGCTGAGCAGAGTATTGCGAGACAGGAGGATTTCTTTGGTAACAAAGAAAAGAATACTGAGATGTTATGTGATATCTGTCCATCTTTACGGCAGCGAATGTTGGGCGATTTCCTCAAAGATGAAGAGAATCGAGGCGACAGAGATGTGGTTCTACAGAAGGATGCTAAGGATACCATGGACCGAGCGTGTGAGCAACGATGAGAAGATGCAAACAAGAAAGAGGCTTATACTTAACATCAGGAACAGCTGGACTTTCTGGGACACATAATGAGGAAGGAGGGCCTGGAGAATCAGAAACTCACGGTTCGAATGTCTATATAATATAGTATGACATCACTATATAATATACTATAATTACTATATAATACTGTATGATATTACTATATAATAGTATGATAATATGATGTGAAGTTTTCTTGCTGACATGATGAGGAAATGGGAATATAGCGATGGTATGACATATAAAAAGTCATAATGGTATGACATAAAAATGTATGATGGTATGATGAAGGTAAGATAATGATATTTGCATATCTAGGGATAATGTAAAGATATATTATGACATGGTGATAATAATGAATATATCCGATGATATTGTCATGATATAGGATAAAGAAATGATGATATGATGGTTATCATGATTTTGATTTTGATTCGGTCGAAATAGCTCGGGCATTCACGAGTCATTCACGCCACCCATCACGGTCCTGCATTCAAGGTTAGAGAGTGATTAGGGGTGGCATTCTGTGTCATAACATAGTTGGGCCATGTAGGTAGTTGCTGGGCGACCAACCCGTCTTGCTTCATCGCTAGGTGTTTCGAGTCTTGTCGGTTATATATATATATATATATATATATATATATATATATATATATAATTAAGTAATTCATTGAGCCTGAAAGAAACCTCAACAGAACAGAATGCAGAAAGCACTGGACGGCCGTTTCGTCCTATATTTGGGACTCATCAGTCACCGAGGCCCATCGGAACAGTTGGGATGACGTTTGCTTGATAACATAACTATCATGGTTTCAATTCACGGTAGTGGATGCGCACTGCTGATGAGTCCCAAATATAGGACGAAACGGCCGTCCAGTGCTTTATGCATTCTGTTGAGGTTTGTTTCAGACTCAATGAATTACTTAATTATAATTATCAAATCCTCCTAACAATTTCTATCATATATATATATTGGTGGACTCTCCCGTCGTATTCGACGTATGGGGGTCAAGCAGCTCAGTTCATAGGAACCGACAGCCCAAAAACTAGCACATATGATTTGATTATAGTAGTGAAGGCTTTGTGCAAAACCAACCACACTTTTTGAAGGGCCGAATACAGAGACCTGGTCCACTATGTGCCACAAGGTCCCCCAACGATCCTCCGCAGGTTTTGAATTCAGAGTTGTCCATCACCTAGACCAGTTGCTATTCAAGGCTATGGAACCCAGCCTGTCCTGCTATTTACCAATAGCTGGATGGGGAAGAATAGGGTATTAGCACGTAAGTGAATGTAATGGATTCGATCGCTATCCACTAATCTACCGTGTATATATATATATATATATATATATATATATATATATATATATATATATATATATATATATATATATATATATATATATAAACAACCAAAAAGCCACACAAATCACAACGCAAATGTTTTCCCAAAGAACATGAGCTGCCCAATCCTCACTTTCCACGCTTGATAGAGTCCCAAATACTTTATCCGGCCTTTTGGGTGATGAATTATTTTCCACCTGTCTATATTTCTGACATGAGGTATTATGTACACTATTTACATTATTCGGAAACAAATATAAAGAGGAGACAGTTCGACCCCTCAAGGCAAGGCTTCAAGAACACCAGAAAGCAGTAAAACGAGGGGAAATGGGAAAATGAGGCGTGGCTGACCACATATGGAGAGAAAATGGAGATCTCGTGCTCTGTGGGATCAGGTTGAGATCATAGACAAAGACCACCATTAGAAAATTCGTAAACTCAAGGAATCATCACATATGCTAGGCCACAAAAATCTCCTGAGCCGACCAAACATAGAAATGAATACAACATGGGAACAAGTAATAAGAAGTGCCAGCCAGAGAAAAGCTATTATAACAACAAAAATTGCAATATGAGTACTGGTAAAAATTGTCTGAAGACATTATGTTTATAATACCCAGAAATTCATACACAGATGTCCTCAAGGGCACATGGCACAGTGGATAAAGACGTGGGTTAGATCCAGTGACAGGACCGAAAAAGTATGAGTTCAATACCCAGTTAATGTAGTGGAGAACTTGGAGATGGAAATTAACAAGAGATAACTGATAACTGACATCCATTAAACAGGACACGTGGAACTAGAACAGTCTACTCCAGTGAGCGAAATAAAGGATTCAGTTCGACATTCCAATCACCTGAAGAAGGCCGGAGCGTACAACGGCCGAAACGTTGTAATAAATAGGGCGACCAAGATGAGGACAATAGTCTGAATAATGTAAATAGTGTATTTTCCACCTTACAAACGGGTGAAATTTTGCCACCCTATCGATACTCTATCTCTACTTGTATTACATATGTTCAAATGAGCTACATTCCTTAATTACAACATTTAAGACTTACACCTAAGAACTGTAACTTCAATTTCATAGACTAGTTTTATCTATACTACATATCCCCCTAATATCTCCGCCCTGGGTATGACGATAGACTGCATCCGCGTCCTGGATAAGACGATAAACTACGTCCAACAGTAAGGCCTCAGATCAGGAGGTTTTAAGGAGCGTGGAACCACGGCTTAATTGCTGATGTTCCCAGGTCCACCCTCACCCGGCGTGGTAGTAACCTGTTAGGGTCCCAGCTATGGGCAACTAGGTAACCCCCCACCAAACTCGGATCAAGACACTATGAAAGTGTAAAAATGGGTTTTAATACCAGAAATACTTGGTATAAAACATTACCAGCGATAAATTAAAAAAAAAAGTTACCAGAAATAGATTTTTTTGAAAAAAAATATTAACAACAATAAAAATTGTCGGCATTAAATAACCCATTAAGGTTGATATGCCGTAAAACAAACCAAACCAAACCAAACCAAACCCTATCTACTTCTTACTTCTCTACACCAACATCATTCCACAACTCTAAAGCTTGAGTGGCACTTGGGCCTTTTATTATATGAACTATAGTATTAAAAACAATATTTTAAAAATCTGACTTTGATAATACTTAGGGAGATTTTGTAATGAATAATTGGCAAGAGTCGGCTTAATAGGGGGATAGCGATATACGTACAAGAATAAACTAATTGTATAGAAAAAATATATGTCGATTATTCTGTGTCGGCTGAGAAAACACGAAATGATACCGAGGCGAATAGTAAGAAAATTTATAGGTTTCAATTTTAGCGTCGTCTGCGTCTGACTTTCCACCTCTGTATCTCTCCTAGAGGCTCTCTGGTTTAGTCTTCTCATAAAAATAGCGTTTTTTTTTATCCTGAGATCCATTGATAAGAAGCTACGATGGGAAGACAGTCTCCATCATTATCGCGCAATCTGACACTTTATGCAATAGAAAGTGAAGATTCCCTTTTGAAAAAAAAAATGTGATCGAATAATGAACATATTTAATCTCGGAATAAGATATTCAACCTAGACATTACTGAATATAAAAAAAATCCCAGGGACAATATTAGCCTTAACCTTGCGGTCAGAACAACAAAGATGAAAATGTTTGTCTGAAAAAGCCAGCGAGTAATCTGATTTCCCGAAACTCGGACCATACAAACACAAACACTCACACATAGACAAAAGCACAGTTATACAGACACACATATTTAGTTAGGAGATATTTGTGTTTTTTTTTTCAATTTATTTATTCAAGTTGTGACGCCATTTTTGTCCGAACGAAATATCCAGACTTACTCTCCTGTAGCAACCAATTAAACGCCTGCAGCGACAAAATCAAAGCCTAAATTGGAAGTGCAGTCAACCGGAAGTATTCCGTTTGTAATTTTTTGCTTAAGAGAAGCTACTTTCATCTAGTGACAAGTAAGATTACACGCCTCAGCAAAGTCAAAATAATTCCGATTCTCATTCATATTATTTTTTCAGTACTGCTTCCCTTCCCCCCACGTCACGCTTTCATTGGTTTCCCTAATTTATGTAGTGACAGGATATTTAAAGCGTTATTTGATAGTTAAATGAAAATTATTTGAGCTGCTGTCTTTAGCCAATATCACTAATCTCGGTGACCCTGCTATATGCCTTCAGCTCCTTGATAAGATCCAAAGGATCAGCACAATTATTGGTCCTGGTCTGATGGCTAAGTTTCATCGGGCTTCCTGTTTTAACTACCATGGTCTTGGTACTTTTATGCAATTGTTTTAGGTAGATCTTATGTTTTCATAGGCGTAAGATATCTAAACGCTTTTTAAACACTATTTACATTATTCAGACTATTGTCCTCATCTTTGTTGCTATATTTATCACAACGTTTCGGCCGTTGTGCGTTCCGGCCGTTGTGCGTTCCGGCCGTTGTGCGTTCCGGCCGTTGTGCGTTCCGGCCTTCTTCAGGTGGTTGGAATGTCGAAATAAACACTTTATTTCGCTCACTGGGGTAGACTGTTCTAGTTCCACGTGCCATGTCTAAGGGGTGTCAGTTATCAGTTATCAGTTAAAATTGCAACATCAGCACTGGTAAAAAAAGGTTGCTGAAGACATTAAGTTTATAAGTCCCAGAAATTGCTGCATAGATGTCCTTAAGGACACATTGCACAGTGGATAAAGGCGTTAGTTAGATCCAGTGATAAAGACGTTAGTTAGATCCTAATGATTTGAGCTGCTGTCTTTAGCCAATATCACTAATCCCGGTGACCCTGCTATGTGCCTTCAGCTCCTTGATAAGATCCAAAGGATCAGCAATATTATTGGTCCTGATCTGACGGCTCGGCTTCAGCCACTTGCCCACCGCTGTAAGGTTGCCTTTCTGTATCTTTTTTACAAACAATTTCATGGTAATTATTTGTATAAGCTCTTCGCGATGTCGATTCAGATGTATTATGGTGGATGTAGTAAGAATGATAAGTAAAAATGGGTTGTTTTCGTGATATAATATTATGGTATGTTTGCATCAGTAATTGTGGCTAGCTAAGCTTTATTATAAGACAGAAGAAGACCATCTTTTCCCAATCCCCCCTTTTGGCCTACGCCACATTTTTGTATTTTATTACAAAATAACGCTATGAATATAAGCGAAGTACTGGCGTCGAGATCTCATCAATTTACAGTTGAGCTGGCTAGATGCAGCCGTAAGTTCTATGCTAACAGTTTCTTTACTCGCATTTCTGACCTGTGGAACTCTCTTCCGGTTCCATTCTTTTCAGCCAACCTTAATCTTCAAAAATTTAAATGCAATGTTAATTATTTACATTGTTCGGACTATCATCCTCATCTTTGTTGCCATATTTACCACAACGTTTCGGCAGTTTTACGCTTCGGCCTTTTTCAGGTGGTCGGAATGTCGAACTGAACCCTTTATTTCGCTCACTGAATTATGTCGTCAGTAAGAAACGTTTGCTAATAATATGTTTCTTTTTCATTTCTTCTCGTGTTTGCTAACATATTTAAAAGCGGATCTGTTGAACCACGCATTGCTGAATGCTTCATATTCACAGCAAACAGATTTTCGCGATAACCTTAATTTGAAATTTGCTCTTTGTAATGTCGACTTTCTACATGACAAGGGAACTTTTAATTATTTATTTTTTTTTAGATTTGTACAGATTCTTCCTTCCACTTGCTTCAAAATTGTTACAGAAGTTTGGAAAGAATCCTATTTACTCCAGATATCCTATTTTCATCAGGACACATATATTAAGAGATCTATTACGTTCGTGGAGTTATTTCATTACCAGAAAAATTATCAAATTTTCAACGAGCAGGATTTCCTTGTTTAAGCAACACTACCGATTATTAGTCTTCGCTCTATTTCTTCTCCAGCTAATAAGCTTATTGAAACCCCTTAACGATAACGTCATCGATGAATATCATTGATCGATTGATTTGTTTTACTACAGCTCATTAACCCATTGCAGGTTATTTAATCCAGAAAATATATTTGATTATAATGATTTTTTGGAAGATATTAATAGTTTAGTGATACAAATCGTACTAATTAACCCATCGCTGGGGAGAAAACAGGTGGATTCAACCTCTCCCAAAGTTATTTGCAAATAAGTGAACTAACAATTCCGAGCCATTATCCCACCCGAATATCCAAGTTTACAGTACATATTATACTACCAGTACTACCATATGGTCACCCATCTAGGTACTGACCAAGCTCGATGTTGCTTAGCTTCGGTGATCATACGGAAATCGGTGTTTCAACGTGAAATACGTACACACACGCACACACGCACACACACACACAAACACACACACACACACACACACACACACACACACACACACATATATATATATATATATGTGCAGGTATGCAGAAAAATAGGAAAGAACACGTTAGGTAAATAATCCGGAGTTCCTTAGTATTTTTGCTTTTATTTTTAAAAATACAGTGCTCCACACAGAAGTAGAGCTTATATTATAATATTTTAAAAAAATAATTTTTTTAAAATTAAAGTAGGAATCATATTTAAAAACAAATATTATAATATATATATATATATATATATATATATATATATATATATATATATATATATATGTATATATATATATATATATATATATATATATATATATATATGTATATATATATATATATATATATATATATATATATGGATTTGAAGGATGGACTCAGGCGAGAAAAAACCTGACGCGACACAGAGAAACAATTTTCCTTGTGGTAGATGAAGCCATAAATTATATGTCCTTGTTCAAATATATATATATATATATATATATATATATATATATATATATATATATATATATATATATATATATATATAAAAATATATGGATTTGAAGGATGGACTCAGGCGAGAAGGCGAGAAAAAACTTTCTGGCGCGACACAGAGAAACAATTTTCCTTGTTGTAGATGAAGCCATAGATTATTTGTCGTTGTTCAACTTCAGGTCAGTGGAGAGCTTGAGACCAAGCAGGCGCAAAGAGGCGCTCTCGTGGAGTTGGGCATCAGCCATACTGATAGGAGGCAGGGATGTTTCTGTATGGTGGGTAAATGGAGGCAGTTTCGTTTTAGAGGCATTAAGGTTTACAAGCCATTTTCTGTCCAGTCAACCACAGACAGGGAGTCCTTTTCGAAGCCAACGGCCAAGTTGGTTTTGTCAGCAATGCCGGCTTCACTATTGAGGCAGGAATAACTAATAGTGCCGTCTGCATAGATGCCTACTTGAGAACTGATGACATCAGCAAGATCATTGATGAAGATCGGAAATAGTGTAGGGCCCAGGATAGAGTTTTGGGGAACACCGGCGTTCATGTGAAAGGAATTGGAGAAGAACGCGTTTGGGACGTCCTTCATTTCATGGTTTGACAGGTATGATTGCATTAAGTCAAATAAACGTCCTGTAATACCGTATCCCTGAAGTTTACGAAGAAGGCCGGCATGCCAAACTCTATCAAACGCATTAGAGATATCTTTCCGTTATTGTCAAGTGCTTGGTATACAAATTTAATTATGGCCGTGAGCACGTCAGGGGTAGACCGGGCAAAGTTGAAACTATATTGTTTGTCAGAGAGCAGATCATGGGATGAATGATGCCTAACCACTTCGGCGTTGATTAAAGCCTCGATGACATTACCGAAGGGTTTGTAGGAGACTACTAGGACGATAGTTTGGTGGGTCAGAAGGGTCTCCAGAGTTCTTAAAATCAAGGACAACAGATGAGGACTTCCACCAGGCTGGAAAGCAAGAATCATTGGGGCCATAGTTATATAGTTTGGAGAGGACTGGAGCCAGCTCAGGAGCACATTACTTCTTGACTACGGCTGCTATTACGTCCCCACCACTAGCCTGATGGGAGTTTAATTTAGAGACGATGCACAATACTATCGATGTGGTTATGCTCATTTGACTCACGAGAGCCTTAGTTCTAAGAAGGAAATCAGGTGTGGGTACTCATCAAGAGTCGAGCGTTAAATTTGATGAGAATTTCCGAGCAAAGCGTTCAGCCTTATCAGCTAAGCAAGTCAGGACCTCAAATTGGTTGAATAGAAGACGGATTGTGGATTTTCTATTGTCCAGCACGCTCTTGCAGAGTCACCAATAATCTTTAGAACAAAATATCCGACCTAATTAAATGGCACCTTACACTCTTCAAAACACAACTACTTATCCTAACGTCCATTCCACTTTTGAAAATAGTCTGTAAAGCAATCTTTCATGATCACAATCGGGTACTTCACCACATTATCTTTAATCTCGTCCATGGTGTGTAAACGTCGATGTCAGTTCTGTGAAAATCCAGACGGACAGGGAGAAAATGTGGATGTTATTGGGACCTGAAAGATCAGAGTAGTGCATCTTCATGTAAATAAAACAAATGTCTGACGAAATGAATGTCTTCTCATTGCCATTAGAAATTTGACGGCGAACCTTTTTCCTTAACCTCTAAGCTCAACTCGAGCGAGAGTCTGTTCCCGCATATGCGGTAAGGTCTTCTCGAATTGGTCGTCAAATGACATCAAAACCACGCAACCGATTCCAGAGATCTTCACAATGAGTTTATGTATCGATGTAGAATGTATTGATTTATCCGCGTACCCCATAAATTACAACGCGTAGGAATAACCTGTTTCGGTGCATTTTACTGACTGCGGCTTCCTGTTGTTTATATCACTTTTGAGTTTTAATGGAATCACGTATTTCTTTCTTTCGGTCTTAGTAAATGTTCACTGAAACATTTTTTGTTTTTCTATTAATCACTACGAAGGCTCCACGAGAAAGAAAACATATAATTGCTAATCCGGAAGTGTCATTGCTGCACGCAATGTATTACATTACATAAATTAGGCATATGGTTTGTACGTTTCTATATATTTGAAGTAAATGCATCATTTTATTTAACGCTACAGTGAGACGAAAGCATGAATCTACCAGAGATTAATACCCAAATCGTGCAGATATCATTATTATTATTATTATTGATTATTTGGATAAATCTTGGAATTTGGGCCGGGCCGAGAACTTTGCAAAGTTGTAATGATTTTCCAAGCGTAGCTTGGATGTGGCACAAGGCCGAAAGTAAGGGGCACCGGCACCTAGTGAGGATCGAAATCACTACTTAGTGGTAATTGTTCTAGTGAGACATGCTTGCTAACCCTTGCACCACCTCGAGGTGCCTAATGATTTTTCAAGAATAGCTTGGAAATGTATGGGGCACCCAGTGAGGATCGAACTCACTACTCAGTCGTAATTGTTCTAGCGAGACAAGATTGCTAACCTCGAGGTGCCCATAGAGATTTTCCAAGTGTAGCTTAGATGTGGCACAAGGCCGAAAGTATGGAGCATCCAGTGAGAATCGAACTCACTACTCAGTCGTAATTGGGTATAGCAAGACGTCTCGAGGTGCCCACTTTGCAAAGTTGTATCGTGGCTAATAAACAATACTTGGTCCACTACGCACTCCCTGACTATGTCGGTTAAAGCACGTCGAAATTTAACGACGGTTTCTTCAACCATATGTGACGCAGATTCGAATCGTGCCGGAAAGTGTATATTTTTTATTTAATAAGAATCCATGAATATTCAGGCCGGCAGAAAAAAATAAATAAATATCCTGTTTAATTTATATATAAGTTGCCTTTCGGCGACAGGGATTTTTTCAAACATATTTGGTTGAAGACTATTAACAAGTTCATTCTATTTTCAAATTCCAAATTCGTTTTATATAATCGGTAAATTTACCAAAGTTCGTATTTATACTTGATTTGATTTATTTCCCAACTACTTTTCAAGGATTAAATTTTGTTTATTCAACTGTCTTTGGTTAATTGCGCCATTCCTTCGTCTGCAGGAATCAATTTCCAGTCACCCAAAGTGAAGTAATTTAAGCGGTCAAACTAAATTTTTAGGTGTATGTTAATAGTTTCATATTTGTACATGTATACGCACTTCAATATACGGCGATCCCCTTATAATACCTTATATAATGTCGATTGATTCAGGCCACCAATGACAAGAAGATTGCGTTCAAGCATGAAACGGACTGTTGCCTCTTGGTTTCCAACCGCAGTGTCCATTCCTATATATATATATATATATATATATATATATATATATATATATATATATATATATATAAAGAACAAACACTAATATTCCATGATTATAATTTATTACATTGGAATCGTAATCAGGATCCAAGTCATCAGACCTACAAATTCAAAATGAAATAGGAAAATATAACTAAAAAATTGTATCTGCGGGAGTGGGAAGCAAGTTTGAAAGTGAGATGTATGAAAGCTTTAGAGAGGGGTGTAATAGAAGAAAGAAGAATAGGGAGTTCTACCTGGATTCTATCCTCTTGGAAATTTATTTATATATTTTACACACACACACACACACACACACACACACACACACACACACACACACACACACACATATATATATTTATATATTTTATATATATATATATGTTTATATATTTTATATATATATATATTTATATGTTTTATATATATATATATTTATATAATTTATATATATATATATATATATATATGTATATATATGTATATTGACCACTAATATTATCTACCTATCTCTCTCTCTCTCTCTCTCTCTCTCTATATATATATATATATATATATATATGTATATATATATTTATATATATATATATATATATATATATATATATATATATATATATATATATATGGTGTATTGGGGCAGCAGACCATTTTTAAATATATATTGTTCAATAGACAGACAATGAATATCTATTATGTCTGATCATAAGTCGTTCTAAAATTTGTATGTTTGCTTTAATTTCGGGGGAAAATAAAGACCACAATTCTCCAGCATTTGGGTATTTTTTATTAAGTTGGTCCTTGATTTAAGCTTTCGGCTCTCACGAGCCATCTTCAGAGTGGTTATGTGGACATTTAAACAAAGAAACTCACCATCGAAGATGATATTCTGTTATGATGACATAGAAAATTGCTGTGCAGCGATAACGGTCGCGGAATAGCAGACGTAGGTAGTAAGATCAAGATGCAGTTCTATGACGTCATACCACGCATGAAACCTAAATATTATCAACAACACCATATGATTAGATGCAATGTAATGTATT
Source organism: Acanthosepion esculentum (assembly GCA_964036315.1). Classification (NCBI taxonomy): domain Eukaryota; kingdom Metazoa; phylum Mollusca; class Cephalopoda; order Sepiida; family Sepiidae; genus Acanthosepion; species Acanthosepion esculentum. The sequence continues at coordinate 26,752,509 of OZ038505.1, forward strand.
AATGTGACTAATTGTTGTCTATATTTTTCCCCAAAATTAAAGCAAACATATGAACTTTAAAACGGCTCATGATCAGACATAATAGACATCAATTGCCTGTTATATTAAACAATATATGTTTATATATATTTACTCGACTCTCACGTCGAATTCGACGTATGAGGGTCAAGCAGATCAGTTCCTAGTAAACCGACAGTCCGACAACAGCACATGAGATTTGATTATAGTGATGATAGGACCATCCACGCTTTTTAAAGTGTCGAATACAGAGACCTGGTTTTGAATTCAGAGTTGTCCTTCTCCTAGAACAGTTGCCATCCAAGGCTATAGAACCCAGTCTGTCTTGCTATTTTACCCATAGCTGGAGGGAGAAGAAGAGGGTTCACACTTTTCCCAAGGGTATTAGCATGTAAGTGAATGTAATGGATTCGACTGGAATTCGAACTCGGCTCTCCAATTCCTCAATCCAAGCCGCTATCCATTACTCCACCGTGCCTATATTACTTAAATGGAATATGCATACTCGTATTTGAGTAGACGCTCGGTTTATTTATTAAACTGTATTTATTTTCGTCTACCGGCCTGAATATTCGAGAAATCTTAGAAAAATATACCCTTTCCGTCAGGATTCGAACCTGCATTTCCCTAAGTGAAAAACGTCATTAGATCTGACGTGCTATGACATCTCGGCTACGGGGCGCTTCGATGGCCAAATAAAGTCTGAATTGAGCTCGAAAAGATATTTAGCAACCGCTGTTGTTATTCCGTACTGGACCGATTCGATTGCCCCGAAGACTTAGTTCCACTGCCTTCTTGAGATCAGTATACCAAACTTTACTTATTGCTGAAAATTAGCCATCTTTTCACCAGGAGAAAGCTTTTTCTTTGGATTGTTAAATAGCACAACGCGTATGGTATTTATTGACTGCTTTTATTGTCCTTAGTATATAAACTTTATCGACTACTTGTCAGTGAAAGAGAAATGAGTGAAGAGACTGACTTCAGTTTTTTTTATCGTTATTATCTAAAAGTTTTGGGCCGCGTGTCTTCAGCAAGAGGCAAAGATTCTGGAGTTAGAAACTCCCTTTGTGTTTTACAAGCATATGTCATCGCCTTCTCGCTAGCTGCTGTTAATTGATCACTCCCTACTACATTTAATTAGACATTTTAAGATCCTCTAACGGTTGCAATATTCGTCATATGTCATCAGCTAATTGTAAGTATAAGTTGTTTGATTTTCTTTAGCGGCATATCAGTCTCTATGTGTTATTTAATGTGGAAATGTAAATATTTTGTAAGCAGTTTTATACCTCCAACTACAGACAAAATTTTACTATGAATAAGTATAGTCAGTAATTTACTATGTAAATGTATATTGCTGGTATTTTTACTACAAAATGTATTTTTATACATGTGTCCTGGGTATGACGATAAACTACATCCGCGTCCTGGGTAAGACGATAAACTACGTCCAACAGCAAGGCCTCTGATCAGGAGGTTTTGAGGAGCATGGAACCACCTCTTACTTGCTTGTGTTCCGAGATCCACCCTGACCCGGGGTGGTAGGACCTATTAGGGTCCCAGCTATGGGCAAAATAGTTGACACCCAATCTTGTGTAAAAATAGGTTTTAATACCAGAAATACTTTTTAATAAGAAATATATTACCAGCAATAATTTTTGAAGAAAAATTGTCTGCAATACTTAAAAAAAAAGTACTAGCAATACAAACAACTATACATTCTTTGAAAAAAAGTAATACCAGCTATAGATTTCTTCAAGGAAAAATATTCCCAGAAACAGATTTTTGAAGAAAAACATATTACCAGCAATAAATATTTTGTCGGCATTAAATAACCCATAGAGGTGTTGATATGCCATAAAACAAACCAAACCAAAATTTTTATACATGTATCTTTGCATGTATATTTATACTTTCATCGTGTTTTGTTTTTGTTTGGGGGTTCATTATTTGTCCATAGCTGGGGCCCCAGCAGGTGCTACCACCACGGCTCTGGATGGATTTGAGAACAACAGCTATAAAGAGATCGTTCAACACTCCTGAAATTTCTAATCTCCCTATCGGAGACATTGCTACCGGATGTAGTTTATCGTCATACACAGGACTCTGTAAATATATAAAGTATTTTCTATTTATATTTGCTTCCATTTCTGGCCAGTTCGTTTTGCGATCGATTTCTATGGATATAATGCCAGGGTCAGTGAACCAGCCTCAAAGTTAACTGACATCGGTTTTTCATTTGCTTGATTAAAAACAAAGAAACATACTAAAAACAAAACAATGCTGAAAAGATATATCGGTGATATGACATTTTAGTTTACGCCGTGTCTCCAGACACTAGAGACGATTATATTTTCATTTTAAGTTGCTTCGCCAAATACTGGAGACACATATTTCTATCGGAATACTGACTGTGACTTCCCGCTGAATTTTAAGAAAATACATATGGCGCCAAAAAAAAAAAAAAAAGAAGGCGCACAAACAAAAATTTTATTCATTCAATGACTCCCCATGTTATCATTTACAAGAGCCAGGTCAGGACAAAAATGGAGCATCTGTCTATATTTCTGAAATGAGGTATTATGTACACAATTTACATTATTCGGACTATTGTCCTCATCTTTGACACCATATTTATTACAACGATTCGGCCTTTCAGTATCTGTCTATATTTCTGAGAGGAGGTATTATGTACATTATTTACATTATTCGGACTATTGTCTTCATCTTTGTCGCCATATTTATTACAACGATTCGGCCTTTCAGTATCTGTCTATATTTCTGAAATGAGGTATTATGTACAGTATTTACATTATTCGGACTATTGTCCTCATCTTTGACACCATATTTATTACAACGATTCGGCCTTTCAGTATCTGTCTATATTTCTGAGACGAGGTATTATGTACACTATTTACATTATTCGGACTATTGTCCTCATCTTTGTCGTCATGTTTATCACAGTGAGCGAAATAAAGAGAATAGCGATAAAAACAACGACAATTGCAATATCAGCTCTGGTAAAAAAATGTGGAACGATAACAGCAAAAATTGCAATATAAAAAAATGGTTGCTGAAGACATTAGGTTTATAATATCCAGAAATTCATGCACAGATGTCCTCAAGGACACATGGCACAGTGGATAAAGGCGTTACTTAGATCCAGTGACACCCAAAGAGTGTGAGTTCAATACCCGGTTAAGGTAGTGGAGAACTTGAGAAGAATTAACAGGAGAGAACTGATTAGACATAACACGTGGTACTAGAACAGTCCACCCCAGTGAGCAAAACAAAGGGTTCAGTTCGACATTCCAACCACCTGAAGAAGACCGGAGCGTACAACGGCCGAAACGTTGTAATAAACAAAGATGAGGACAATAGTTCGAATAATCTAAATAGTGAAAATGGAGTAGTGTTGTACATTTCCACTTTTGATAGAGTTCTAAAGTGTTTCCGATCTCTTGTTGGAGAAGAATTATTTTTCCCACTCCAACGTCTCTACCACATGCGGGATGTGGCGAGTCACTCACTGCTCTATCGCTACTTACTTTGAAAGCGATCGAAAAAACTACATTCCCTGACCCCGTCAGGTCTAGCCTCCAGGGCTAGGACCCGCTATGCCACTTACATAGTAGCAAACCTCCCACATTATCTCCGTACTCCATCGGCGACAAGTAAGATTTTTCCGTGAACCACTGCCCTATGGAACAGACTCCCAAGGGGATGTTTACCTGATCACTACAATCTTACCCTGTTGAAGTTTAGGGTTTACCGTTATCTTGCCCTTCTATCCATATAAACTACCCCTTAATGTAATCGTATATTTTGAATTGACCCCGGGTCTTACTGCAAAAAACGAACAAACCAAAAACTACAATATTTGCAGAATTAATTTTGCCGCCAATATATGGTGACGTGGCTGCAATTATAAAATAAATATAAAAATAAATATCACTCACATGTCTTTCTTTCTATGTGCCATGTCCTTTCAGGACGTACGTGATTATGGCTCTCCACCTTGCTCTATCCCTTGAGGCTCTCAACAAGTTCCTTCCATTTGCCTCCCCCCCCAGACCACGTTCTGTCATCCCCCTACTCAAGCTCGTCAGGTATGTCACGCGTTGCTTTCCCTTGTCTATCTTTACCTCAATTCGACCCGTGAGTATCATATTCTCCAGGCCCTCCTTCCTCATTATGTATCCCAGAAACTTCAGCTGCCTCTTCCTGATACAGCACGTTTTTGTATCTTGATTGGACCAGCATTTTAAAATTTTCCCACTCCCATATTTTCTTCTTGCAGTCCCACCCAGCGAGTGAGCCACTTGATTCTGTCTGACAGAAGAATACACCGGCCCTCTTTTTTGTGGGATGGGCCTTACTCACACAATTTTTCATTTAATTTCAACTGTTTAGTTGATCTTTTTTATTTGATTGTATGGTTACCCTCTTCTTTCATATACTTGTATATGTATATCCATCACACATCACAAATAACAAATATATTTTTGTAAACATAATGCACATATATTGCGACGAACGCGCGTTAGTACAGGTCTAAAAGAGGGCCTCGCTTCGCCTGCGGACATGTTTGTCAACATCAGTCACGTCCGGGATTATTCTCGTCCTCGGAGCTTAGAGATTTTGCGAAACTAGATGAGAAGCGAGTAGGAATTGCCGACGTGTCGAATGGTCATGTTTTTTGTGCGAAGTTTCACGTTAGTCTCACGGATAGGGATTTGTAAATAAGATTACGAAAAACAAAAACAAAACGCGTGGCTTGTGCCTGGAGAACCTTTGTCACTCAAGATTACCCCACCCCACTAAGGATATTTCTCAGTCGCTGGAATTTAAAGTACAAGCTGTTTCGGCACTCATGGCTGACGATAAGCTCGACCTGAAACGAATCCATGAATTTCATGGTCTAGACCGTAGTCTCACGATCATTGAATGGTTCGAAAAGCCTGATCTCGTCAGTGTGATCTGTGCGGCGTGAAGAACTTTGCTAGATTTTTGTCACTTCGATTGACGGGAGGCGTTTGTTATGTGTTCCAACACTCAAGGAAGGAAGAAAGAAAAGATTTAGGCCGTATCTGGAATAACCTGTGCGTTGCTTTTGCCACAGAATATTTAGGTATTCCTGATAAAACCAAAATAAGAATCAGCAATGCTATTGGTCTTGACCTGGCATCTCGACTTCAGTCACTTTCCCATCGCCATAACGTAGCTTCATGTGACTTTCCTATAAATACTTTCATGGCAACTCTTCTGATAAAATTTCTTCTTGGCTACCCAGACTTTATGAATTTAAGCGCAGTACTAGATTGGCGGTATTGTCTCATCATTTTAGGCTTGTAATGGCGAGATTCATCCATATTTTGAATACTGCTGTCACATATTGTCTGGTGCTCCTGATATATATTTAGAGATCCTTGATTAAATCCAAATGAGAAACTGCAAATTTACTGGTCCTAACCTGGCTTCTCAATTACTTTCCCACTGTCATTATCTATTTTCCCTGTGTCTTTCATGTTAATTGTTCTGATGGACTTTACTCTATGGTACCAAGACTTTATAAATTTAAGCACAGTAGTAAATTGGCGGCAAGGTATCATTGTTTTGCAGTTGAAATTGCTAGATGTAACCGAAAGTTCTATGCTAATATTTTCTTCTATCACACTTCTTACTTGTGGAACTTTCTTCCGGCTTCTTGCTTTCCAGTCAAATTTGATCTTCAAAAATTTAAACGCAATGTCGATTGATATCTTCTATGTTCTTAATTCTTGTTCTTTTATTGCCATCTCTACTTAATAATATTTTTTTCTCATATTCCCTGACACTCAGTAACCCCTTACGTCTTATTGGCTTGCTTGTCATGAAATGATAAAAAACACTAAAAAGGTTAATTGTTACCTAACATAATCTATTATAAAATAATTAAAAAAACAAAACAAAAAAACTACTGTCCTCACATGATCTTATACCGGTTTTGGGTTTGCAGTCAACGGGTTAAAGAATTATCCGTGAAACCTTCGGAGAATTCTCTTCTGCCTAGATAGAAGATAAACATTGAAAGCATGAATTGAAGCATGGTTACCTTCTCCTGTGTTTAGATAAAGTCAATTGCAAAGTCTTTGGAGAGAGAAAACTGACAAAAAAACAAGAAAAAACAAAACAACAACGAATAGGATAGTATTTTTCTGTCTCCTTTATCCTTCACACATGCAATGCTGCTTCGAAAATTTGGAAAAAAAAAAGTCCTTGAACAGAAAACTGTGTGCGCTAAAGAGTCGCTGGTCTGACAGAAAGCTGCACGCCATGCACATAATTACTTTTGCCTCTTGTAATGGTCGCCACAAAATGACAAACAAAAAACAAATAGAAAGAAAAATGACGCCTTCTTGCTTGTTAAAATGAAAACCATTCAAAATTTGCTGAATGGAAAACATTCACTTGGGAATATAGTGATTAAGATAGAAGATTCTATTGAGTTAAATATCATAATGAATTCGGTTTTCATTTGTCAGGCGAGAAAAGGTAATAAAGTTATTTCGAATTACTAACTCTGAGAAAAAAGACAAAAACACTTTCTTAAAATCTAGACGGATTAAATTAAAACTTAAAAAGCTGAAGATAATTATTATTATTAAAAAAAAGGACTATAAACCACAATTAAAAGAAAATTCGGTTATTTATTTGGTTGCACGTAAATTGCCATAGTCTTATAAAACAATAATCTTAAGAAAATTAATTCATCAAACACCAAGAAGATCTTATTTAAAAAACAAAAAAGAAAAACTGACCTGGCTCACATTATCCAGTCTAACCAATTGACCGAATATCAATTCTTTTTGTTTTAAATCTAGAACACTTTAATACCTCCTTCGTATAAATGTTTTGTTTACTTTAATTTTCGTATAATAATTCCCAAATTAATACTTTCGATTCAAATATCACTGAAAACGTAATTTTGTGGAGTCTTCTAACAGATTATTTAATAACTTATCACACGTAACACAACATTTGGTTGACGCATTCCCTTCGAACTTAGGCTCGTAGCAAACATATTAAAGTCATAAGTCGTGAAATAGTCGTGTAGAAAGAGGTTTCTCGACTTAGTTGGTAACCTATCGAGGAGAAGGACGACTTTGAATTGGAAGCTGTAGAGAAAGAGATAAACATTGTGAAGCACCACTTACAAACATTATTTATTTGGCAGACTACGATGCGTTTGGCATAAAGCCGAAGGGAAAAGGAAGCGAGTTTGGTCATCAGTAACTATCCTGACCCTAGCTAGTTCGATTCACGACCCATTCAATTGACACTAGCACCATAAGAACTCATCCAATTGACACTAGCACCATAATAATTCATCCAATTGGCACTAGCACCATAAGAATTCATCTTATTGATACCAGCACCATAAGAACTCATATAATTCATACCAGTACCATAAAAACTCATCCAATTGACACCAGCACTATAAGAAATCATCAAATTGACACTAGCACACTAAGAACTCATCCAATTGACACTAGCACTATAAGAACTCACCCAATTGACACTAGCACCATAAGAACTCATCCAATTGACACTAGCACCATAAGAATTCATCCAATTGGCACTAGCACCATAAGAATTCCTCTTATTGATACCAGCACCATAACAACTCATCCAATTCATACCAGTACCATAAAAACTCATCCAATTGACATCAGCACTATAAGAAATCATCAAATTGACACTAGCACACTAAGAACTCATCCAATTGACACTAGCACTATAAGAACTCACCCAATTGACACTAGCACCATAAGAACTCATTCAATTGACACTAGCACCATAAGAACTCATCCAATTGACACTAGCACCATAAGAATTCATCTTATTGATACCAGCACCATAAGAACTCATCCAATTGACGCTAGCACCATAAGAATTCCACCAATTGACACTAGCACTATAAGAACTCATCCTTCACAATGTGTTTCGAATATCCACCAAAATACCACAGAGGACTAATAATACACCAATAATATATCTGGAATTATAACTTTTTTCTAGTAAAAACATATAAAAGAAAATGAATCTAAAAATACGTACTAATTAAAGTTAAGGAAAGTTTTTAAAAAATCTTTTCGCCTCAAGCCAGGCGCGAAAAAAAGATATTATGAAGAGGGCAATAAAAGAATAACATTCAAAGAGACAGCGGTTGAGTGACACCGCTTCAATTTTTAAATATCCGAGTTGACAGGAAAGCAAGGAACCGGAAGATTATTTCACAATCGATAAGTAGAGGAGAAGAAACTAGTAACATGCGGAATTTACGGTTAAAACTAGCAATGGATTAATCTTCAGCGCTACAAAATTATTTTCGTTTCTACCAAAAGCTAAATGAAGTCAATAACCATTCTACGATTGTTTAGTAAGTTTTCTGATGTTCTGAGAATGACTATTTTTAAAATTTTTGGCATTCTACGAATTATTAAAAACCTGTTATATTTAACATTTATCGAAATAGTTTAGCCTTTGGATTCTCCGTCTCCTGGCGCCATGTCTGACTTTGTTGGGTAAATTTCGCAAGATTTCATCATTTTTATTCTTCAAATAATTCAATTTCAGCCGATCGTCTGTACGCCTTTCAAGCATAGTTCGAAGGGGGTTATTTTAGAGTTTATCAAATGTATTTTCCCCTTTAAACAAGCCTTTATTGTACAATTAAAAAAATACTTCTATAATTATTTACATATGACGTTTTTGAGGATCTTATCTCTGAAAATTTCCCTATGTTGCTGACGGATTGACTTCCCGCTTAGCTTCATAATAAGCAATTTTAGTGACCTACTTTTGGGATTTATTTCAAGGTACCACCTTTGTTGTTGTTCAATGTGCCGTGTCCACACGAGCGATTATGGCTCTCTGCAACTTCCTATCTTTTGTAGCTCCTTTAAAATTGCTAGAATCTTAATACTTGTCAAAAAAATTATAAAATTAGAAACCAGTGATACAGTGGAAGAGGTTTAATAATAATAATAAGGATGATGATGATGATGATGATGATGATGATGATGACATATACTAAAATATTGTGTTAGCCCAAAATGCAGATTCTGTGATAAATATCCAGAAACAATTGATCATCTTGTATCAGGTTGCACAATATTGGCACCCACTGAGTATAAAACCCGGCATGACGGAGTAGTCAAATATCTGCACTAGAAAATTTGCAACTTCTATGCGAAGAAAACTGAGAGAAACTGGTACGAACACCACCCCGACCCGGTTACGGAGCTAGGACCTGTTACAATTCTATGGGACTACACAATATACACTGACAGAACAATCAAAGCCAACCGCCCAGACATTGTTATTAAAGACCACGAACAAAAAAAGTGCCTCCTTATTGATATGGCAGTCCCTGCAGACTGCAATGTATCTTTGAAGATATTAAAAAAACTGTCAAAATACAAGGACCTTGAAATAGAAATCTAAAAAATGTGGCACATGGGAACATCAACAATCCCTGTTGTAGTTGGAGCCCTTGGACTGGTTGGAAAAGATTCCAGTAGGGTGATTGAAGGGATCCCTGGAAGTCCATGCCTCAAAGAGATACAAAAAATTGTTCTGACAAGTACAGCCCACACTTTACGAAGGGTTTTATCTATGTAATTATTTTTTTTAATTTTATTTTATTTTTTTTGCAGTGGAAAGTGTCATGATGTCATTTCTAACCTTAGGTCTCTGGGCGGGACCCGGAAAGAAATGTGTAAACGCCAGATATCAAAGGAAATAATAATAATAATAATAATAATAATAATAATAATAATAATAATAATGTGGTAGATAATCTTTACATGGGTTGATGAAATAAAGTAAATTTGGAATAAATCAGTCAGTTATGTGCTATGCGTGATACACGCTTAGGCGATCATGTATCTTTCGATACATGACTGACGAGGCAGATTTTTTCCCGTAGTAGGTTTCCATTTCTTTTTCCGGTAGACCTGTTGCCATCCAAGGCTGTATATCCCGGTCTATCCTGCTATTTACCCATAGCTGGAGGAGAAGAAGATAATTCATAAGTTTCCCAGCGGTATTAGCACGTAATTGAATGTAATGGATGCGACTGGAATTCGAACTCGACTCTCCGATTCCTGAATCCGAATAAAAGGCTGTAATTGCTTCACGATAATAATAAAGAGTTGGTCTCATAGAAACTTGCCATATTGACTTTATAAAGCGGATAAATTAATTACACGTACAGTCATCATCTGCATATTACGTTATAACAATTTTTCAAGTAGATTTCTATGCGATTTCACTTTAATCATGTAGAGCATGTCCCGTAGAAATCCTACTAATTTTTATTGAAACTAAACATTTCGTGTGGACTTATTTCATATTACAATCTCATCTTCCTTCTCTTCGTATTCCATTTGTAAGGAGGAAGTTGCACTCAGACAACTTCTTCCCCTCAACTGTTACATTCTGAAACAGAAAACGAGATTTTCAATCTACATGTTGTATCTGAACTTCGTGCGCCTGACACACTAAAAAAAAAGACATTTAAAAAGAAAGAAAATGTAAAAGTTAGTGCTAAGCCTAAAAAACATTTACTTTATTTGTAAAGGTAATGACGAAAGAAAAAAACGTGGCGCTTTCTTGTCTTTATTTTATTTAATGATATTTCACTCAATACAAGAGCCACTCAAGGTAGGGAGTTACTGAGTGCGATTATAAGGTAGCGAGAAGTAAATGTCACGAGGACGAACAGGATAGATATCGATTGAGTATGGATTTAAATAGACCAGGATTCTCATCAGGGAAGCACTCTCTCAGGAGGTTGTTTCATAAAGTAACAGTTCTGGGGAAGAAGTTGTTTAAGTGGAACTTGCTTTGGAGTAAAAGTTCAGTAAAGATAAAATTTTCCCCACCTATGACAGATTAATTTAAAACACCCCCCCACACATACAAGGAAGTTTATTGTGACACAGTATAAGTGAATTAAAGTTTCGGTCTATTGAATATTAAATAAATCCTCCATGTGATACTACATAACCAACTCGTTTGAGAAAATGAGCATTTTTAAATTGAGATACTAATTAAGTGATAAGTCATAACGTGGACAAATGATAATTTTTTTTTTTTAAATTGGAAAAGTTTAAATTATATTTTTACCGAACAAAAAATTTTTTTATAAGAGTCGATACCAAAGTTAAGATCTTTTTCGCTCACCATTTGTGTTATTATAAAAATCAATGTTTGGTTTTAAGTTTTCATTTGCCTGCTCGACTCTGTTGACTAAAGTTAAATATATATAAAAAGATTGGCTTCTCTGAAAATTTCGTTCTGTATTTGTCGTTACGTGAATGTCGTTTTTAACTTCATCCAAAAAGATTATTGATTATTTTGACAGCTGTCACTTTAGTTTATATTTTTTAAATTATCAGAATTTCCGTTTTATTTCGCTTCATAATTTTTTAAAACTTAAGGTGAATAAAAGTTATATTCTAAATAAAAATGATAGCAAAGGAAAGCAGGAAGAAAGGACTAACCATCAATTGCACGAAAACAGAATATATAGTTGTCATCAAAGGAAGAGGTCAAGATGCAAAGAAACAATACGTGATACAAAATCAAGCAACTGCAAAAATTTAAATATCTAGGAAGTGTTTTAACGGGGGACGGAAAGTGCTACACCGGAAACCGGTGACACATTGGAATAGGGAAATATCTCTTCCAAAAGTTGGGCAAAGTTTTAAGAAACAGGAAAGTTTCATTCGAAATAAAGAAAATACTTATCAGCTGTCGGTTTATATTTATATTTCTGAGATGAGGTATTGTAACTATTTACACTATTTACATTGTTCGGACTGTTCTCGTCATTTTTTGTCATATTCACGACGTTTCGGCCGCCGGGAGGAATCTCAACACCGTCCATCTGTTTGAAGATCTCCTTAGTCAACCGGGCAGTGTGTGGCCTCGCAATGTCTTGCTGAAAAGATCCCGATACACCTTCTTTAGCTTGTCGTACACATTGTTTAGCTGCTGGCAATACATTTTAGGATTGATGGCGCAACCGTGTGGAACAAGCTAGAAATTCAGTGCTCCTTGGAAAGAGATCAAGATTTTTGTATTCTTTCCGCTTCTTAAGTGAGTCTGAACTTTTTGTCCAACGTAGTCTATGGTCGTTAGAATGAGCTCAATAAGAAAATGCGACCTACGAATTAGAAAAAATCAAAGGAATATTTTTAAACCAGCATCCGAATCTGTCTCACATACCAGTCCGCTAGCTTTGAATAAAAAACTGTAATTAAGCTTTCAGTATCTGTCTATATTTCTAAGATGTGGTATTATGTACACTATTTACATTATTCGGACTATTTTCCTCATCTTTGTCGTCATGTTTATTACACCGTTTCGGCCGTTGTACGCTCCGGACTTCTTCAGGTGGTTGGAATGTCGAACTGTATCCTTTAATTCGCTCACTGGGGTAGACTGTTCTAGTTCCACGTGCCACGTTTAATGGATGTCAGTTATCAGTTATCTCCTGTTAATTTCCCTCTGAAAGTTCTCCACTGCCTTAACCGGGTATTGAACTCACACTCTTTGGGCCCTGTCACTGGATCTAACCAACGTCTTTATCCACTGTGTCCTTGAAGAAGGCCGGAGCGTACAACGACCGAAACGTTGTGATAAACGTGGCGACAAAGATGAGGGCACAAGTAAGAAGAATGTAAATAATGTACATAATACCTCATCTCAGAAATATAGACAGATATTGAAGCTTTCTTCACTTCATCAAAAGTGTTTAATCGCTATTCGCGGAGGAAGTGTGCCATTGAGCAGAATAGGCTATAGTCACTCGGAGCAGCATCGGGACTGAATGGTGGATGTGGAAGGATCTCAACACCGCCCATCTGTTTAAACGTCTCCTTAGTCAACCTGGCAGTGTGTAGCATCGTATTGTGTTGCTGAAACAAAGTCCCGCTTCCTCGATTGACCAAAGCAGGACACCTCTTCTTTAATTTATTGTACACGCGGTCTAGCTGCTGGCAAGACAGTTTTTTTTTTTTTTTTAAAGCTTATCACCCCAAGCAAGGCTGGAAGCCACTAGCACGCAAGGAGTTACAGAAGGTTTGGAGGAAGAGCAGATAGGAGTGGTAAAGGAAGGGATGTGGAGAAAGATAGTGGATCGATCAAGGCATGGGGTTTACAGAAGATTTGGAGCGATAGCAGCTAGGAATGAAAGGTGAAAGGACGTGGAGAAGGGAAATGGATAGATCAAGGCAACTGGAGATGTCAATTGACATTACACTTAAATAGTTGGAGATTATATTTGTCAGGGAAACAGGAATAAGGAAGGGAGTTCCACAGCCGAAATGTGCGAGACATGAAGCTATTGGAGTAAAAGAGGCGTCTACATCTAACAGTTTCAACGGTGAAGGGGTGGGAACGGGATGCCAGCCTCGTAGGACGTTTAAATTCACGAGGCCTGGGAACTAGCGAAAGCAGCTCCTCGGAGCAATTACCGTGAAAGTATTTGTAAAAAAGACAGAGCGAGGCAACGGCGCGTCTGTGAGAGAGCGACTGCAGACGACATGACAGATCGGGGCCAATTACATTGCATATCCGTCTCTGGATCTTATCAAGAACCCTGAGGCAAACAGCAGCGGCTCCAGACCATATATGGCAGCAATGCTCCATGCAAGGGCGAATGGTTGATTTATAGATTTGGAGGATCGATTCCGGGGAGAAAAATTTCCTGGCTCGGCACAGGGAGCCAACTTTCCTTGCGGTGGATGAAGCAATTGACTCGATGTATTTGTTCCATCTCAGATCAGCGGACAGCGTGAGACCGAGCAGCCGCAGAGAGGAGCTCTCGAGAAATTGGTCTTCAGACATTCTAATGGGATGCAGGGATGGATCCCTGTGGTGGTTAATAGAGAGCAGTTTTTGTTTTATCGTTGACGGCGCCAACGTTTGGAACAAGCTCGAAATGCAGTACTCGTTGGAAATTCTAGCTGACAGAGATGAAGATTTATTGTTTTCTTGGGTTTCTAAGTGAGCCAAGACGAACCTAATATGTTTACCACGTGAACTACGATACAAATACAATACAGATAGACATTAATAATGCTATGCAATCATTTTCATGCAGGAGTTTCCTGAACATGGAAACTATTTCAAGGATTTTACCAAGGTGAAAAGGTTGAGAAACGATCGGCGTTGTAGGTTAAATTCTGGGTGGGGATCAGATGAACTGAATTTAAATCTGAGTCGGTTCAAACTTTTACATTTTCGAAATTTATCCCGGAAAGGTGTTAAATAAAACAGTCTTTTATTTCTATTGAAATATGGACAAAACTTTTGACCACCGAAATATATTTATGGAATACAAAATAAAAAAGAAGATTATGATTTCTTATCTAACACGCTACATTAAACAAAAGAAAGAAAAGTGAATTTTGTTTTATTTCTTTAAATTCTGAATTGGCTTGAGATCAGTGAAAACTATTTTTAGCGATTTCCCCTAAGAATTGGAAAAATAATTTTTTTTTTTTTAGTTTTTTTAACGATTTTTTTCTATTCTAACTTTGCAGAGTCAAAATGGTCTGAATTATAATCTGTCCATCGAATGCCCCAGCGTAGAAAATTGATTCGTCACAAATGATCAAAGCGAAAACTTTTCAATAGATAAAACAACAGAGTCAGTGACTGGTGATATTCGCTTATTCTAGTCCGACTGGCTTTAAGCGAATCGAATAGTCGCTCTCAAATTCGAAAAATAATCGCACTGAACGTAAATAAAGTTTGAAACGAAGAACGTGAACCTTTCTTGATACTTTTTTTTTAATTGGATCAATCAGGAAAGAAGAAAGTTCTTACATTTAAACCAAATTGTCGACGTCGTAACTAAAGTTATATTTACGATGTTTAGATAAGTATAAACAGATAGTTAGCTAGATGGATAATAAAAACAAACTAATATAGCTAGCTAGATAAATAAAAATATATATATATATAAGATACATAAAAACTAATAGACAGATAGATAAAAAAACTAATATAGAGAGATACATAGATAAAAAAAATCTAATATGGATAGATAGATAAAAAACTAATATAGATAGATAGATAAAAAACTAATATAGATAGATAGATAAAAAACTAATATAGATAGATAGATAGATAGAGAGAGAGAGAGATAAAAAACTAATATAGATAGATAAAAAACTAATATAGATAGATAAAAAACTAATATAGATAGATAGATAAAAAACTAATATAGATAGATAGATAGATAGATAGACAAAAACTAATATATATAGATAGATAGAGAGATAGATAGATAGATAAAAAAGTAATATAGATAGGAAGATAGATAGATAGATAGATAGATAGATAAAAAACTATGAATAGATAGATAGATAAAAAACTAATATAGATAGATAGATAGAGAGATAGATAGATAGATAAAAAACTAATATAGATAGATAAAAAACTAATATAGATAGATAGATAGACAGATAGACAGATAGATAGAAAGATAAAGAAAAACTATGGATAGATAGATAGATAAAAAAAAAACTAATATAGATAGTTGGAGAAAGGTTTCGTGTGATGCGTTTCGACCTTTATGAATTCATCGTACTAAATTTGTTACGTTGGTGCGACTACACATGCGCACGAACGAGGGATGCTGGGAATTTTAAATTTGCATTTGTTTTTTGGTCGAGTATATGGCGCGTTTGGTGGAGGAGGGGGTATTCAATATTTTATAATTTGGCGGCAATACGCGCTTAAAGCTTTTAGGCAGATTTGGTCATCATTTCTTTTCATGGTTAGCCGTAAGGAATTGTAAATGTACGACTACCTTACACTTAAGTAAAATAACAATAATAATATCTATCAAGAATTTATTACAGGAAATATCAAGTTTTACGGAAACTTTATTGACAATTATATATTTGGTTACATAATAAATAAATATAAAAAAATAATATAAGTTTTTAAGGTATATTTGCATCGTTGTTAGGTATTTTTTATTTCCTCCTATGTTATTGGCAGCATTTTAGAATAACTTGGTTGCAATGCTAAGTTTCCTAAGTTTAACAAATTAGAGCTCTTTCGTTTTAGCTTTTCTACCTCTCTTTTCCATTGTTGTTTTTACATCGCTTTCTTCCAGTCATTTTGATGGGCAACAGTGAAATTCTATAACTTAGAATGATCTTATTCCATTTCAATAACAAAGCCTGTAAAAGAGGAATATTTTAAATTAATATACGACGAAAATAAAATGCTTTTAACAAAAAAAAACTGTAATGATTTCACTATAATTATGTAACAGTAATGTAATGATATTCTGAAGACAAATCTATGGTTTATGTTACCTCATCTTATTGCATGGTCACGAACTCTAAACTTAAATTGAGCTTGAAATATTATGTAATTGGCTCTAATTTTTGTAAAATACTTGCATATGATTGTTATGAATAATCAAGAGTGGTCTGCTCTTGTTTTGTTACTCTCCCCTTTGAGAGAGGAATTTCTATTTACTGAGACTATAAAAGGACACTATATGCGAATATTGTATTCGCAGTTGTATAAAGCTTTCTTAAAGCCTACAGCTGGGGTACTTTTATTGTTACAACGATATAATGACTAATTTGCAGTGAAAAAAAGCAATTTTGGATTTTTTGTTGAATACATTATTCCTACGTCGAACGCGTCATATAATCTCGCCGATTTTATTTAGATTCTTTTTGTTTTTGTTTCCATCACATTTCTTATTCGATATCTCACACTGTGATAATAGAAGATCTTCCAGGAATGGTGATATGGTGTAAGAGTCAGGGCGAAAATATATTGTGGATGACCTTGGGATCAAAACACTCTCTAAACATTTTCATCTTAGTGAATAGTTTTCTCTTTTGATCAGAGTAGCATTTTTTCATGTCAAACTTAAGGTCAGTCTCATTACGATGTGCAACCAACGCATTTGATGTATTGTTTTGTAAAATGTCCCTTTTGTGTTCATATGATATTTCATCTAGATTTCTTCAGGTTTCTCCTATGTATTTTTGTGACAAGTATTACAGGTGATAGAGTAATGTAAAGTTCCCAGTATACCTTGTTTGTACTGAAGTCCTAAATAACGAAACGCGACACACGAACATTTTTTCCATTATGTCATACATTTTCCCCGCAATATTGCCCTTGATATATAAAAATTTATATATCGTTATCTCATAGATAGTGTTATATACCGTAACTATGAACACGAATGGGTATGTCCCAATCCTCATAAATACGTTGGACACTATTGTAAGTGGGGGTAATAATATGCTATGTAAGCTGGCAGCGTGAAGCATTTGCTGTGTCGAACCCGGAGGTAGGCAGATACCAGATTCAGCGTATGTGGGGTCTACAGGCAATTACCCCCACATTAAATTTGGCCTTGTGCCGCATCCTATCTCGTGGGGAGGTAGGTAAGTATCGTAATATGCTGTCTAAGTAGTCCATCACTAGCAGTGGTTTACCTACTTCAAGCCGCTGGCGAGTATTGTATTTTGTTGATGTTATAAAGATTACCATTTCATTTCCAACCTCCGTTTTGGTTATTCCTCGTTCAGTAACCCTACTTAGGTTACAACAGGCAGATAGATAGATAGATAGATAGATAGATAGATAGGTAGGTAGGTACAGCATACAACATAGATAGATAGATAGATAGATAGATAGATAGATAGATAGATAGATAGAAATAATATTTACTTAATGTGTGGCACAGTATAAAAATTATCTTGTGAAAGCGTATACGTATTTCCTAATTTGAATATCGGCATTCTAAATCATTGTTTTCAATCGATCGCAGACAGAATCGTTGTGAACCATGATCGCCATACTACTTTCTTAATTAAGAAGTTTCTTGATCTTTTTTGTTAACCAATTCACTACCAGCAAGGCAGTCATGCAATTAAGACGTAAGGGTTAGTATGAGTGAAAGAGAATGAGAATATTTTAGGAGAAAGCACAGGAAATCAAATCTTAAACAGGGAAAAAACGTGGTAAATCTCTACTCGTGTTCAAAAGACAGCGAAGGAGTGTGAACCGGGTTATTAGCAAATTTATTTACTCCTATTAATCTGCTTTTGTCGCTGTCTGCTTGTCTCCCTCTTACGTCTTATCAACCTTTTTTCGGATTATTTAAAGACGTAAAATGTATTTAGAGTATAAGTTAGATAATAATTATTTACGGATACAAGACCTACTAATTCACCCATATCTGGGTAGAGAAGACGTGGATCCATATATTTCCCAAGGTTATTTGTGTGTACGTGAATACAACAAACTCGACTGGATTTCGAATTTGGAAAGCAGAGTTCGAATTCCGAGCTGTCGTGCATTACGCCACCCTCACATCCAAGATCGCCTCACATAGATAGATAGATAAAAAACTAATATAGATAGATAGATAGATAAAAAACTAATATAGATAGATAGATAGAGAGATAGATAGATAGAGAGATAGATAGATAGATAAAAAAGTAATATAGATAGGTAGATAGATAGATAGATAAAAAAAAAACTATGAATAGATAGATAGATAAAAAACTAATATAGATAGATAGAGAGATAGATAGATAGATAAAAAAACTAATATAGATAGATAAAAAACTAATATAGATAGATAGATAGATAGACATATAGATAGATAGATAGATAGATAGATAGATAGATAGATAGATAGATAGATAGATAAAAAACTATGGATAGATAGATAGATAAAAAAAACTAATATAGATAGGTGGAAAAATTTTTCGTGTGATGCGTTTCGACCTTTATGAATTCATCGAACTAAATTTGTTACGTTGGTGCGACTACACATGCGCACAAACGAGGGATGCTGGGAATTTTAAATTTACATTTGTTTTTTGGTCGAGTATATGGCGCGTTTGTCGGAAGAGGGGGGTATTCAATATTTTATAATTTGGTGTCAATACGCGCTTAAAGGTAAGTAACTCAGGCAGTAAACCATTTAAGTAAAAACCAGACTCGGCGTTGCTTAACTTCGAGGATCCTACGAGAATACGTAAGCCATGTATAAGATGTGGACGTAAGTCTTTCAAAATTGTGCAAATTTCGAGACATTTTTTTTCTTTGTATATCAATACATTTCATAATACAAAAGGATATAAACAAACTTCACAAAGTTTATCAAATCGAATGAGTTATTCCTTATGGATTCTATAATTGTCAATTACAGCCTCAAAACACCCTAAAAAGCAGTGCAAGTCTTAGCCACAAAGCCTTGAGACATCTTGATCCGCTCCTCTTTGATGGGAGTATCAATGTTAGATTGCAGCAAACCGCCCCTTACGATGGAAACAAACGGTTGCAGGTCCGGGTTGAAGAAAGATCAGCTATTTTTTTAAAGCGGAAATCATCAAAGTTAGCCAGCTTTACGGCACTAATCATCATCCTAGGGTCGCGTATTTTCTTTCTGGGTAGTTCGGTTTTTAGCCATTATATTAAAAAGTATTCCAGGAACACGTCGTAGACATTAGCATCAACCATTACGTGAACTTTTAGAAGAATGCATTCATTTTTTCCTGTTGGGGTCCACCGGACCCGAGCTGATCAGATGTTTATTCCTGAAGCTGTATTTGATATTAACTGTTGACTGCTAGGCAGGTCGTTTGGGCGGATCAAAGCATCATACACTGGAAGATTTCCCCCCTCAGTAGAACATATTTTAAAATGGTTCTTGATGTACGTGTGTAATTTTCTGCGCCTTCCTAGCATCCGTACCCCGAAGGATAATTGAAAGGTCAACGCTTCATACAATGGGCATTGTGACGAACATTAAATTAACCTTTAGGTCAGCAATTATCTTACGCTTGATGTATTTTTTGCATTTTTGATTACGAGGGCGTTAATGAAAATCTAAATGGAGTACTTGTTGACCCAGACACTACTCGGATTTCACACGGCCGTTGCATGAACATATCTATGATCTTCGTGACAGTGCAGTCAGAACGCAACAACAAAGCGGGTGATGCATTCATAAAGCAAGGTTTGATAGTCATTGCTGTTTGTTTTTCAATGAAGAAGCGTTTTCAACATTATTCTCAGTAAAGGTTCCTATGACAGTTGATAGTCTACTCTTGAATTCATGGAATATGTGACACCGTAATCCGAAGATGCATTCAGATTGCGACACGTGCATTTGATGAATTAGAAACCATTGTTATACATTCTGAAATGGAGAAAGTCCGACAATTATTTAAAGACATTTTTATGTATAAGATTCTTTTTATAGATACAAGTATTTAAGTAAATGCTCTGTTTATAATAAACAGTATTAAATAACATTTACCGGCCTGAATGTCCGATAAATTTTCATAGAAAATATTGGTCCCTAGATAGGATTCGAACCTGTATCCTATACGGAACCGTCATATAGCCTGGCGTGCCTTAAACGATTCGGCCACTAAGTCTGGTTCGGTTGGCAAGGTCGAATTTACTGCTTATAAACTTGAATCTTTCATGAATCTCTCACGTACATTCATATCTGCTCATGGCGTATCAAATGTAAACAAATGACGTCACACATTATAAAATGGAGAAAGTCCGAAAATTATTTAAAGACATTTTTATGTTTAACGTTCTTTTTATAGATACAAGCATTTAAGTAAATGCTCTGTTTATAATAAACAGTATTAAATAACATTTACCGGCCTGAATGTCCGAGAAATCTTCATAG
The DNA here is from genome assembly GCA_964036315.1 of Acanthosepion esculentum. Classification (NCBI taxonomy): domain Eukaryota; kingdom Metazoa; phylum Mollusca; class Cephalopoda; order Sepiida; family Sepiidae; genus Acanthosepion; species Acanthosepion esculentum. The sequence goes on from OZ038505.1 coordinate 26,773,297, forward strand.
AAAATATTCGTCCTACGACAGGATTCGAACCTGTATCCTATACGGAACCGTCATTTAGCCTGACGTGTCTTACCGCTCGGCCACAACGGATCGTTCGGTTGGCAAGGTCGAATTTACTGCTTATAAACTTTATTTGTTTACATTTGATACGCCATGAGCAGTTATGAATGTGCGTGAGAGATTCATGGAAGATTGAAGTTTAAAAGCAGTAAATTCGACCTTGCCAACCGAACGATCCTCTGTGTGTAAATCTTAGGCAGAAGATGGATTAGGATAGCAAAAATATATATTTTACTAATAACTACAAAGGAGAGTGAATTGTGCAGCCTCACAATTGCCCATATCCCGAAGAAACATAGTTCATAGAAGAAAGTGGTTTATCATTTGTTCTGTATTTGATTTCAAATCATTTGCTAGAGTGGGTAGTGGGGAATTGAAATTTAAGTTTTGCTGCAAGTTTGGCTTCCATACATTGTATACATAAAACTTTTTGTATTCAGTTTAATCAAAGCGTGAAATTACTTTTTGAGTTAATTGAAAAATGTTGTAACGAGTTTCGGTGCTGTTGATATGAAAAATAAAACACTGAGATATCGGACATTGTCTTCACAAGATCAATAAAGACTTTGCCTAATCAAAAACAGGATGAAACTAGAGGATACGAGAAATAATAATAATAATAATAATAATAATAATAATAATAATAATGGAGTTTCAAATGGGCGCAGAAATACAAGTACAGCACGGTACACCGGCTGAAGCTGCAAAATACTTAAAAAAGAAAGCAAAGACAGATGCAACCGACTAGAAACAGAAACAATGGCAAGATAAACCGCTTCATGGTCAATACTCTGCCCGTACCAAACAAGCTGACGTAGACAAAAACCGTACCCATCAGTGGCTATGTAGTGCAGGGTTGAAAGCTGAAACTGAAGGTTTTATCCTTGCTGCACAAGACCAATGCTTGTTAACTAGGAATTATCAAGCACATATACTAAAATACTGTGTTAGCCCAAAATGCAGATTCTATGATAAATATCCAGAAACCGTTGATCATCTTGTATCAGGTTGCACGATATTAGCACTCACTGAATATAAAACCCGGCATGACAGAGTGGGCCAATATCTGCACTGGAAAATTTGCAACTCCTACGGGAAGGAAATTGAAAGAAACACCACCCAAACCCGTTTACGGAGATAGGACCTGTTACAATTCTATGGCACTACACAATACACACTGACAGAACAATCAAAGCCAACCGCCCAGACATTGTTATTAACGACCACAAACAAACAAAATGTCTCCTTATTGATATGGCAGTCCCTGCAGACTACAATGTATCTTTGAAGATATTCGAAAAGCTGTCAAAATACAAGGACCTTGAAATAGAAATCTAAAAAATGTGGCACATGGGAACATCAACAATCCTTGTTGTAGTTGGAGCCCTAGGATTGGTTGGAAAAGATTCCTGTAGACTAATTGAAGGGATCCCTGGAAGTCCATGCCTCAAAGAGATACAAAAAAATGTTCTCACAAGTACAGCACACACTTTACGAAGGGCTTTATCTATGTAATTTTTTTTTTGCAGTTGAAAGTGCCATGATACCATTTCTAACCTTAGGTGTCTGGGCGGGACCCGGAAAGAAATGTATAAACGGCAGATATCAAAGGAAATAAATAATAATAATAATAATAATAATAATAATAATAATAATAATAATAATAATAGAGTTGAAACGGTTTAAATATCAGTGAATATGGAAAGATGTTTTCCAATGGATTTCGATGAATACAAGATAGGGTGGCGACATTGCAACCAATTTGAGTTCATCCATAGAGTTGAATAGTATCAGCATAAACCAGAAGTTACCGTTTAAAAAAAAAAAACGAAGTCTAGGCCGGCTACCAAACGAGATATATTAATCCGGAAACAGGAAGAAAAACACTGTTTGGAGATGTAGTTGAACGTGTGAATCACAGTGTGAACACAAAGTGGGAAATTAAAGAGAAAATAATATAAACATCTCGCCAAGGAACTAATGAAGATATGGAATCGGAAGTTTAGTATTTTACACATGACGAGAATTGAGCTGGGATGTGTTGGAAATCCAGGGACACAATGTACAAACCACAACATTACTAGGTTCTATTTGGATACTGAGTAGGGTGCTGGAACGTTGAAGATATCGATACTTACTGAAAAACACTACTACCATTAATACTACTACTACTACAACTACTAATATTATTATTATTACTACTAATAAAAATACTCAACGTAACTAAATATTCTGTGGATACTGAGTAGGGTGCTGGAGATTTGAAGATGGCGATGCTTACTGATAAACTACAATACTACTACTACTACTACTAATACACAATGTGACTTTAAGTATATTTCGGTTATGCGATCTACTCTTCCGTTCTTACCAATGAGATATTCGGCTGCTACAATAAATGTAGACTTTACTCGTTGGCAAGAAATCGGTCTGACATTGTAAGAAGTGGCGACAGGTGGTTAATACATTGCTTTTATTTTTATTTTTTTCACCTTAACGTTGATTTTTAAAGAAGTGTAATTCTTTTTATTTATTTATTTTTTTAATTTTAAATGTAAAATTCTTTATTAATCACGCCAATAGATTTAATTGTAGGGTTAAAAAAAATCCGCGATTCTTCATGTATATAACTTAACCAACGGAATTATAAAATTACTTAAATATCAATGCCATGTTTTTACTGGTATATTAGTTATTACAACAACCACAAGAACAACAACGAAAACAAAACAACAACAACAAATAATAATAATAATAATAATAATAATAATAATAATAATAATAATAATAATAATAGACAATCCCTGTTGTAGTTGGAGCCCTTGGACTGGTTGGAAAAGATTCCAGTAGACTAATTGAAGGGATCCCTGGAAGTCCATGCCTCAAAGAGATACAAAAAATTGTTCTCACAAGTAAAGCCTACACTTTACGAAGAGCTTTATCTATGTAATTATTATTTTTTTTTTTGCAGAGGAAAGTGTCATGATACCATTTCTAATCTTAGGTCCCTGGGCGGGACCCGGAAAGAAATGTGTAAACGCCAGATATCAAAGGAAATAAAAACAATAATAATAATAATAATAATAATGTTGTTTGGAACGTTACCATTCATTTTGATGTACAATAGTTAATAGATCAGACATTGTGAATAAAGATGAAAAACAAAATAATTGCCCACCGAATCTTATGGGATAAAGTATATCTGTTAAATAGTGTGAGAGAATAAGTAAAGATAAGGATCTTAAAATTGAAAATATATGGTATCACTAAACTACAGTTGTACCCATTATAATTACAGCACTGGTCGCAGTTAAGAAAGCTACCGACAAAACATTAGCAAATTCCCTCGTAGGCCCGGTTCAATAGGCTCAATAGATTTAAGACTGTGTAAAATGGCTCAGATACACTGGCGAATATTGTCAATGAAATATTGAAAGTATAAACAATGAAGAAAACGTGGCACATGGGAATATCAACAATTCTTGTTGTAGTTGGAGCCCTCGGGTTAGTTGGAAAAAATTACAATAGACTAATTGAAGGGATTCCTGGAAGTCCATACCTTAAATAAATACCAAAAATTGTTTTCACGAGTACAGCCCACACCAGAAGAAGGGCTTTATCTATGTAATATATATATATATATATATATATATATATATATATATATATATATATATATATATATATATATATATATATATGTTTGTCAGTGGAAAATGTCACATCCCATTTCTAACCTTAGGTCTCTGGGCGGAAACCGGAATGAAATGTGTACACAACAGAAATCAAAGTAATAATAATAATAATAATAATAATGTCTGCACTGGAAAATATGCAACATTTACGGGAAGGAAACTGCAAGAAACTGGTATGAACATCACCCAGACCATGTTACGGAGATAGGACTTGGAACTTTATGGCACCTTACAATACACACAGACGGAACAATCAAAGCTTATCGCCCAGACATCGTGATCAAAGACCTCAAAAAGAGAATGTGTTTTTTGATTGATATGGCAGTCCCTGCAGATTGTAACATATTTTCAAAAACGTATCAAAATACAACGATGTTGAAGCGGAAATCTCAAAAATGTACCACATGAGGTCATCAATAAAAGCACTTGTATTGGATCGCTCGAAATGATTTAAAATGTTCCGATAGACTCATTGAAGGGGTTCCCGGTAGGCCAGGCTTTAAAGGAATTTAAAACATTGCACTCACAAGTACAACTCCCACATTACGAAGTGCTTTATCTATGCAAATTTTGCGTGATTTTATTTTTTTTTAATAAAAAATGAACAGTGGAAAATATCATGAAGCCATTTTTGACCTTACGACCCGGAAGCAAATGTGTATGCAACAGAAATCAAAGGAAATAATCATGATACGATTAAGATTTGTTCATGTAAATGAACAAAAAGAAAACAAACGAGACGGTGTCTAGAGGAACAGAAATAAATTCATTGAAATTTTGAAACTGAAAGAGATAACAAAATCGAAGCCAGGACAGAGCCAGACATCCATTAACAAGACGAATCATTAGAACGGGGATATATATATATATATATATATATATATATATATATATATATATATATATATATATATTCCAACAGAAGATAGAGTTAAAATTAAAACAAAGTGAAAAACAGATGAATTCAAAACCGAAATATAGAACATGAAAAGAAAATGGTATCTATTATTACTGGTGAGGATGGGTCATAATACTAAGGCGAGTACTGTGAATTAATGGAGCCTTCTGTCATTTGATGCAATACACGTGAAGCTCTAAAATATTTGCTGTCATTAAAGAATCAGCATTACATGCTGTAAAAATTAGAGATCATGTGAACGAGAATTGGTCAAGTTATGAGATTAAGAAATTATATCAATTTTTCTGAAACAAGTAAATTCGAGTTTTTGCGGTTTACGTGATTTGCATAATAATCTCAGACGGAGTATAGATTTTTTTTTTAGCCAACAGGAAATTCTACGTTCATTCGTTTTCGTTTTTTCTCCATGTTGACGAGGTTTTTTGACATGAGGACCGAAGCTGTACAAGTACTTACAAAATTGTAAGTGTTTGCGTTTTCTTTTTATAAATGATTACCAAAAAAAAAAAGAAGAAAAACGTAAAATAAAAATGCGTTGAGAAATTTAAATGCAAATGTAAGCGTGTTTTTAACAAAATAAATAGAAGCTTTTTTATTAAAATAGCTTCTGAACGAGGAAAGCACACTGCATTTAGCAAATACTTAGCGAGCCTTAATTCAAATATCAATCATTGGGAGATACTATTTTCTGACCCATCCTCATATATGAACTGATAGAGAAATAGGCATTTGTCATTGCTTTTTTCGAAAAGTACGATATCAAATCATATATCTGAATAACAGTGAGAAAAGAAACGACAATGAGGAAACGTTTAACTGCTAATGGCCTGTAGATTTTAAATTACAGTGCTGTTCGATAAAAGTGACTCACCTGATTTTTTTTTTACTTAAACATTTTTTCGCCTATTGTTTTTGGGGTCGAACTAATTTTTAATCTTACTAATATAAAGACCCCTTCCCGACCACCCAGTGAAAAAAGTTTACTCACCCTAAGGTATTCTATTGATAATTATAATTTTGGACATAAATGAGATTTAGGGAAGGACTCCGTGCAAAAAAAGTGACTCACTTATTTCCTGCAACTAGTAATCAATAGAAACATAACCGAACAGCTTTAAATAAAGGATAATAGAGCTATAATCTATTTATAATAGGTAATATTTAGTTCGAAATATTTAATAATCTATGGATCCTCCTTTATTTTGAATAACCTTTTCAACCTTTTTGGCATTGACTTGATTAGGTTCTGGCAAATCTCATCTCCAAGCATTCGGATATGAAATTCACAATCAAATCCTCTTTGTTGCTCGACTGCTTTCTCTAGAACCTGTACTTTATAATGCTCCATAAGTTTTCAATGGGGTTGAGGTCAGGAGATTGGGGCAGCCATGTCATAACACTCACCTGCTTCTCATCAAAGTATTCCTTCATCAATTTTGATTTGTGACAGGGAGCATTATCGTGCATAAAAATGAGCTTGGTGGGGTCGATTTGCACCCTTTCAGCAGAAGGGAGCAGACAAGACTCTAAAATTCTCTTGTACTGCTCCGTCCTGAGGGTCTTTTCAATAGGGTTTAAGAAACCAGTTCCATGAAAAGAAAAGCATCCCCAGAACATTATACTGAACGGATGGTTGACAGTACTTACTGCTAAATTCAAAGAGCTTTCAAAGCTTCTTGTTCGGATTTTAGATCGCTTATCCTTTGAATTTAGCTCAACTTTCGTTTCATCAGAGAAGAGAACATTTAGTAAAAAAAAAAAAAAAAATCAGGCGAGTCACTTTTATCGAATAGCAATGTATAAAAGTACGTTTTTATAGTAAAAATACGACCAATACATTTTTATATAAAAATTACTAACAATACCTATTTATAGGAAAATTACTATTATACATATTATCTTTGCCTGCGTTCAAAATACTTAGATATCGTCGGTGCAATGGGAAAGCGCGGCCTCGGGCAGCTGTTCCCCATTTTCTCAGTTGCCCCTCTGTCCTTTGAGAGAGAAACCCCTGAGTGCACTCTGTCTAAGGACAGAGACGCATCTGAGAGATGATAAGTAATAAGTACAAATTACTTTATAGTAACCATGATAGTTTACGTCCTGAAGAAGACCTGCTAATCCTGTAAGAAGCCGCAATTATTGAACACTCGGAAAGGACCGATTCACTTATCGTAAATGTAACCCCGAGTAAACCTCTTGCTCGCTGCTACATTTTAAAAAAGTTTAGCCAACACGAGATTTTCAGTGTTGGTCGCTTAGTGAGGTTCGAATTCTAATTACTCAATTTTTATGCTACACATGTTTTCCTGACATCACTCTACGGCAAAAGCAGGTGATATATGTAATTAATGTCGTCTGGCAAAACGTTTCAGGCATCCAGCGAGGATCGAACTATCGTATACAGGCCATGATATGAAAAACTAGCTTTTGCTAACTATCCCTCTACAGCAGGCGGGCGGCATGTCAGAAAACTAAACGTAGGAAAAGAGAAAAAGAAATTAAATTTTATTGATTTTGTTGAAGCTAAGTTGTTTTACGACCGCTAATGGAAAGTGATAGAGGAAGTTGAAAGAAAAAGCTTTTAGGGAAACTTGCCTCATTTCTGCTTGGATTATTTGCCCCTCTCTTTTTGCTGTGATTTTCTTCTTTTTTTCTTTGTTGCTCGCTCGTTCTTAATATTCGGTCCTCCTTCATTTTGTTTTATGTTGCGATTTTGATTCTCTTTCTTTCTTTGTTTATTTCTTCCTTTCCCGTTTCTAGCCGCCCCGGTCTTCTTTCATAAATTCACTATTTTCTTTCTTCCTTTCTTTCTTTCTTTCTTTCTTTCTTTCTTTCTTTCTTTCTTTCTTTCTTCTAGCCTTCCTTATCTTCTTTCATACATTCACTTCTTTCTTTGTTTCTTTCTGAGTTTCTTTCTTTGATTCTTTGTTTCTTTCTTTCCTTCTTGCTTGCTTGCTTCTAGCAGTCCTTGTCTTCTCTAAAAACATTCACTTCTTTCTTTCATTCTTCTAGCCCCCATTTTCTTCTTTCTTTCTTTCTTTCTTTCTTTCTTTCTTTCTTTCTTTCTTTCTTTCTTTCTTTCTTTCTTTCAGACTTCTAGCCACCCTTGTCTTCTTTCATACATTCCCTTCTTTGTTTATTTGTTTCTGTGTTTCTTTGTTTCTTTCTTTGTTTCTTTCTTGCTTGCTTGCTTCTAGCAGTCCTTGTCTTCTCCCATACATTCACGTCTTTCTTTCTTTCTTTTTTTCTTTCTTTCTTTCTTTCTTTCTTTCTTTCTTTCTTTCTTTCTTTCTTTCTTTCTTCTAGCCCCTCTTGTCTTCTTTCATACATTTACTATTTCTTTCTTTTTTTCTTTCTTTCTTTCTTTCTTTCTTTCTTTCTTTCTTTCTTTCTTTCTTTCTTTCTTTCTTTCTTTCTTTCTTTCAGACTTCTAGCCACCCTTGTCTTCTTTCATACATTCCCTTCTTTGTTTATTTGTTTCTGTGTTTCTTTGTTTCTTTCTTTGTTTCTTTCTTGCTTGCTTGCTTCTAGCAGTCCTTGTCTTCTCCCATACATTCACGTCTTTCTTTCTTTCTGTCTTTCTTTCTTTCTTTCTTTCTTTCTTTCTTTCTTTCTTTCTTTCTTCTCGCCCCTCTTGTCTTCTTTCATACATTTACTATTTCTTTCTTTTTTTCTTTCTTTCTTTCTTTCTTTCTTTCTTTCTTTCTTTCTTTCTTTCTTTCTTTCTTTCTTTCTTTCTTTCAGACTTCTAGCCACCCTTGTCTTCTTTCATACATTCCCTTCTTTGTTTATTTGTTTCTGTGTTTCTTTGTTTCTTTCTTTGTTTCTTTCTTGCTTGCTTGCTTCTAGCAGTCCTTGTCTTCTCCCATACATTCACGTCTTTCTTTCTTTCTTTCTTTCTTTCTTTCTTTCTTTCTTTCTTTCTTTCTTTCTTTCTTCTAGCCCCTCTTGTCTTCTTTCATACATTTACTATTTCTTTCTTTCTTTCTTTCTTTCTTTCTTTCTTTCTTTCTTTCTTTCTTTCTTTCTTTCTTTCAGACTTCTAGCCACCCTTGTCTTCTTTCATACATTCCCTTCTTTGTTTATTTGTTTCTGTGTTTCTTTGTTTCTTTCTTTGTTTCTTTCTTGCTTGCTTGCTTCTAGCAGTCCTTGTCTTCTCCCATACATTCACGTCTTTCTTTCTTTCTTTCTTTCTTTCTTTCTTTCTTTCTTTCTTTCTTTCTTTCTTTCTTCTCGCCCCTCTTGTCTTCTTTCATACATTTACTATTTCTTTCTTTCTTTCTTTCTTTCTTTCTTTCTTTCTTTCTTTCTTTCTTTCTTTCAGACTTCTAGCCACCCTTGTCTTCTTTCATACATTCCCTTCTTTGTTTATTTGTTTCTGTGTTTCTTTGTTTCTTTCTTTGTTTCTTTCTTGCTTGCTTGCTTCTAGCAGTCCTTGTCTTCTCCCATACATTCACGTCTTTCTTTCTTTCTTTCTTTCTTTCTTTCTTTCTTTCTTTCTTTCTTTCTTTCTTTCTTTCTTCTCGCCCCTCTTGTCTTCTTTCATACATTTACTATTTCTTTCTTTTTTTCTTTCTTTCTTTCTTTCTTTCTTTCTTTCTTTCTTTCTTTCTTTCTTTCTTTCTTTCTTTCTTTCTTTCTTCTCGCCCCTCTTGTCTTCTTTCATACATTTACTATTTCTTTCTTTCTTTCTTTCTTTCTTTCTTTCTTTCTTTCTTTCTTTCTCATTTGTAGCATTCTGTTCGTCCTTTATACATTCAATACTTTTTCTTCTTTTTTATTCATTATTTTCTTTCTTCTTTTGTTTTATCCTTATTTCTCGTTCCAAAAATCTTTTCTTCTTTCACACATTCACTTTTCTCTCTTTTTTTCCTCGTTCATCGCATTCTTTTTTTATTTCATCCATTCACTTTTTTCTTTCTTTCTTTCTTTCCCGTTTATAGGATTCCACGTCTTCCTTTATACAGTCACAGTTTCTACCGATCATAATCTATTTTGATACTCTGGAAACAGTAAAGAAAAAAGGGGCGTATGTTCCCCCCAACCTGCTTGCTATGTTCGCAAATAATATCATATTGCACGCTTTCATGACTTGTTTTATTAAAAGACTGAAGGAAAGGCGAAGCATTTATGCATAAACCCCGTCTGCGCATCCGTGTCTGAAGAAGAAGCTTGTTTGTAACAATACATATCGACTGATATCTCGAATTTCGACGATTCAGTACGAAAACTACAAAAAAACAAAACAAACAAAAAACAAAACAAAACTGAATGACAAGTTGGATTAATAGACTGTCAGGTTTCGTTTGTAAAGTCGAATAAGGTGGCTTCCTTTTATTTAATAAAGAAAATCTGTCGACAAAACTAATTAACATGGACAGAAAGAAAATAGACGTTCCGAAGTACACTATATTGGCGCTCGGTTTTATATTGAGATATTTACTACGGCTAACTTGATTAACTCTGTCTCTCTCTTGCCGATATTTAGCATGTACCTATAAATATAGCATACTTAAAAAAAAACACTATATTTTTATCATATATATCAAACAGTGTATTTAAATATTTATTTATTATCACCTACAGGATAAACGGAGCGAGGACTCAAATCCAAATATTCTCTACTGATAACGTCTAAAGTGATAAAAATCTGTTAGATTAACCTTTTGAGTCCTGCGTTTCTGAACAATTTTAACCCTTCCAAGTATGGCACGCTCTCAACGTCCAGAATTCTCTCGTCTCTATATCGTCCCCACGGCTAAAACTCGTTATGCCACGAACACATTGTATTGAACCACCCTCCTACTCTTCATATTCCACTCGTGAAATGTAGGTTCCACTCAGCAAATTCTTCTCATGGACCTCTGCATTGTGGAACCGACTCACAAGAGATTGCTTTCCCGATCGCTAC
>OZ038505.1:26788884-26846384 GCA_964036315.1 Acanthosepion esculentum
AAGCTGTTACCGCCGATCTCAGCCTTGTCAGAGTCTAATAGAAAATCAATGAATTTAAATTGAAATGCTACTAATTCTGTAAGTGAAAAGATCTGGTCTTTTGGAGAAAAAAAAAAAGAAAAAAAAGAAACTCCCCTCTAATAAGATTCTGGCCCCGAAGCGTTGGGCAAGAAATGTGTGTTGACTACATTGAGTCTATTTTTTGATCCTGACCCGTTATCGTTCACCAGTGACTTGTTCGCTTATTCTTTTTCTTTCTACATAGTTCTTAGTAACTAATGAATTTCTACGTTCGTTTGTGTCTTGTTATCCTTTTTTTGTGGACTATTAAATTGGGGAAAGGCTGTTTGTAGTCGTCAGGCGACATTTATGTTCTTCGTCTCATTGATTCATCTCACCTTCAAGGGTGTCCACCGATAATGACTTCAGGCATAAAATGCATTGCCTTTTCCGAAATGTTATTTCTCTCTCTCTCTCTCTCTCTCTCTCTCTCTCTTCCACTACTTCTTTTCGTTCATTCTTTTTTCTTTAAATCTGTTTAGATTTCATACCCTTTCTTCCTCTCTTTTTCATTTCTCTTTTGTTAAACTGTTGTTTTGTCATTCCTCTCACTCTTTCTTTCTCTCTCTCTCTAACTCTCTCTATTTCTCTTTTCCCTTCTCTCTCTCATGCTCTACTTTCTCTCTCTTTCTGTCACACTTTCTCTTTGACTGACTCATTTTCTCTCTCACTATCTCTCTTTCTATCTCTCAATCTTTTCTCTCTCTCACTCTTTCTCATTCTCACTATAATTCTATCTCTTTCTTTCTCTTTCTCTCTTTATTTCTCTTTCACTTGCAATTTTCTCTTTCTCTCTCTCAATCTCTTTCTCTCTCTCATTCTCTCCCACTCTTTCTTTATTTCTTTCTCACTCTCTTTAACTTTCTATTTATCTATCTATCTATCTATCTATCTATCTATCTATCTATCTATCTATCTATCTATCTCTCACTTTCTCTCTCACTCTCTATGTTTCTCACTCCCTTTCTCTTTCTCACTCTCTTTCTCTCTCTTTTTCAGCTTTGACACGCTCTCTTTTCTCTCCCTGACCCTCTCTCTATTTCTCTCTCACTCTCTCTCTCTCTCTCTATATATATATATATATATATTATAATAATATTTTTAGTTTTTAAAAATATGATTCCTCCGCTACATAAGAGTTCTCATATTTCAAAAGCGAGAGCCGAGACCCCTAACATAATTTTTTAAGTTATGTAGAGTTAAGGTGTCTGGACCCGCTTCCTTGTCAAGCGAGAATTTGGGAATCCCAAATTCTCGCTTGACAAGGAAGCGGGTCCAGACACCTTAACTCTACATAACTTAAAAAATTATGTTAGGGGTCTCGGCTCTCGCTTTTGAAACATGAGAACTCTTATGTAGCGGAGGAATCATATTTTTAAAAACTAAAAATATTATTACAATATAAGCTCTACTTCTGTATGGAGCACTGTCCTTTTGAAAATAAAGCTAAATATTAAGGAACACCGGATTATCTACCTAACGTGTTCTTTCCTATTTCACTGCACACCTGCATACATACACACACACACACACACACACACACACATATATATATATATATATATATATATATATATATATATATATATATATTGTGTGTATTTAGGCATCATTTTTTCAGTAAAATAATAAAATATTAATAATATATATATATAGAGAGAGAGAGAGAGAGAGACAGAGAGATAGATAGATAATATTAGTGGTTAATACACACACACACATATGTATATGATGAAATATAGTTTCAAGGTGTGGCATATTTATGGGTTAAAGTGCTGAATATCAAGAATAGAATGTATATAAATATAAAAGTGTTGAAGCCAATACCCAGCAGTGACAATCTATTTCATGATTAAACGCATTTATCAGGCTATGATAATTGCATATATATATATATATATATATATATATATATATATATATATATATATATAGATTATTTAAAGCCAGAAAATATTTTTAGATTGTAAGAATTTTGTAGAGTTAATAATTATTTACTCAAAGACGTCATAATAATTAACCCATAGCTGGGGAGAAAAAAGGTGGATACATACCTTTCCCAAGGGTATTTGCGTGTAAGTGCATATGACGATACCAACTGGAATAGAAACTCGGCTCTACGATTTCCAATTCCAATCCGTTGTCCATTACACCATCCGCACATCCAAGTTTACAGAGCCTGGTATTGGCAAACTGTCATCAATCTAGGTACTGATCAGGTTCGTCGTTGTTAGACCTCAGTGATCGTAGGAGAACCGGTGTTGCAACGTGATATGGCCGTCAGTCAACATCAGTGCATTGAACCAAGGATACATTTCGAGTTGAAATATAATGCAAGATATTTCTCTAGATTTGTTGCCCCTGCATATAAGATGCTTTTTTCTTTATTTTTTTCATCTGAATTCCAAGATCTCTGCACAATTGTTGGTGAGACAGAGACGTAAAAAGAATTTGGTGCCCCCTGAAGCAATGGTTGCAGTTCATTTTTAGAACAAATTCCTCATGTTTCGCTGTAACTTATTTTACCACTAAATGAATTTCTATATAATCAAGATTATCCCGTGGATTAGGGATTCGTAGATCAGATCAGTGGGTACGGGTTTTACAGCTAATGGAAGATTTCGAAAAAGGATTAGTTTCTGGTTCTTTTTCTTGCATCCTTGGATTTTGCAGAAACAAAATAGCAATCGTTTCTATGAAATTCAGTTTCCTTCGGGAGAACTGGAATTCCAAATCCAAGAGCTTTCCCTTTACCATTTCTCCATTGTGTTAGTTGCTCGGCACAAACATGAGATAGAAGAGAGAGGGACGCGTTGTTTTGTTGGGAATTATGCGTAATATACATTTTAAAGAAAATATGTTCAAATTTATTGTAATATGAAGACCCCTTCTTACAATTATCAGTATGGCTGATACTAACCTTCGGGAGGTAGACACGTTACACCTTCTCGTGCTATCACGCTCGGCTAACATGGAAAGACTATTATTAAATCCATTGCTAGGTCAGCTGCTGGAAAAGTTGATTCAATGTGTGGCGTTAGACAATTTTTCTCTTCCAGAATCTATATTACATATCTATAAGTCTGCCATTCGTCCATACTTAGAATATTGCTGTCAGATATGGGTCGACGCTCTTGCTGTATATTTTGAGATTCTTGGTAAAATCCAAAGAAGAATCTGCAATATTATTGGTCCTGTTCTCAAGTCTCGGCTTCAGTAACTTTCCCACCGCCGTACAGTTGTCTCTCTGTGTCTTTTCTATAAATACTTTCATGGTAATTGTTCGGATGAGGTCTTCGCTATGATATCTAGACTTTTAAAATTTAAACGCAGTACTAAGATGACGAGGTGGTCTCATCAATTTAGAGCCGAGTTGGCTAGGTGACACCGTAAGTTCTATTCTAACTGTTTATTTTCTCGCACTTGCTTTTGAATTTGTCCATGCTTTTCATACAACTTTGATCTTCAAAAATTTAAATGCAATTTCAATTGTTATCTACTGTCTTCTTTGTTACTATTCTATTGTTCTTGCTCCTTAGCAATTGTTCCACACCAAGTAACTCCCTGTATCTTAGTGGCTTTACTTCCTTGGTTGGGGTGAACTCGATTAAAAAGAATTATAGGTATTATTTGGAATAACATGCTCAACTTAGCTTTTTCGAATTTTAAAATTATCCTGTTAATAAATCGTCGGTGGTAGACTGTTCTTATTCAGCTTTTAATGTCCAAGGGAAGATAACTCATATCAGCAAATTACCTTTCAACCGCTGTATTGTTTGGCTGTCTGAATCAGGTTATATGACATTTCAGAACTACGCTTCTAACTAATAACCTTCACAAAAAAGGGTTCGGTCGGTATTCAGAGAACTTTACCGAGTAGAAAAATAAACACACGAGGAAGGCTGGAGAGTAGAACGGTTGAAACGTTGTGAGGCTAACGAGCAAGATTAGCATGCTGTTTCGAATAATAGAGGTAGAAAATCCGTTAGATTCTTAGTTATTTTTGAAAAGAATTTTTCACTCATGTAAAACGAAATACTAAGATTATACGATCTCAAGACGACATCAATATCTTCATTGCCAGTATAACAATATACTGTAAAATATATAATATCAGTTGTTATCTTCAGTAAATCGACAATGATTTATATGACATCAATGTGTGTATGTGAGAAAAAAACATCTGTCTATATTTCTGAGATGAGGTATTATGTACACTATTTACATTATTCGGACTATTGTTCTCATCTTTGTCGCCATATTTATTACAACGTTTCGGCCTTTCAGTATCTGTCTATATTTCTGAGATGAGGTATTATGTACACTATTTACATTATTCGGACTATTGTCCTCATCTTTGTCGCCATATTTATCACAACGTTTCAGCCTTTCAGTATCTGTCTGTATTGCTCAGATGAAGTATTATGTACACTATTTACATTATTCGGACTATTGTCATCCTCTTTGTCGCCATATTTATTATAACGTTTCGGCCTTTCAGTATCTGTCTATATTTCTGAGATGAGGTATTATGTACACTATTTACATTATTCGGTTATTGTTCTCATCTTTGTCGCCATATTTCTTACAAAGTTTTGGCCGTTGAACGCTCTGGCCTTCTTCAGGTGGTTGGAATGTCGAACTGAATACTTTATTTTGCTTGCTGGGGTAGACTGTTCTAGTTCCATGTGTCTTGTCTAATGGATGTCATTTACCAGTTATCTCCTGTTAATTTACCTCTGAAAGTTCTCCACTGCCTTAACCGGGTATTGAACTCACACTCTTTGGGTCCTGTCACTGGATCTAACTAACGCCTTTATCCACTGTTAATGCAGTGGAGAACTTTCAGAGGGAAATTAACAGGAGATAACTGATAACTGACATCCATTAGACATGACACGTGGAACTAGAACAGTCTATCCCAGTGAGCGAAATAATTGTTAAGTTCGACATTCCAATCACCTGAAGAAGGCCGGAGCGTACAACGGCTGAAACGTTGTAATAAATATGGCGACAAAGATGAGGACAATAGTCCGAATAATGTAAATAATAGAGAAACTAACAGTCAACATACTACTTCCTAATGGCATGCATCATCACTATGTTTTCTTTTATCGTCCGGTTCACGCTTCTTCCCGATCTTTTGCACACGAGTAGGGGTTTATCTCTTGCTTCCGGTTTAGGATTGGTTTACAGCTTCCTTCTAAAGTTTTCTCATTTCCGTTCACACCCAGTAGCCCCTTGCATCTTAGTGGCATTATCCGCTTGCTTAGGTTGAATTGATTAAAAAAATCGAAAAACCTATGTCTGGTTACAGGACTCTACACCATGCCACACAAGCAAGAGAACCCCTTCATGGCTGTCAGACAATTTTTGCGACCACATCACCACTTACATCTGGCCAATCTAACTCCCCAGACTGCAACCCACTTGAATGTGGGGCACAGTTGATCGAGAGGCGAAGAAAACTCCTTTCACACCAAAGATGAACTGAAGGCAAGGGTTATGGCAGCATTCATTATCTTAAACAATGTGACCATCCGAAGGAGTTGCAGGAGATTCCGAAGTCTTCTGGAGGTCATGGTTGAGGCCAATGGCGATTTTATTAAATAAATTTACGCTATAGTATTTCAAGATATTTTTAAAATCTCCTCGAATTTATAGAGAAGATTAAAAAATATGCATTCGAATAACAGGTTCCACGAGATAAGATTCAGCTCCCGGAAATAAATAAAACTCATTTGTGAGAAGGAAGTTTTTCTATTAATACCTGTGTATACAGACATGGAGAACAGTAATGTCTACTGCCTGGAAATTACGAGGAAAATGTTTACTTCTCTTTTTTCTGCAGCAACCATAATGTTATTGTATTTAAGAAATGTTTTGTCCTGATATTGAGCGTGAAATGAAATTAGACATCAGTCAATTGAAAAAGGATCGCATTTCATCATTAAATATGAAAATCCAGCAAAGTGCAAAAATCAATAAAAAATAGAACTTTTCGTCTTTGATCTTCGAAAAGAAAAATATTCATTTGTGTTATCTAAGAATTTGAGAATCTTTGGAAGTAATTGATCTCAAAAGACACCGATGCGAAAGTACCATGTCAAAATTTCTCGAAACAATCATTAAAAAAATTCCTTCTCCGCTCTTTCACATCTATCTATCTATCTATCTATCTATCTATCTATCTATCTATCTATCTATCTATCTAAGTTTGTTCATATCTATCTATCTATCTATCTATCTATCTATCTATCTATCTATCTGTCTATCTATCTATCTATCTAAGTTTGTTCATATCTATCTATCTATCTATCTATCTATCTATCTATCTATCTATCTATCTATCTATCTATCTATCTATCTAAGTTTGTTCATATCTATCTATCTATCTATCTATCTATCTAAGTCTGTTCATATATATCTAAGTCTGTTCATATCTATCTATCTATCTATCTATCTATCTATCTATCTATCTAAGTCTGTTCATATATATCTAAGTCTGTTCAGATCTATCTATCTATCTATCTATCTACCTATCTATCTATCTATCTATCTATCTATCTATCTATCTATCTAAGTCTGTTCATATATATCTAAGTCTGTTCATATCTATCTATCTATCTATTTATCTATCTATCTATCTATCTATCTATCTATCTATCTATCTATCTATCTATCTATCTAAGTCTGTTCATATATATCTAAGTCTGTTCATATCTATCTATCTATCTATTTACAGTGTGCGGTGGGTAAATTGTCGCCATTTTATATTATTAATTTCGCGCATGCGCGTTGTTTGTTTTTTTAGTTGATTTTGTCGACTGTAGAAGATAGTAGGGTCAGTTGGGCACCGTCTGTAAGAAAAAGAGCACCATGATGCAATTCACTCCATCATAAATCTGAAAACAGCATGCTGTACCGGTTGGCATTCGAGCCAGAAAATCCAATACGAACATTTCAGAATGTTTGGGTGCCAATCTGAGGACAGAAGTGCAGAAGATTCGGAAAGAGTTGGTTGAGTCTAATGGTGATTACGAAGGTATTTGGAGTGATGACTAGCGATGGCCATGTTATGCCTTCATTCATCTTCCCACGTGACCTCAACGCGGAGGTCTACATCAAGTACCTTGAGGAGGTAGTGCTGCTCTGGGTCAAGAGGGTGGCTGCTCGAAAACACTGTGTCTTTCAACAGGACTTCGCACCATGCCACACAAGCACTAGAACCCAGTCATGGCTGTCAGACAATTTCTGCGACCACCTCACCCCTTACATATGGCCACCTAACTTCCCAAACTGCAACTCACTTTATTATGTGTGGGACGCAGTTGATCGAGAGGCGAACAAACACTCATTGTAACACCAAAGTTAAAATGCAGGCAAGGATTATGGCTGCATTCATCAACTTAAACAAGGTGGGGCGTCCAGAAGGTTCGCGGGAAATATTTGTGTAATGTTATAAATATATCTGTTAAAATGAGATGTCAATGTTATTTTCATCTTGGCGTAATTTAGACCACAATGTATCTATCACACCCTGTATATGTATCGTCTGAGTTAAAATACAAGTCAAATTCTAACGAAATATAATGTATGGTTGTTGCCTTATTATGAGAACCCTTATTATTGAAGGTTTCATAATGAAATCAAGATGGAAAAGAATCATATGGAAAAAAAAACAATCTGATGGATTAAGCAAAACATCAATATAAAGTTCGTTCAATTTCCGGTAGGCCATTATTCTGCTTGCCAAGAATTCTTATCATATACAAAAATGAATCTTCTCCGATTGTTTCTCCCTCATCTTCCGATATATTTCGAGACAATCCCTTCAGATTTCATAAAACAGACAACAACATTAACTGTTAAAAGTCAAATGTCATGTCGTTGTCCATTTATCAGATTCTAAATATTGTCAATTATTTCAAGAGAATCTGATAAAAAAGAATTCTTCAGCGACTGTTTCACACAAGGAAATTATTCCTGGGTGATTGGCTATTGTTTTAAGCTGTTAGGCACGTTCCTTTTCTAGCTTACTCAAATATTTCACAAACTGAGGTCAGCTTGAGACTCAAGCGTATGGCTTGGTAATTCTATTTCATCCTATCATCAATCTTATTTCGAGATCGGTTATAAGTTTTCTGGCTTTTATTTCAAAAACCTCCCACAGAAAATTCCCTGACAAATTTATCTGACATGAAATAATTCTTTTGATACATTCGAGTTTAATAAATTATTTCATTGTTCTTAAAAGTTGCGTCACAATCTTTGCAGATTGGGAAAGCTGATCGATCGACATATTCTCTGTAAAAATAGGAATTGTGATTTCAGCGTTAAATTAAAACAAGACACTGATAATATGTTACCTTTATTTATAAAGGTAAGCACATTCTATCTAATCTTACAGATATTTAATAAGTTAAGTAAAGTTTGGCTCTACGCCAGAGCAGTGGGTAACCCTCTGTAGATTGAAATGAGTTGCAAAATAGGCCTATATGCCACCATTTTCATATTATCGTCCAGATTATATTTAAGATATTTTAACTTGATCTGTATGCAAGGATTATTGCAGCATCCACCAACTTAAAGAAGGAGACTGTCCAGAAGGGTTACGGGAGATTCCGAAGTCGTCTGGAGACCATGGTCGAAATCAATGGCGATTTTATTGAATAAATTTACTCTTTAGTATTTCAAGATATTTTTGTGTTATTTTAAAAAAAATATAACCGTTAAAATGAGATGTCCATGTTATTTTTATTTTTGCGTAATTTTGACGACTATTTATTTATCGCATTATCTATCTATCTATCTATCTATCTATCTATCTATCTATCTATCTGTCTGTCATGGTGTTGAGATGTTGAGTGTTTCCACGTGAGTATATGGTAATAACGAACAAACACAGTCGTAGGGAAAAATACTGGTATATTCAGAGAGGTATTTACATCAGAGAGATTAGTAGTAGAACGAACGTAGGTTAGTAGTAACAATAAGTAATAGTAATAAAGTCCAACGGTATCTTCCGGTCGAGAAACGGAAGTGTAACTGATCACTACAGAAGTCTCACTCTGCACTGCACTACACTGCTACACTACCCACAGTCTCTAGAACTACTGTTCTATTTATAATAATAGGATCAGTCTATTGTGGTTGTGAAGGTGGGTGCGCCCCAACACATGGCTAATCAAATCGTCAAATAATTTGTTTAAAGCGTTTCGCCCTAAGCAAGGCGGGAAGCCACTAGCACGCAAGGGGTTACAGAGAGTTGGAGCGAGAGCAAATAGGAGTCATAGTCTACCCTAGTGAGCGAAATAAAGGGTTTAGTTCGACATTCCAACCATCTGAAGAAAGCCGGAGCGTACAACGGCCGAAACGTTGTAATAATTATGGCGACAAAGATGAGGGCGAATAATATAAATAATGAGCTTTTCGTTAATTGGCTGCTGACACAGAAATTCACGAAAATAGTTTGAGAATATCTGGATTTATTTTTTTTCTTCTCAAGAATTGAAAACAAAAATATAAAACATTGTATATTCATTGGTTGGTTAAAATACAATAATATACACAAGTTACAAGAATTGCCAGACATTTAGATAAAAACTAAAGCCAGGCATTGCGCGTAGCGTGCAGCACTTGGCGGAAGCTTAATCTCCTCATAAATCAAAAATAATTTAACTGAATTATTTTAAATGGTATTTTAACATAGGTTTGATTTACTACATCTTATAGATTAAAACATTCACTGTCGTATCACATCAGTGTTATCTATTTAGAGTGTGACAGTGTTATCTACTTAACTCATCAATGAATGATCCTTTGAACTTCATTATCATTCCCACCGCCGTAAAGTGCAGTATCCATAAATATTTTAATAGTGTCAATTATCATTCCATGTCGTAAAAAAGATTTTATATTTCTATATTGACATAATACCAACAGCATTTCAAGAACCACTTGCCAGGGAAACTTATATATATATATATATATATATATATATATATATATATATATATATATATATATATATATATATATATGTATATATATATATTAAAGAATATACCTAAATATATATAACTACGTTTTGGTGTGCGACTTAAGTTTCGCTGGTTTTCCAGCTCATCAGGCACAAGGTATATCTTATGTTTTTATAAAAATACACAGTTGTATTTATAAAAACATACGATATACTTTTTACCCGATGAGCTGAAAGACCAGTGAAAGTTAAGTCGCGAACCAAAACGTGGGTATATGTATATTTATTAATATATATTTTTCCCGGTATAACCACATCGAGTACAATTATGTATACACCTCATGACTAAATTTGATGTTTATTTATATGCCTGTCTGTGTATTCACGCCAACACGTGCGTATGCGTTTGCTTCTATCTGGTCAATGTTTTACCTCTCTCTCTCTCTCTCTCTCTCTCTCTCTCTATATATATATATATATATATATATATATATATATATATATATATTCATGCATGTTTCATTAAATAATATAGACAAGTGTTGTCTATTTATTTTATGTAAATTTTTCTCATATCGTCTGATAAGCTTAATAACATTATCATTAAACGAAGAAAGAAAATCTCAATATTGATACGTATTTTTTAATCCTATCTAAGCTTTCGGCTCACCTAAGCCATTATCAATGACAATTACAGTACAATTTATTAAGCAATACACGGACAAGACAGTGATGATAGTCTGTTTCTGTTTACATGGACGATTTTCATGCAACGACAAAATTCGTGCATATAAGACGCTGGAAGCGAAAATCGCACCGCAGCTCATGACGTCACACATGACCACGCGAGAGTCAAAAACGAGAAGTATTAAGTATGGGAAGCCGTTGGTATAAATCAATGACTTCTGTTACCAATTATAGGCATTTAAGGATATTTGTGAATATTTCATAGTTTATTTTGTTCAGGTTCGGTTTCAACTGTTTTATGTATATAGCGTCAAGAATTTCTAGTTTTTGTTTATTGTTTTCATGTTTAAGTATAGTAGTGTTTTCAACGAGGATTTTCCGGAATTGTGTATGCAGCCAGGCATGTTGTTTTTAAATGCCTAAAAATGTTAGAGTTATCGTTCAAATGTAGTGTCAAGCGTCGTGTTTACAAAAATATATCGAGTTTACATAAAATAAATAGACAACACTTGTCAATATTATTTAATGAAACATGCATCAATGAAAAAATGCTACCTAAATACATATAATATATATATATATATATATATATATATATAGCTGCTCTTGATGAGGGTGAAACGAGTCTCTCTGAGCTTTGGTTTGCAATCGTTTTAGTGTTGGTTTCACGATAGAAAGACTTCAGATGGGAAGGAATACTCATGACAGCTTAACGCCGTCATTATATTGCATGTGTCTGCTGAGAGGCGTGTACTGGCTGGTAGTGACTGTGGGCCAGAGAGGTTAAACTCCGCGATAATAACACATGAGGACTGTCGTTCGGAGTTTCCGTGGCAAGTCTTTTGCACCGTTACTATTTTATCGACAGATCCAATATGTATGGATGGTCCGACACAAGCTTTCACCACTTGAAACAAATAGTTTTCTGACAACTACATCTAATTTGTTCTACACATATCCGACTATTGCGAAAAAACTTTACGAAACAACATAATAGATGATGAATAAGCCGATATATATATCTCAGTCTATTCATATATATATATATATATATATATATATATATATATATACATACATATATATATATATATACATACATATATATATATATACATACATATATATATATACATTTATATATATATATATACATACATATATATATATACATTTATATATATATATATATGTGTGTGTGTGTGTGTGTGTGTGTGTGTGTGTGTGAATAGACTGAGATAGCTATCAATATATAAGCAGAATGAGATTGAGAAATAGACAGACACGTAGGTCAGACGGAGGAAAAAAAAATGAAAGATGGATAGTTAATTAAGGCATAATATATATATATATATATATATATATATATATATATATATATATATATAGAGAGAGAGAGAGAGAGAGAGAGAGAGATGGGCAGACTGTGAAGACAAATATGAAAAGGCTGATATATATATATATATATATATATATAGAGAGAGAGAGAGATAGATAGATAGATGGATAGATAGATAGATAGATATGAACACACCGAAGAAGATAGATAAGGCAGAGAATCGAGGTAAAAAGACCAGTAAAAAAAAAAAAAGAAAAAAAAAGAAAAGAAATTACAGAATCTCTGTCAACAATTTGAAAGAAAATCTTCTACGTTCGATCAAGTCAAAGCCACGGCAGTCACAAGCATCTCTCTTTCGATGGGCTCTAATCGATTAGCGCCGACACGCGCATATTTCCTCAGTCGGCAAAGTTGGGGATCACTGATTTGTACGGTGAGCTCATCTATTATAAACGCAAATCAATTTCGCTCATGGTCGATTCAACGACCACGTTGAACGCCGCCCCGCTTTGAGACGAGATTCAATTTACCGAACCTGATGAATGAGGAAACAGAATATTTCCACACACCCACTGCATGTCAAATGAAAATCATTCATATCATAAATCTGATGACTTCAATGTTTACTCGTGGGATTTGGAGACGATGTCATCGAAACTGTGTTTAACGCCTTGATTCAATCAATCTTTTTCTTTTAAAAAACTACTTTGAGAATTTACAACCAATTTTTCGACTGTTTATGTACATAGAGGCACTTTCTCGTTGTATAAGGATCATTTGGGATTTAAGCCGAGAAGAAAATCATTTTTATTCATTATTCTCAGAACAGTTTTGACAGCCGTATATCTTCCGCCATTAGATGATCATTTTAAATCGATCAATCAGATTACTGCATGATCTGCATCTGTAAATATATTTGCATATATGTTCATACACAGGCATTTTAAATCCACTAAAATTATCCCTGGATCTAATAGATTGCAGGGTACTTTCCCATGTCTTTTAATATTTTTATTACTCATTATTACTCATAATCTTTCCAAGCAAGATACAGGTTACCAGCATCAAGGAGTAATCGTTTAGTAATCATAAGATCACTCATTTACAGCTAGAACACATCTTGCCATTTCCGTGGAGTCAAATCACCCAAATTTCCTCTGTATTTCATTTGGAAGGGGCGACAGTAAATATCCTATCACAGATTTGCTTGTAATTGTAACTAGTTGGGTGTTTCCTCTAATGACAGCTGCACTCTGCGTCTCTTTTCATGTGCGAAATTGTTTGGGAAGCGTCATGTCCTCGTGTCTAGATGGTTGCCTTTTTAAAGTATGAGTCGGCTAAAGCGAATTGGCAGTCATGCCGAGATAGTTGTGAACAACTTCAATCGGTGACCGGTCGAACGGAATGGGGTACTCGAGTTTAAGGTACCCACTCGCCTCCTGCAAAATTATACTCCCATTTCATAAAAAAAAACATCGTGTCAGGAGAGGGATATTGGATTGGCTCACTTTGTTGTTGTGCTGACCTCTTACTCCAGTTTGCACGGTGTTAGCATAAACTGAATATAAAACACGACATGACAGAGACGGTCAATATTTGCACTGGAAAATATGCAACTTTTACGGGAAAGAAACTGGTATGAACATTACCCAAACCCGCTTAGGGAGATAGGAAATGTAACAATTTTGAGACTTCGCAATATATACAGAACAAACAAAGCTATTGGCCAGACATCGGGAATCAAAGACCACAAAAACGGAATGTGCCCTCTTATTGACATTGCATTGGATCTTTAAGTGGAACATCTCAAAAAAGTGTGGCACATGAGCACATCAATAATTCCAGTTGTAGTTGTAGTTCGATCCTTCCGCTTGATCAGAAATGGTTCCAGTAGACGCCTTGAAGGGATTCCTGGTATCCCATGCCTTAAAGAAATACAGAAAAGTATATATGGTCACAAGTATGACTCACACTTTATAAAGAGATTTATGTAAATAGTGTGTGATCTTATTTTTTTTTGTTTTTTTACAAAAATGATCAGTAGAAAGTTTCATTAAGTTATTCCTGACCTTATGTCTCTGATTGGGACCCGGAAGGAAATGTGTATGCAGCAGAAATCAGAGGAAATAAAAATAATAATAATAATAATAATAATAATAATAATAATAATAATAATAATATTAATGTTAATTATAATAATATTAATACTAATAATATTAATAATAATAATAATAATAATAATAATAATAATAATGATCATAATAATAATATTAATAATAATAATAATGATAATAATCATATTAATAATAATAATAATATTAATAATAATGATAATAATCATATTAATAATAATAATAATATTAATAATAATGATAATAATATTAATAATGATAATAATAATAATATGAATAACAGTAATATTAATAATAATAATAATGATAATAATAATATTAATAATATTAATAATAATAATAATAATAATAATAATAATAATAATAATAATAATAACATGCACACACGTCAAGGGAGCCCCGTCTGTCGTGCTATTTATCTCAGAAGAGAATTGGATTTCCACGTGTATTGGCGCGAAAGTGGATAACGCTCTCCGTCGGAATTCGAATTTACTTTGCGGAGAGAGTCTAGGCGTTGAGCGTAGGTTGGTGTTTACCTTTCGGGATTTTTTTTTGACTAAGGATCGAGGTTTTTGTCAAGCTGTCAGTGGGTGTTACCAACATTGTTTTGATTAATATATATATATATATATATATATATATATATATATATATATATATATATATATATATATATAAAACAATAAAACACCTACAGTGAAATGGAAGTTAATAAGAAGAGCTAGAATATGTAGGTCATTAAATGACCCATGTCCTTTATGCATACATGAGAAACTATATATTACTAAGTTTATAAAAAATAAAAATTTACTGAATCAGAGAAATGAAATAGCTATTTTTTGTCGTCATTGCCAAAAGTTTTCTTTAAATAATCTTTAAATAATCTATAAAAAAAAAAAAAAAAAAAAAAAAAATTACCTGATTATTATACATACTCATATTTGATGGGTATAAATAATTTTAAATAATGTAGATAATTATATTACATTTACTTGGTCTATAAAGAAATATAGCCGATTAAAATTAAAAAGTTAAATTTGAAAGTAGAATTTTTAAAAATGTTTTAAAATTGAAATTAAATAAAACAGATTCTAACCTAAATATCTTTTAAAATTGTAATTAAATAAAACGTACTCTAACCATAACACCTCTCTCAAAGCAATTCAAACACTGGAAAGAATCCAAGTGAACACTGAAAGTCATGTGAAATTAATAAGTTAGAATATAATATTGAACATTAAATGTCCTTTATACATACATATATACATTTATAATACTAAGTTTATTGAATTAGTGAAATAATTTAACCACCTTTGCCGTCATTGTCATAAAGTTTACATAAAATAAAATAAAATAAAATAATATTTACTTATACTCGATAAGAATAAATAATTTTAAATACTGTAAGTAATCCTAATACATTTACTTGGTTTTTAACTAGGAGTATAGTATATTAAATATTAAAAATAACTTTTTAGAAAGGTGGATAAAACATATTCTAACCTAAACAGTCCCTCAAAATCTTTAAATATACAAATAGAAATAATACCATAAGAATTTTTGCCGTTAGAAATAAACCCAGATGACATGAATTTAGCGGATGTCAGAATTTGTTAAAAGATACATCCCTACCCATCCCTAAACATAACCCCGCTTTCAAATGTAACTATTAACTGAGACAACGAAAATTAAAAATTGAACCCTCTACCACCCCTTGTCTAGATGAATGGATTTATCGGTAACCTTGGAAACCCTCAAACTATGAATCTTTCCTGTGCCGTTAACAACCGTAAATTTTTAAAAGTAAGTTACTCCAAAATTCGCTTGATGAGGAAATGGAACTAATGTCTTTGGTTTAATAACAAAATTAAATTCAGGGGCTTTAGCTTCCATTTCTGAAACATGGTCATCACTGTGTAGCGGTAAAACCATATTTTAAATCTATTAATTTATAATATTAATGCTCTGTAAATTTAAATTTACATAGAGCACTATTGTGTAAAAATAAAAATATCTATAAGAACACCGGATTTTATATCTTACTGTTCTTTCCTTTTTATTTATATATACATATATATATATATATATATATATATATATATAAATATATATATATTATGAAATGGACAAAGTCCGACAATTATTTTTAAGACATTTTTATGTTTATACATTCTTTTTATAGATACAAATATTTAAGTAAATGCTCTGTTTTATAATAAACAGTATTAAACAACATTTACCGACCTGAATGTCCGAGCATTTACTTAAATATTTGTATCTATAAAAAGAATGTATAAACATAAAAATGTCTTAAAATAATTGTCAGACTTTGTCCATTTCATAATGTGTTACGTCATTTATTTACATTTGAATACGCCATGAGCAGATATGAATGTACGTGAGAGAATCATGGAAGATTGTAGTTTAAAGATAGTAAAATCGACCTTGCTAACCGAACTCTCCTCTGTGGCCAAATCGGTTAAAGGCACGTCAGGCTATATGACAGTTCTGTATAGGATACAGGTTCGATTCCTTGTCGGAGGACGAATATTTTCTATAAAAATTTCACGGGCATTCAGGCCGGTAAATGTTGCTTAATACAGTTTATTATAAACAGAGCATTTACTTAAATATTTGTATCTATAAAAAGAATGTATAAAAATAAAAATGTCTTAATATATATATATATATAGGAATTGAATATTTTTCATTTATTAATACAGCATATGTAAACGTTATTTTTAATGGATACCCTTATTTGAGTAGAAGCTCTGTTTTTATTTATTTATTAAACAGTATATTTATTTCTATCTACCCGCCTGCATATTCGAGAAATCTAGTAGGAGAAATATGCGCTCTCCGGTAGGATTCGAATCTGTGTAACCTAGAGAAAACCGTCATTAGATCTGTCGTGCTTTGGTCTCTCGGCCACGAAGAACCACCTAGTCAAACAAAGCCCGAATAGGGCATGTATTTTTCTAAAAAGATTTCTCGAATATTCGGACCGGTAAATGGAAATAAATATAATGTATAAAAGAAAGACCCTCTGGTTCAAAGTCACATGAAAAACTCTTTTCAGAAAGGAATGCAAACTTCACGTTAAATTTTGGCAAATCATCGAAATCCAATGGGTAGCTCTAATTTTTTGTTAACGATAATATGAACATTTGAACCATTGTTATCTTCGGATGATCTCTGGATAAGATCTAACTACCCTTTTCCCCCCTACCAGGGTATATTTTTTTCTTTTAGATGTGTATGTTGTTGTGTGTGTGTGAGTGTGTCGGCGTTAATATGTGTGTGTAACTCGTACAGCGGAAGTGTCAAGAAAAAAAGGAAGGAGGATTTTTTTCCAACAGTCGGATGATTAACATGAGTAGAAATGTAATAAGTGTAAGGAGAGCGCGTTTTAGACTGTGTACATGTATATGTATATCTCTCAGTGAGGGAAACAAATCGTTACTTACCACTTCAAGCCGATCATGCCGCCATGTTTCTTTCCAGGTAGAAACTGTGGTTGCTTTTGCTTCCTTTTTCATGGAAGAGCGCATATTGCTGGTGAACCGGAGGTTATCTGGGATTGGACTAAAAATTGCCAAGACGAGTCGCAGTGTGTAGTCAGAAGGATGGAAAAAATCATAGCTAACGGAAGGTACACAAGTCGATACCAGATCAGTATCGGCTGGGTCACCGTGGAGAGGGAGTAGGATGTTGAAAGATCCGAAACCCCTAGTGAACATCGGCTAGAAACATCACTGATGATGTATTGCAAAGCATCCAATAGATGTATTTTACGAAACATAATCAGAAATGCAACATGAAATTTGTCAAATAGTTTTCAATACTGTATGATTCATCCCCACCCAAACAGTAGAAAAGGGGAAATATGTGATTCGTCAAGACACGTACCAATAAAAAGTCTCCGCCACGTCCTACGTTGTTTTCTTTTTTTTTTCGGAACTTGCGACCGTCAACAAAACCTATTGTAGTTTAGAAAGATTTCTTTATAGCTTGTGTGGCTGTTTATAAGACAGGAGATTTTTTTGATTTTTTTGTATTCTTAATCATTAAACTGGTCTCCACTGATTTACACAGATTCATTTAATTACATTAATTTATTCTTATTAATATTTTATATCATTATTCATATGAATAAAATACATGGTATATATATATATATATATATATATATATATATATATATATATATATAGTCATCCACAGACCGACTGTTTCGCTGTATCACAGCTCATCAGTGTGGCTAGACGTCTGATTGCCTCTAGTTAGCATTGAAACCCGACTGAATTGGCGTCAGTCGGGGATTCTACCACAAAGCCGTTGGTGCACAGCAGGGCTGAAGGTGAATTTAAGTGTATTTATTTTTAGACGAACACTCAGTGACTGAGAGAACTCGATTCGATTTACCGAAGAGTCTTGCATTATTAGCCGTAATAGTCACTGTTTACAAACCCACACATTCTTCCCAGAGAGCTCAACTAAAATACATTTTCCAGGAGCATATATATTGTCATCCACAGACAGACAGTTTCGCTGTATCACAGCTCATCAGTGTGGCTACACGTCTGGTTGCCTCTAGCTAGGATTGGAATATAAATATAAGAATAAAGCCTATATATATATATATATATATATATATATATGAGATGTATTGTGCTAATATATCTATATTTATATCTATCCCTATATATATATATATATATATATATATATATATATATATATATATATATATATATATATATGTATGTATAAATATATGATTGCTAATTCTTTACAGAAGACGACCATCTCTTCATGCTTTTAAAATTAAGATTTGTTTGATCACTAAATATAAAAGTATTTTAAAGCGATAGAAAATGAAAAATGGATGAAATATGATAACAAAATCCTACGTATGTGCAAACAACTTATAAAAGCCTATCCTTACTATTCTGTCTTCAAACATTTACAGTTAAACGAATATTATAGAGGATAGAGAAGACGGAAAGCAAGTAAAATGATAAAAGACTCGCCTCCAAAAAAGCCACTGGCCCAGATAAATATTCCAATGATAGTCCTTAAGAATATCAACCCAGAATAATCCCCGAATCTAGCAAAGTTAATCGCTGCTTGAAATCTTTCCCAAGCATGTGGCAGGTGGTATGCTCGGTGTTCAAGAACACGGGCACCGATCTTCCTTCTCCCAGTATAGACCCATTATTCTCCTCAGTATCAGCAGTATAAGCTTTTTGAGGGCTTAATCCACAAGAAGGTCGTCGAGCACCTGGATAAGAACAACCTCTTGTGCGATGAGCAGTATGAGTTTCGAAGAGCTGACGTCAAAACTGTAACTACACACAGAATTAGTGAGGCCCTTGTCCAAAGCATATTCGAAAGGCTTCGATATGATGTGGCACAAGGTTTTGCGACACAAGCTCTCCGGTTATGGAATCACCGGAAGGGCTTTTCCAATTATGAAATCCTTTCTAACTGTCCGTCCTGGGTAGGACGATAAACTACATCCGCGTCCAGGGTAAGACGTTAAACTACGTCCAGCAGCAAGGCCTCTGATCTGGAGGTTTTGAGGAGCATAGGACCACCTCTAAATGCTGGTGTTCCCAGGTCCACCCTGACCCGGGGTGGTGGCACCTGTTAGGGTACCAACTATGGGCAAATAGTTAACCCCGAAACTGAGGTAAAAATCATTATAAAAGTGTAAAAATAAGTTTTAATACCAGAAATATTTGTAAAAAATTATTACCAGAAATTCGAAAAAATAATTTGACCAGCTATACCTTTTCAAAAAAATATATTTCCCACCCTCGACGCAATACCATCACTATTTTGAAAACAAAGGAAAGAATACTGAACTATTACGCGATATTATTCCTTCAATGAATGATGGACAAGTTTTGGTATTTATTACATTTGTATTTCGATAAAGCCCCTTTCAATTTATTATCTACCATATAAAGAAATACTTATGGTAACAATATTTTTATTCATAAATTTATAAAAATGTCTGCGAACAAGAGAAAAAAGAGTATTTAAATAAACACATTATGCCGAGTGATTTATGTATTTTAAATAAAAAGCTTTTCGTTAATTGGGTATAATATATATATATTACCAGCTACACGTTTTTGAGGAAAAAATATTACCAGCTATACGTTTTTGAGGGAAAACTATTAACAGAAATAGATTTTCGACAAAACAAAAATATTACCAGGAAAAAACAGTTGTCGGCATTTAATGGCCCATTGAGATGTTGATATGCCAAATCAAAACAAAACAAACTTTCTAACGGGCAGATCCCTGAGTGTAGTTATTAACGGCTTTGGCGGTAAAGGCAAGAGCCCCCAGGGATCACTTCTCAGACAAACCCTCTTTCTGATTTACCGATCATTATATATTCCGATCATTTGTAAACATCTATGCCAATGATACGTCGATATACGGGCGCACCTCTAAAACTCTTGACGATCAGAGATTGGCAGGAGACCCTCTCTTCCGATCTAGCATTAACTTAACAGTGGGGGGAAAATGGCTGGTTACATTCAATGTCTCCACATCTAAACTAGTTGCATTTCATCATCGCTGATCGAACCCTGATCTACCGCAAGTCACAATGAATGGATGTCCCCTGGAGAAGGCACCATGTTTTGATAGAATAGTGGGCCTCAAACTCACACCTGGCCTCAAATGGAACCCGTACATATGATCCATCGTTAAAGATGCAGAAAAAAATGATCGGTTCCTTGTCCTGCTCCAGTAAGTACCTGACTCCTCCTGCTATCCTCGACCTTTCCAAGAGCCAGATCAGGCCTCGAATGGATTACTGTTGTCATATTTAGGGTGGGAGCTGTCCAGTCCTGAATTTACAGTCTCCGAGTCCATGTGAGTGACAAATTATTATACACCCTCTAACCACTCTCGAACAGACAAACCCTCTTTCTGATTTACTGATCATTATATATTCCGATCATTTGTAAACATCTATGTCGATCATACGACGATATACGGGCGCTCCTCTAAAACTCTTGACGATCAGAGATTGGCGCCGGAACTCTCTGCCGATCTAACGCTAACTTCCCATTGGGGGAAAAAACAGCGTCTTCCCAAGAATCACTGCTTTGTGAAACAGAATCCCGAGAGGATGCTTTCTCGATCAATACCATCTTAACTTATTCATCTTAACTATTATCTTTCCTATATTTCTTCTTAAACATCTCTCCTTATTTCCTCCTCTTCTTGCGTATAATTTCAATCAGTAACTCCCAACCGTGAAGCTTGTGCTTGCTCAATATTTAGTAAAGCAAATTACGATAACCATGAATCTAGATTCGCCTCTTCTCTTGCATTAATTATTTCACTCAGTTACCGATATCAAATGAAATAATGTGGCCGAGTGAAAACGCCGTCAAATTCGAAATGATTATTAATGAGTGAAAGGCTATTTTCTTATTGGCTTTGAAAACGAAGAGAAAAGACAAAGCAAATTATCTGCGTTAGTGTGGATGAATTATATTTCAGATCGGCAGACATCATGGTTTCCAGTTGAAAAAAATAAAGAAACACATTTCTTTTTTATTATCGAAAAGATTAAAAAATGACAGATGTTGAATGTCATAAATTTTTAAATCAATTAAATTAGAAAAAAATATCATGGATAATCAATTACGAAATTGCATTATTAAGATTCGGTAAAAGTTAGTAGCTCCTTTTTAAAAAAAGGTTTATACACGTTTCCAAGCATAATTCTTGCTAGAAACTTTTGCAGGCACCTAAAATATACATATATAAAATACCACGTATCCATGTTTTCGTAGAATACATCTATTGGATGCTTCAGTACACATTATCAGTGATGTTTCTAGGCAATGGGATTGTGGCCTTGATTCCCGTTTCAGGTAGGAGCAGGAGGTCAGATCTATCTATCTATCTATCTATCTATCTATCTCAGTCTGTTCATTATCTATCTATCTATCTATCTATCTATCTATCTATCTATCTATCTATCTATCTATCTATCTATCTATCTCAGTCTGTTCATTATCTATCTATCTATCTATCTCAGACTGTTCATTATCTATCTATCTATCTATCTATCTATCTATCTATCTATCTATCTATCTATCTATCTATCTATCTCAGTCTGTTCATTATCTATCTATCTATCTCAGACTGTTCATTATCTATCTATCTATCTATCTATCTATCTATCTATCTATCTATCTATCTATCTATCTCAGACTGTTCATTATCTATCTATCTATCTATCTATCTATCTATCTATCTATCTCAGTCTGTTCATTATCTATCTATCTATCTATCTATCTATCTATCTATCTATCTCAGTCTGTTCATTATCTATCTATCTATCTATCTATCTATCTATCTATCTCAGTCTGTTCATTATCTATCTATCTATCTATCTATCTATCTATCTATCTATCTATCTATCTATCTATCTCAGTCTGTTCATTATCTATCTATCTATCTATCTATCTATCTATCTATCTCAGTCTGTTCATTATCTATCTATCTATCTCAGACTGTTCATTATCTATCTATCTATCTATCTATCTATCTATCTATCTATCTATCTATCTATCTATCTATCTATCTATCTATCTATCTCAGTCTGTTCATTATCTATCTATCTATCTCAAACTGTTCATTATCTATCTATCTATCTATCTATCTATCTATCTATCTATCTATCTATCTATCTATCTATCTATCTCAGTCTGTTCATTATCTATCTATCTATCTCAGACTGTTCATTATCTATCTATCTATCTATCTATCTATCTATCTATCTATCTATCTATCTATCTATCTATCTCAGTCTGTTCATTATCTATCTATCTCAGACTGTTCATTATCTATCTATCTATCTATCTATCTATCTATCTATCTATCTATCTATCTATCTATCTATCTATCTATCTCAGTCTGTTCATTATCTATCTATCTATCTATCTATCTATCTATCTATCTATCTATCTATCTCAGTCTGTTCATTATCTATCTATCTATCTATCTATCTATCTCAGTCTGTTCATTATCTATCTATCTATCTATCTATCTATCTATCTATCTATCTATCTATCTATCTATCTATCTATCTATCTATCTCAGTCTGTTCATTATCTATCTATCTATCTATCTATCTATCTATCTATCTATCTATCTCAGTCTGTTCATTATCTATCTATCTATCTCAGACTGTTCATTATCTATCTATCAATCTATCTATCTATCTATCTCAGTCTGTTCATTATCTATCTATCTATCTATCTATCTATCTATCTATCTATCTATCTATCTATCTCAGTCTGTTCATTATCTATCTATCTATCTATCTATCTATCTATCTATCTATCTATCTATCTATCTATCTATCTATCTATCTATCTCAGTCTGTTCATTATCTATCTATCTATCTATCTATCTATCTATCTATCTATCTATCTATCTATCTATCTATCTGTCTATCTATCTCAGTCTGTTCATTATCTCTCTCTCTCTGTCTATCTATCTATCTATCTATCTATCTCAGTCTGTTCATTATCTATCTATCTATCTATCTATCTATCTATCTATCTATCTATCTATCTATCTATCTATCTACCAAGCTCAGTCTTTACATATCTATCTATCTATCTATCTATCTATCTATCTATCTATCTATCTATCTATCTATCTATCTCAGTCTGTTAATTATCTATCTCAATTTGTTTTTATTTATCAATGTCATAATTAATTATATGCCTCAATTTTTTCGACTGCATCATGAAAACTATTCATGCCCACTTCCTCGAAAGTCTTTTGGGAAAGGCATGAATCCAGTTATCCATAAACGTTTTTGCTTGAACAATTACCATAACATATCACTAGTATGCTTTTGGGTTTTACTGGGAAGAAAGTGCGTTTTTGCAAACCACTCCTCCATTAATAACTTATATGTCTAGGCAATCGCTGTAAAATATCGTTAACTCCATAAAAATCTTTGAAAGTATTTTGAATTTTATTCCACTTGTTGTTTTATTCTAATCCTCTTCTATTTTGCCTCTTTTCAGGAATTCTTGAAAGTTCTGGCAATGAAACTCACAAGATCTATTCGTGTTTCCAAGCCGCAATTGACCAACGAAATGTCGAGTTGATTCCGCTGCAGCTTAACACCGTCATCAATGTCACGCACAAAGACGTCACTACAAGTAAGTGCATCTTTGTGTTTCACTCAAAACAGATACTTCTAAAATATTTCAAAATATGATAAAAGATTCTCTGAGCGAGCTAATGATAATTATCTGAATTTAAAATCCAAATTCAGCGGCTGAGAACGTCTCGCTCCCGTTGGAGGAATTCCTCCCTGATTGATCATGTCTTCAGGTTTGTAACCGCACCCACCCGTCTTGACAAATTGCGGCTCTTCAGGTATGTAACCGCATTCACCCCTCTTGACAAATTGCGGCTTGATAAGCCTATTTAGCTCATAGAGGTTTTGAATTCAGAGTTGTCCTTCTCCTTGAACTGTTGCCATGCAATTCTATAGCACACTGTATTTACTGTTATTTAACCTATAGTATGGGGGAGTAGAGATGAATTTATATATTTCCTAGGAGTATTTACTCCTAAGTTCGTGTAACAAACTCGACTGGAATTCGAAATCGATTATCCGATTACTCCACCGAACTTCATTTAACCCTTTGCGCCCTGAGCACCGCTATACCGGTGGTAGAGAAAAATGACGTAATGTCCAGCCACCGGTTTAACCGTGCTTTAGAAAAATGATTTAATGCCCAGCTGCCGGATGAACGGTGGATAACCATTTGTAACTATTATAATATTTACCGTGAAGCAATACATACCAATTATTTGCATATTTTAACTCAGACAAAAGGGTTAACGCAGGGCTCAAAGGGTTAAAAATTAATAATATTTATAATTTTGAAGCAATATAAGCATATGTAATTTTAATCTTACCTTTTCTTGCGTACATTTATTTATCAAGGAAAGGTAGATAGATAATTGATTATCTTTTTTCGGTTTACCTATTTTTGCAGGTTGTTTAAAGCTAGAAAATATATTTAGTTTGTAAGAATTCTTTGGAGATAATAATAAAAGCCCAAATGATTAATTGAACGTAAGTAAATATAATTCGTTACACTAACCGCACATTCAAACATACAGCACCTGGTATTACCAAGCGGTCACTCATCTAGGTACTAACAAGGCTCGATGTTGCTTAACTTCAACGTGATATGTCCATCATCCCGGGAGACAGGTGAGGAAAACGAATGGTAAAATCTACTCGACTTCTAAGTTTCGTGATTCCTTGCGAATCCTCGTCGCCACTTTTGTGATGTTGGACGGCTTCTCTTGCCACTTTTGCTATGTCAAGCGAAAGCTCGTTATCACTTCCAAAAAGGATCGTTATAGTCGAGACTTCGTAGACGCCGGTACTATTAGTAACGACTTCCACTAATATCCGCACTAGTAGTACTTGTTCAAGTACTAATCGCCAAATAGTATATTGATCAGTAATAGAAAATAGGAGGCACGGTGGAGTAATGGATGGTAACTGATCTACCGCAGAATGTAAAGCGTCTCGGATTGAGGAATCAGAGAGCCGGTTTCGAATTCCAGTCGAACCCATTATATTCACTTACGTGATAATACCATTGGGAAAGGTATGAACCGTTTTCTCTTCACCAACTGTGGGTAAATAGCAGAACAGACTGAGTTGTATAGACTTTCTATAGTTCTATGGCAAATAGTCTACCACAGAAAGTAAAGCGTCTCGGATTGAGGAATCAGAGAGCCGAGTTCGAATTCCTGTTGAAGCCATTACACTCACTTACGTGATAATGCCCTTGGGAAAGGTTTGAACCTTCTTTTCCCTACCAACTATAGGTGAATAGCAGGACAGACCGAGTTCTATAGCCTTCTATAATTCTATGGCAAATGGTCTAGTGTAGAAAGAGAAGTGGCTCGGATTGAGGAATCGGGGAGCTGAGTTCGAATTCCAGTCGAATCCATCACATTCACTCACGTGCTAATACCGGCGGGAAAGGTGTGAATCTTCTTTTCTCTTCTATAAAACTGGTCTACCGCAGATAGAAATGGTACGGTGGTGTAATGGATAGCTCCTCGGATTGAGGAATCGGAGATCTGAGTTCGAATTCCAGTCGAATCCATTACATTCACTTACGTGCTAATACCGGCGGGAAAGGTATGAACTCTCTTCTCCTCACCAACTATGGGTAAATAGAAGGACTGACCGAGTTCTATAGCCTTCTATAGTTCTATGGCAAATGGTCTACTGTAGAAAGAAATGGCAACCTACTGCGGGAAAAAATCTGCCTCGTCAGTTATTTATCGAGAGATACATGATCGCCTAAGCGTGTATCACGCATGTCACATAACTGACTGAATTAGTATAGTATAGAAAAGAGAATTGTAATCCGTATAGTAGTAGAGTAGAGGGAGCGAACGTATCGCAATAGGGAATAGACAAGAAGTGTGAACAG
The DNA here is from genome assembly GCA_964036315.1 of Acanthosepion esculentum. NCBI lineage: Eukaryota > Metazoa > Mollusca > Cephalopoda > Sepiida > Sepiidae > Acanthosepion > Acanthosepion esculentum. Next base: position 26,815,624 of record OZ038505.1, read on the forward strand.
AGTTATATTTATTGGACAAAAGGTACAAATACACCACGTGGGCAAAACTGGTTTGGGGAGAGGCTGGTCTTCAACTGTCTTACTTCTAACTTAGAAGTCCAAATTGTCCAAACATTGCTCCTTTCACCAAATCATCTCATCCACGCAACACTGCCATACACATACACCACAACGCCACATTAACCCAAGGAAATCCTACCTAATCCGCATATGTACAGTTTTTGTGGAGTAAAATTGTTCAAACTATAAATACCCATTGTTGTTTACACAACTAAACAAAACTAGTGTTAGTAACAAAGATTTAGTCATGACAAAACAGCAGATTGAGTTGCTAGGGTCGAGGCTAAAAGAATTCGAATTCTAAAGTTTCTCACTTGCACGGACATATTTCAAGAGTGATTTTCTTTTAACAAGAATTTCAGTCGGTCAGTTATGTGCCATGCGTGATACATGACTGACAAATCTAATCATGGCAGAGATAACAGTTAACTGGACGAAAATATAGTGCAGGATTAATATAATGTTTTTGCATGCATCTGTTTTGTAATTACCCGTTCTAGCACTCACACATTTAAACATGCTAACAATAACGAAATCTCACAAGAGTGACTAGAGATAATATTTATTGTACTAATTGTACAAATAGGGCACAAGGCCAAAAGAGGGAATGGGGTAAAGGGTGGTCTTCTTCTGTCTTATCATTAAACTTAGCTAGCCGCAAACACTGACCCAAACATACGAACAATATTCCTTTCACCAAAACAACTCATTCTTACTTATCATTCTTACCTCCTACACCATAATGCCTCAAAAACTGTATGAAGTCCTAACTAGTCCCCATATATGCAATTCATTGTTTGTGGGGGGAGGTGAATAAAATAACAATTAAAAAACTAAAAAAAAAACAATGAGTATTTACAAATGTGTACAAAACTATATACAAGAAACTAAACAAAATTTTTGTTAGTAATAACCCCCCTACCCACAAGCCCTAACTGTGGCAGTAATCAATGCGGGACTTTAAAAAAATATAAAACGTCCATACATCAAGAGTGAAGACAGATGATATTTATTGTACTATATTTACAAATGTGGCACAAGGCCAAAAGGGGGAATGGGGTAAAGGGCGGTCTTCTTCTGTCTTAACATTTAAACTTAGCTAGCCGCAAACACTGACACAAACATACTGACAATATTCCTTTCACCAAAACAACTCATTCTTACTTACCATTCTTACCTTATTACACCATAATACCTCAGAAACTCTATGAAGTCCTAACTAGTCCCCATATATACAATTCATTGATTGTGGGGGGGGGAGGGGAATAAAATAACAATTAATTTTTTTTAAAATCCACAATGATTATAGACAAACGTGTACAAACTATATACAAGAAACTAAACAAAATTTCTCTTAGTAATAAAACCCCCACAAAGTCCTAAATGTAGCAGTAACATTAGTTCCCTGGACAAAATCAATGCTGGACTTTGAAAAAAATATATAACATCCATACATCAAGAGTGAACAGAGATCGTATAAGCATCACGCTAATTCCTATTTATTCATTCCATTTATGATCACGTGATTTACTTACTAATGGAGTCTCCCGTGTTACTCACTGTCGATCTAGTTTCAAACCAGAATGTCGGCAACGACACTTACTCTTATAGAACACTAAGTTTCCCTAGTTTCTACAGAATTCACAATATTCCTAAATAAATAAGAAATATTCCAGACCGGAAAAGATTTACACATTTCTTGAGAAGCGTCAGAAATTATTGACGTCGGCTTTCCGGAAAATATACAACGATCTTGAATATCTCGTCTGCTTTTTCTTCATATCTCCTCCTCGGATATTTTCAGACACCCTTTCCTTCTATCTCTCGCAGTTGGAAAAGATGAATGAAAGCTCGCACCAGCTTCGCCTACGCTTCAGAGAAAGTCGCCAAGAATCTATAAATACGAAATCAGTCCAGAATATATCCAGCTATTTTGAATATCTCGTCTGTGCATTCCTCACGTCTCGTGTCGAGTTTTCTGGTCAAACATCGCATCAATCATGTCTCTGGGGCCTCGTTCGGCAATTCGGATATAGCTTTTTGCAACTTTCGTTGTTTGTCTTTTTTCTTCTTCTTCTTAACGGTAAATTCCCCGTTTAAATGCTTGAGATGATCTCGAAAAAGAACACAGCAGACCGTTTTGAAATGTTGAAGAGATGATAAATTTGTCAGGTGAAAAAGGGTCGATTTGAAGTGGACTAAAACGCCATTACTACTTTTGAGTTAATATTAAATGGAGGGACCCAGTACCAAGATTACTCAAGTTTGGCACCCCCCCCCAAAAACACAAACAAACAAGAAAAAACTATAAAATTACTATTAATGAGTGAACTCGATAATATCGAATTCAAAGCACAAGCTACGTGTCATCGCTCTGCCGGAGAGGCCCAAACGTAAGAAGAAGGTCAGCATTTGAATGCATAGAATTTCATTCCAGAAAAGAATCTAGCTGTGACAGTATACATAATAAATAACACAGACCAACTTTGTTTTTTCTACAGAACCAAGAATGCAGGTAGTTTTTTGAGTCGATTACGAAAATGAACTCCATTTTACATGAAATGGCTCCAATATTTTGTAATTTACAAATTAATTTTTTCCAAATTTCGAAAAATTTACATTTATGAGTATATGAACATGTTCATATAAATATCTTCTTTTTCTTTAAAATATCTAAGAAAAACAGGTTTATTTATTAAAAGAAATTTTTTACAAAAAAAAAAAAATATATAAATAAAATAAAATAAATATTTGTGCTTTTTTTTTTCTATGTTTACCAACTTGCCTATTTCTATAAAGATCCCAGCAAAAGTCAGTCAGCATAGCAGGACTTCACTTGCCTTTATAAAGATTTCCTATTTTGACAATATCTTGGTGGGGCATTTCTCCATGTTCCTCGCTGACTACTGCTGCGTTTTCTGGAAAGTGGGGCTGAATGTGAGTGCAACAAATACACCTTTAGTGACATACTGCATCCTAAATTTTTATATGCTTGAACCATATTTCATGATTTGGTGCTTTGTACATTCCAAGGAGACCATGACACAGGCATTTGAAACTATTCCAGACCTCCAATTCCAGTTTACAGTCTCTTCAAATTCATTGTCTCTCATGAGCTGTCAAATCTGAGGCCTGATAAAGATTCTTTCATTTAACATCATTTTTAACATCCCTAAGCATTGCAAATTTCTTTTTTAAATATAGGGTGACCCAAAAAACGGGAACTTTTTAACAATCCAATAAAACAAAGAGTGATCGAAGAAAAATATTTAATTCATAGTAATTGAAATCTTAAAACATGCCATTTAAGAAACAATGATGGAATTTTCATTTTTTTAAAATTACGTCCTGTAGATGGCGTCCTCCTGTACGAATGCATTCTTGAAATCTGCTGTTGAGATTCCTCATTGACTGCTGCAACATCTCACCTGGGACACTGTGAATTTCATTCTCGTTACTAAAATGGCGAAATGTTTACTTGCTCAAGGTCACTGTCTCGCAGTGTTGCCACTTGCTCATGTCTGGCAATACGCACTTAAAAAATTCCCGTTGTTTTGGGTCACCCTATAGAAAGATAACGCATTATCGTGTTCGAAGGCTTTCACAAATTATTTCATTAATCCGAATTTTATAAGAAGTGATGACATGTTTTCCTTGGCCACGAACTGTTCGCGTATAACATTATGGGAACCATTGCTTGACTCCATTCTTAATGGCCATTCTGTGCGTGTGTTGTGTTCACCTTTTAGCTCGGCTGTGCCATCGGCACAAAAACACATAGATTTCGTATATCCTACCTGCAATCCATTCAGAATAGCGAGTACCTTAAGATCTGTGCAGATTAAACACTCACGCTCATTGTATTTAATTTCGTTTGAAATAAAATTAAGTTTATTTCGCAAGTTTATTTTAAAACGACGGAATAAACTACCAGAATATTCGGTCAGTTATGTGACATAAGTGACACAAGGCTTAGGCGATCATGTATCTTTAGATACATGACTGACAAGGCAGATTTTACCCGCAGTAGGTTGCCATTTCTTTCTGCGCTAGACCAGTTGCCATTCAAGCATATAGTACCCGGTCTGTTCTGATATTTACCCATAGCTGAGTGGGAAAGAAGAGGATTCATTCCTTTTTCAGTTTTTACTTCTTTCTCGGGGGTATTAACACGTAATGGGTTCGATGGATTTCTCTGGTTTCTTAATCCGAACCTCTATCCAGTACTCCACCGTTCCTCATCTACAGGAATAGATGGTAGTATATTTCCAATACGGAAAAGCAGGACTCTGGTGCTAATCAGAGAGGTGTCAATGAAAAGCCTCCACTGAGTCGGCTCGTCCTGCAAAAAGTTTCAAAAAGTTCAGGTATGTCATGATAAAAACATACGGTTGGAGTAATGGATAGCGGCTCGGATTGAGGAATCGGAGAACCGAGTTCGAATTCCAGTCGAATCCATTACATTCACTTAGGTGCTTATGCCCTTGGGAAAGGTATGAATCCTCTACATCTTCAGCCAGCTATGGGTAAATAGCAGGACAGCCCGGGTTCTATAGCCTTGGATGGCAACTGGTCTACCGCAGAAAGAAATGGCAACCTACTACGGGAAAAAAATCTACCATGTCAGTCATGTATCCCGCATGGCACATAACTGACCGACTGAAATTGTTGTTAAAAAAAACCTCTCTTGCAATATTTCCGTGCAAGAGAGAAACTTTATTTTGCGAATACTTTTAGACTCGAACGTAGCAGCTCAATCGACTGTTTTGTCAAGTCTAAATCTTTTACAAGATCATTAATAGGTTTTGGAACGTGATATTCAAGTTTTGGAGCATGGGTATTGTCTTCTTGAACAAGACAAAACAATTTCCCTTGGTGGTTCGGCTGAACAAGACAAAACAATTTCCCTTGGTGGTTCAGGTACTGGAGCTTCTTCTGACTGGGGAACACACCCAATAGCGGATGTAAGTTTAGGATATACGACGGATTAAGGAATGAAAAAAAATATATACATTAAAAATAAGTCTACTCTAATCCTAATGTGTATGAAATTCTAAAAATAGTTCTATATGTCTATGTGTATGAAATTCTAACATAGTTCTATATGTCTATGTGTATGACATTCTATCAGTAGTTCTATATGTCTATGTGTATGAAATTCTATCAGTAGTTCTATATGTCTATGTGTATGAAATTCTACAAATAGTTCTATATGTCTATGTGTATGAAATTCTATCAGTAGTTCTATATGTCTATGTGTATGAAATTCTACAAATAGTTCTATATGTCTATGTGTATGAAATTCTATCAGTAGTTCTATATGTCTATGTGTATGAAATTCTACAAATAGTTCTATATGTCTATGTGTATGAAATTCTATCAGTAGTTCTATATGTCTATGTGTATGAAATTCTACAAATAGTTCTATATGTCTATGTGTATGAATTATACAAATAGTTCTATATGTCTATGTGTATGAATTATACAGATAGTTCTATATGTCTATGTGTATGAAATTCTACAAATAATTCTATATGTCTATGTATATGAAATTCTACAAATAATTCTATATGTTTATGCGTATGAAATTCTACAAATAGTTCTATATGTCTATGTGTATGAATTCTACAAATAGTTCTATATATCTATATGTATATGAATTATACAAATAGTTCTATATGTCTATGCGTATGAAATTCTACCAATTGGTGTATATGTCTATGAAATTCTAACATAGATCTATATGTCTTTGTGTATGAAATTCTAACACAGTTCTATATGTCTATATGTATGAAATTCTACAAATAGTTCTATATGTCTGTGTGTATGAAATTCTACAAATAGTTCTATATGTCTGTGTGTATGAAATTCTACAAATAGTTCTATATGTCTATGTGTATGAAATTCTACAAATAGTTCTATATGTCTGTGTGTATGAAATTCTACAAATAGTTCTATATGTCTATGTGTATGAAATTATACAAATAATTCTATATGTCTATGTGTATGAAATTCTACAAATAGTTCTATATGTCTATGTGTATGAAATTCTACAAATAGTTCTATATATCTGTGTGTATGAAATTCTATAAATAGTTCTATATGTCTATGTGTATGAAATTCTACAAATAGTTCTATATGTCCATGTGTATGAAATTATACAAATAATTCTATATGTCTATGTGTATGAAATTCTACAAATAGTTGTATGTCTCTATGTGTATGAAATTCTACAAATAGTTCTATATGTCTGTGTGTATGAAATTCTACAAATAGTTCTATATGTCTATGTGTATGAAATTATACAAATAATTCTATATGTCTATGTATATGACATTCTACAAATAGTTCTATATGTCTGTGTGTATGAAATTCTACAAATAGTTCTATATGTCTATGCGTATGAAATTATACAAATAGTTCTATATGTCTATATGTATGAAATTATACAAATAGTTCTATATGTCTATGTGTATGAAATTCTACAAATAGTTGTATGTCTCTATGTGTATGAAATTCTAAAAATAGTTCTATATGTCTATCTGTATGAAATTCTATAAATAGTTCTATATGTCTATGTGTATGAAATTATACAAATATTTCTATATCTCTAGGTCAGAGTTTCTAGACCTCTTGCTCAACCCTTAAAATTTATTATATGTCTCAAGGAACCCTTGCACAAAAACATTTATATACCATATCTTTCTCATTTTATTTTCATCGTAGTTCTCGTGGTAAATATCATAGTATATATTTTTGAATAACTGGTTTATGGGAAAATGAATACATCTTTGTTAAAGTTTTCGGTAATGTTAAATAGAATTCATACTGTTCGTTTATAGTACTTCATCAGGGAGTTTTCATTCACACACAAAAAATCCTAAACTCAATCGTAGAAAATAAACATATGTAACTAATATACCTATAATATAAATGTAAACAGAACGAAAGAGATAATTGCTGCATCAGTTTTTTAATTTTTTATCATTTGTTATAAATAGTATATTAATATTAATATATTTTACTAACATAAAAGCTTAGATAGGATGATGTCTATATTACAAGATTACAATAACCAAGAATATATTGTGTTTGTTTAGTAATATTACGTATATGAAATTAAATAAAAAGTCAAAAGTGCATTAGTTTATCTCAACTGTTCTCGCGGAACCCGTGGGGACCTTATGCGAAACCCCGCTTGAAAAACGCAGGTCTAGGTACTGAGGCCGAAGAGAAACAAAATATACTTACTATGTTTGTCTATTAAGCAAAAGTAAAGGCACCTCGGGGCGGTGTAATGTTTAGCAAGCTTGTCTCACTAGAACAATTACAACTGAGTAGTGAGTTCGATCATCACTGGGTGTCCCATACTTTCGGCCATGTGCCACATCTAAGCTATGTTTGGAAAATCACTACTAAGTAACAGTGGTGTGATTTGGGGCTTCATGCCAGATAATTGGCATTCCAAATGGAAGGCTATTCAATTTTCATTGTGTTTAGGGAGAGCATTGAAGTGTCTTGTGCAGCAGATATGCGGTGCTCAGGATTTATCTTGTTCGCCAAGTTTGATTCCAGAATATAAATTGTACATTTTTTTTGTTTTTAACAAGATGGGGGGAATATTTCTTTTATTATTTTTAAACGTTACAGAGCCACATATGTAGCAGGATTTATTTGGACAAACTTTTTTTATTTTCCTCTTGGCATTTTTAATTATTCATCTTTGTATAATCTGAAAATGAGAAATAAAAGAGTTAAACTTTGCGAAAACTTGAAAATTCGCCCTTGCATGGAGTATTGCTGCCATATGTGGTCCGGTGCCTCTTCTGTTTGTCTCAAGGTTCTTGATATCATCCAGAGACAGATATGCAATGTAATTGGCCCTTATCTGCCATCTCGTCTGCAGTCGTTTTCTCACAGGCGTGCCGTCACCTCCCTCTGTCTTTTTTTACAAATACTTTCACGGTAACTGGCCCGATGACCTGCTTTTGCTGGTTCCCAGACTTCATGAATTTAAGCGTTCAACTAGGCTGGCATCTCGCTCTCACACTTTTATTGTCAAAACTGTTAAATGTAGCCGTCTCTTCTACTTCAATAGCTTCATATCTCGCCTGTAAAAATCCCTTCCCTATTCATGTTTCCCTGATAGCTATAATCTCCAACTATTCAAATGTAATGTCAATCGACGTCTCCAGATACCTTGATCTATCCCCTATCCTTCTCTTCATCCTTTCCTCTATCACTCCTATTTGGTTTCACTCCAATTCTCTGTAACCCCTTGCGTGCTAGTGGCTTACCGCCTTGCTTAGGGTGAAACGCTTAAGTAAAAAAAAATCGTAGCTGGCAACTTAACAAAAAATTGGAGTCAGTAAGTAAAAAGATAAATGTTATTTTCATGATCGACAACCAGGAGTGCCCTAGAAAACGACATTCTCATCTTTGTAGTCGACAAAAAGTTACATTGTGTTGGACAATGTAATCGAGAACAGGGTCCATGGAGCAGGGTACATAGTGTGGTTCAAAGACACTAAAACGGGGGAAATGAGCTTCCTCTGTTTTTTTTTTATTAATCCTTTCACTCCAAACAAGGTAATAAAGCCACTAAAACGCAAGGGTGTCATTGAGTGTGTGAGAATATAAAACATTATTTTGAGGAAGTTTAATTAAAGAACAATAAAAGATCAGGAATTAAGAAGAGAGAAGATGGCGTGTGATTTCTTTTGAATTTCTGAAGTTCAGAGTCGACTGGAAAGCAAGAAACAGAAAGAAAGCTCCACAGCCGATAAGTGCGAGAGAAGAAACTCTTAGCATAGAACTTACGGTTACATCTAACCATATCAACTATAACATGATGAGACCTTACCGCCAAACTAGTACCGCGCTTAAATTCATAAAGTCTCGGTACCAAAGAGGAAACTTAACAGAACAATTGCCATGGAAATATTTACAGAAAAGGCACAGGGAAGCCACGTCACGGAGGATGAATATGACTGAAGCTAAAAAGCCAGGTCAGGACCAATAAAATGTCAGATTAATTATGTTTTATCATGAATATCTACAAGTATTAGGCGAAATGTTCATAGGCTGTTACATTCTCTACCAGAATATAACAGCTTAGTTTTAAGTTGTTGATCTATTCAAATATTTGTCCGGCATCATAAATCTTTCTTGATTCTTTCAACAAAGCAGATTGTACTTAGTAATCTTCTTTCTTAAACCTTAGTTATCTGGAAAGCACAGATGAACGTTACCCCATTCACACCACCAAAAGAAAGAAGAATGTGGTAAAAAGTTGAAAAGCCGTGTAGTTTGAACCATTTCTGGTCCTGCCATATTTTTGAACGTCAAACTTTTTGCCTTCAAGCCAGCAAGAATCAGTAATGAATATACTGATTACAGCTAAACGTATTAGCATAAATATTGATCAATCAATAAATAATCTTGTGTAGATATATAGATAAAAAAACAAACAAATTATCCGTAAATTTGAAATAGGATTTTAAAATAAAATTTGTTTATTTTTTTAGAATGGAACGAGAATAGCCGTTCTAATTGCTAGTCTGAAATAACCTTCACCAAGAAACCATGCTATTCGTAGAAATTACATGAAAATAAACGTCTTCAGAGAAATTACATTTCAAACGCATTCGCCATAACCGTTCGTTATTCACTGCAAACGGAACTCTTCTTGGAAGTCGACAGAATGTAAGTAAAATAATTTTCAGTGCTGACTATTTTTATAGCGAGATCCGCAAAAGTGTACCAACAAATAATCTCATTCAAGAGGTCAGCTAGTTATATGTTAAGTGTTAGTAAAAACCCACCTGGTTCCCTACCGGATGTGGATTCAATGTCTGAGTCAGTATTATCAGACATAAACTTTGATTCAGTGAAAAGAACCAAGACCGATATGGGCGTATGGCAGCATCACGTTGAAACACCGGTTCTCGTACGATAACAAAAGTTAGACAATGTCGAGCCTGGTCAGTACCTAGATGGGTGACCGCTTGTGAATACCAGGTGTTGTAAGTTTGGTTGTGTCGGTGGTGTAAATGGATAATGGTAATTGTTAATCGGAGTGCTGAAAGCAAATTCCATTGGGTTTGTTATAGTCATCTTACGTGCAAATACCCCTGGGAATGGTATGAATACAGCTATTCTCCCTCCAACTATGGGTTAATTAGTTAGACTTGTATCACTAAATCATTATTATCGTAAAAATTATTCAAATCCAAAAATATTTTTTGGCTAAAAATAACTTGCAAAGGGTTGATAAACCGTAATAAATAAATAAATATATCAAGACTGACATGTAATATCCTCTCAAAAGGGTAACCAGAATAACATACAAAACTCGTCAACTGAATTATGCGATCTGTTCAAAATGTCGAAGTGGTAGGACTACGGCGACAGACAGGTAACGAAGACCAAGCCGTAAAATATTCGAAACGTTGTGAATATAGCAACCAAATTGAGTATAACAATCCTAATATATATATATATATATATATATATATATATATATATATGTGTGTGTGTGTGTGTGTGTGTGTGTGTGTTCACAAAGAGTTACTCATACCTTGAATAAATTAGCAATATTAATGCAATTATTGGCGAAATCCCTTCGCTAGTAGACATAATTATAAGCATTATACTACTAAAAATCCACTGAATGATGAGATCCTTATGTATAAAATGGATATGGTGTATTTTTTAATTCAGCTAGTACTTTCAAATGCTTCATGCATTCATCATCGGGCTGTATTTTTTCCTTTAGAATCAAAATTGGAAGACGAAATAAATGCGTTTTTTTGACCGAAAGATGTTTTTAAGAATGAGCTATTTATTAACGGCTATGTAGTGTTGGAGCGTCCAATCGCAACGCTAAAGTTCAAATATTACAAGTGAGAATTTTTTGAATTTTGTAATTTGGTAGATCCACGAATTTTTTATGATAAGTGTTTTTCGGTTAACATGACATGACATATTGAATATATATATTGAATAGAGGAGCATTCAAGTTAGGATGGATAACGAAATTCATGAAATTAATTGTTGATAAATGTAATTACCAAATTTTAAAACAAACAATCGTGACGGACTGAAGATTGCCTCCACCTGAGTTAGACTATTTGGTTACGAGGGATTTTGAAGCAAAACAAGGTAAAACTATCAATACGAAGCGAATAAAAAAAATCTATATCTTAATAAGAAAATACATTAATTGGTGCGAATATAGAAAATTTACCCACCGGAGCCATTAAAAAATATCCTTAATTAAGAAAAGCGTAACGACCAGACGATCCTGCTAAAAAAACTAATGTAAAACTGGGTGATTGCATTTTATTGACCACAGTGGAGTAATGGATAGCGGCTTGCATTAAGAAATCGGAGAGACGAGTTCGAATTCCAGTCGAATCCATTATATTACACTTGGGAAAGGTATGAATCCTCTTCTTCTCCCCCCGGCTGTGGGTAAATAGAAGGACAGACTGTGTTCTATAGCCGTGGATAGCAACTGGTCTATCTATCAGTAAAATCGAACTCTGCTTAAGATTCTATACAGACTTTCTTTTAGCCCAACACACAAAAAAAAAAAAAATCACAAGGTGGACGTGGTAACGAATTCAACATCTTCTTTTTTTATGTGTCATGGCGTTTCAGAACGTAGGCGATCATGGTTCTCCACTCCGCTTTTTCTTTCTTTCTTTCATACTTTCTATCTTTTATACTTTCTTTCTTTCTTTCTTTCTTTCTTTCTTTCTTTCTTTCTTTCAGTTTGTTCATTATCTATCTATCTATCTATCTATCTATCTATCTATCTATCTATCTATCTATCTATCTATCTATCCTTGTCTGTTCAATATCTATCTATCTGTTTATCTATCTATCCTTGTCTGTTCATTATCTATCTATCTATCTATCTATCTATCTATCTATCTATCTATCTATCTATCTATCTATCAGAACGTAGGCGATCATGGTTCTCCACTCCGCTTTTTCTTTCTTTCTTTCATACTTTCTTTCTTTTATACTTTCTTTCTTTCTTTCTTTCTTTCTTTCTTTCTTTCTTTCTTTCTTTCTTACTTTCAGTTTGTTCATTATCTATCTATCTATCTATCTATCTATCTATCTATCTATCTATCTATCTATCCTTGTCTGTTCATTATCTATCTATCTATCTATCTATCTATCTATCTATCTATCTATCTATCTATCTATCTATCTATCTATCTATTAGAACGTAGGCGATCATGGTTTTCCATCATCGTCTATCCATTGCATCACTCAAGTTCCTTCCCTCTGCCACCTCCCCCAGATCACGTTCTGTCACCCACTTGCTTAAGGCTGCTATGTATGTCATGCATTGTGTTCCCTTCTCTCTCTTTCCCTCTATTTGACCCGTGAGTATCAGATTCTCCAGACCCTCCTTCCTCATTATGTGTCTCAGAAACTTCAGCTACCTCTTCCTGTTGTTAAGTATAAGCCTCCTCCGTGTTTGCAACCTCTCTAAGACCTCATCGTTGCTCGCATGCTCGGTCCATAATATCCTCAGTATCCTTCTGTTGAACCACATCCCCGTCGGCTCGAGTCTCTTCTTCATTTTTGAGGAAATCATCCAGCATTCGCTGTTGTAAAGAAGGACAAATGTTACGTAACAGTTCAGTATTCTTTTCTTTGTTATCAAAGAAATCCTCCTACCTCGCAATACTCTGTCCAGCTTTTGGAATGTGCCCTTGGCCATCCCAATACGTCTACGGATCTCAGCGTCACACTTACCGTCCTCTGTCAGAACGCTTCCCAGATATTTAAATTTCCGCGTCAGCTTGATTCTAGTGTTTCCGACCTGCAAATCGCATTTTGGGCTCATCCTTTTACTGATGGCTATGCATTCTGTTTTCTTGTAGTTAATGCTTAGTCCCTTCTTCTCACTCTCCATCGCTACCTTCTGTAGGTGGTTTTGTAATTTCTTTTCCGTGTCTGCTATCAGTACTGTGTCATCTGCGTATGTTATGTTGTTAAGATTGTGGCTGCCAATGATGAATACCGGTAGGATTTCCAATTCTCTCAGAACTGCCAAGCTGTATAGGTTGAATAGTTCCGGTGAGAAGACGCATCGTTGCCTTTCGGTCTTTTTTATTTCAACATCAAATTGTCATAATCACTGATACACCCCAGTCACACACTCAACTTATTTGTTTTTGCGCATTTTGATATATTTGAGATCATTTGAGTAAGAATTGTCTGTGATATTAGACTACAATATGATGTCAAATTTTTATACCCTGTATATATATATTCGCAAACACTCACACATCTATCTATCTATCTATCTATCTATCTATCTATCTATCTATCTATCTATCTATCTATCTAACACGGCCGGACTGGCTGGATCCTGTGTCGTTCCCATGCTTGTCAGTACTGTCGAGGGTCAACTGATGGTTATCTGCTGACCACTTGAGTTCTCTTCTTTGATCACAGCGCAGTGAAGATCGAATTCTGAAGAAGGCTCAGGTGAGCCGAAAGTTTAAATCAAGGAACAACATAATAAAAAAAAAATATAGGAATGTTGGACAATTTTTGTTTTTATTTTCTTCCGAAATTAAAGCAACCATACGAAATTTACAACGGCTCATGATCAAACATAATATACATTGGTTATCTGTTATATTTAAAAATATAGTTTCATATATATATATATATATATATATATATATATATATATATATATATATATATATATATATATATATATATATATATATAATGTAAAAGACAATAGGAGAACTGTAATAGTTGCCGACGCGTTTCGTCCGATGTGGACTTTCTCAAGACAAAAAACGAAATAAAATTTTTAAACAAAGTGACTAATAATAACAAAACAAAATAGTCTAAGCAACTGGAAGAATTTAGAGAATTTTGGTTTGTTATTATTAGATACTGCGTCGGCTACAATTACAGTTTTCCTCTTGTCTTTTACATTTATAAATATTGTCTTTTTCTACAGGTTAACTTTGAAAGATTTTTCATATATATATATATATATATATATATATATATATATATATATATATAAAAGGCATGATTTTGTGTGAGTGGGGGGTGCAATTTTCGACGGATTTGCACCAAAATTTACATTCACATGCTCCAAGTTAGTAACAAGGCCAAGACCGACATTGCATTTCCCAACTCCCATCGATAGCGGAAATAATCGATTTTTTCATGCTTCTACGGCAGTTTTCATGTAGTTTGTGACCATTTTCTACTGGCCAGAGTTAGAGCCTATAGCTGACTGACACGAATGTTAACTAGCATGCTAGCATGCAAAAAAATAGATAGCTGCATTCGTCACAAGTGGGAAAAATTTAAATCTGCATGGCACTTTACTCCAATTAGCTCATTCGTTTGCTTAAACTCACCGTTGATTCTGATCCGCAGAACTGTGTTGGGTGTGAAAAAATATTTGTTGTTAACATTCTTTTTTCATTCCGTTTTTCCTGTTACGAGTCCTTTTTTAAAGCTGATCGTTTTGTGTTCATTTTGTTTAGTTCTTTTTTTTGTAAAAAAATTTAATGTTTAGTATAGAGCTTAGAAAAAATTGGCAGTGTGAGATAGGAAAGAAGTAAGGCATGTAACAACATCAGCACGGCAAAGGGCACTCCTTTAAAGGCAAGGAAGGGCAAAAATATTTTAAGTCAAGTGATAGCGATTGCTGTATGAGTCGTACGATTTTTGAATCAAGCACGGGCAACGCCGGGCCATGCTGCTAGCATATATATATATATATATATATATATATATATATATATATATATATATATATATATATATTCATGTGCATCATGAATGTACAAATTTTTAGCACTTAAAAACATTCAGATATGAAATAATTTCTGATTCAGATTGCAATCCATTCAGATAAAAAAAAGAAATGCGAAAATGTAAAAATCAACTAAAAACATCTTCAAGCTCTGAGAGCAACTTTTTTTTAATTTTACGCAAAATAAATGGATGGCATTCTGACGCAAATCAGGAATTAAAACGCTTAAAAAAGGAGCTATTATTAGTGAACCAATTCTCGAAGATCTGACACTAATCTCCGTATTAAGCCAAGTAGTCAAGCGTCATTTATGCCCAGTTCTATGAGTTATTGATTGGTCTTAAGTTATCGATTATTCCTACGTATTTGTTAGCATCGATTACTGTGATATTTCTGTCTTGATTTCAGATATAGATGCAAAATAACAAGATAGGAAAGTCAGCATACTTACAGGTTGTCTTACGGCATGGCATTTCCTGCTACTTAGTTGGCCATATTTAAATACGTCCCGATAAGACAAAGCAGGAAAGACGCTTATATTTTTCGAATAGATATTTCTATTAAGACGAGAGTGTTTTAACGATTAAAACAGAAAATAGAATTGGTGAGCTTAGTTCAAACTCCTTTTGAGGACGTTTATCTTTGCTTCGCACTGATACCCACAAGAAATTGTAGTCAAATCTTAGGCGGATAAAATCTAAAACATCAAATGTAAGTACGTGTATAGATTAACAAACAAAAGGAATTAAATTACAATTATTCTCGAGCGTCTAAGATGTCGAACAAATCGGGATTTGAACAGGATATTCGAGGTGAATAATGCCTCGGTTATCAGACAAAGTTTCGGTTCTCGAAGTACATTGTCGAACCGAGTCGAACCGAGTTAACACGAATAGAATCATTTCTTAGTCGGCCGCCATGTTGTATACATTCGTGTGGTGTCCTTTGTTTTTCTTTTCCAAGTTTATTGTACTGTGCTTTTTTTTCTCTTCATTTGTCTTCAGTCATGGTTCCAAAGAAAGCTAGCAGTGATACTGGTAAAGGAAAAAGAAAAACAATTATTATTGTTATTGTCTCTCTGATGATGCTGATATTGTCTCTTCCTACTCAGTTTCATATGTCAAAATCATCACTCTATACTATTCTTATAAATAAAGAGACGATCATGGCTTTCCTTTCCCTTTTCCAAACAATAACATCTCTTTTCTTCCTCTTCCACTTACGCCATCAACTCTCCTACATCGAGGTGCGGTAAAATTGAAGTGTTCGTCTATATTTTATCTGTTTAGTATTGGGTTTATTTTTTTCTTAGATTTAATGATTTTCATTAGTTTTGTGTATAAACCTGTGCACAAAGTACTGATGTTAAAGTTTAAATGAGCAATCATCTTAGAACCAGGAACGGATTAATCAATTTTACATCGAATGCTATTGGAAAAATAGTTTCGGCTTACGAATATTTCGGGTTACGAACGAGGATTGGGAACGAATTAAATTCGTGAACCGAGGTTCCACTGTATTTTGAATTGTCGTCACGCTGACACTCATTTTGAAAATATATATTATACTCTTATGTCTGCTTCATATTTAGAACTACCTGCCGATACTTTGTGGGCCTTTTGCCAAAGAAAAAATGATTATCACCTTTGTTGGTGTAGCTAAACGCTCACAGAGAATCGTAAATTATTTCTTAATGCCATCCACAAGAAAGTATTTCACTGCAGGGTTCAACAAACGGTCACTAAAAAAGTTGTTCTTTTTCAGTAATTAGACGGGGTACCGCTTTGGAATACGGGGTTCTGTAATTATTAAAGGAGTAAACTCTGACAAAAAATGCTACACCTGGGGTGTGGATGAAGTATTGTAAGATGGTGGTACGTGCAACAAAAGACCGTTGTCTGGGAAGTATGACCCTCAAAGGTAAGGAGATTCCGTCTCTAAAACCGAAACACTACCACCTTTTGAAGAAATTACGACCAAATCACTTGCAAGTGAAAAACATAATTACTGAATCTAACCATTTAAAGCAATCTTCGTTCGGGAAAAGGAAGAACCCTTGCTAATATTCCTCCAATGCACCCTAGCAATAATCTTCAATTTGAATATCGTTTCAAATAAATTACCTTTCTACTGAATCGATCAGGTTGTTGAGTTTATTACTGTCTGTAAGTATTTTGACCACCATTCTTGGCTGCATTACATGGATTAAAAATTACTTTCATCTGGCCTGCATCACAGATCTATTGATATGATTTAACTTTGTTCCTAAAGTAGTTTAGGTATACAGTAATTATTAGTAGCAAAATAAAATAGTTCATTTTTCTTATATAACTTTGTACTCAGAGTTTCATGTATTTTCCCCTGCCAATCGTCGGCAGCATTCTCGAAGAACTAAGTACGATATTGACGATATTTACTGATTCAAATGTCCGATGTAACCGTAAGTTTTATACCAACAGTTTATTCTGTCACACTTCTTACTTGTAGAATTCACTTCCGGATTCTTACTTTACAGTCAACTTTGCTCTTCACAAATTGAAATGCAATGTCAATCGTTACCTTCTATCTTATAATTCCTGTTCTTTAATAGTTCTCTTCCCTTAATGTTTTCTTTTTGTCATATTCCTTCACACTCTGACCTGTGTGATGTTAGTCGGAAGGTTTTCCCGACCACACTGGTGAGGGGAACGTCTTTTCCCAACACACATGTGCCAATTGGCCATCGCCCAGTCGTCAAAGGGAAGACTAAGAATACAAACTGAATAGCTTAGGGCCGATAACGAATTAAATCACAATAAGATTATCTAAAATAAATCGCTCTAACCCCTTCAATAAGATTAATATTAACGTCTTTCCTGATTTACAGTGAACTTCTACAGTAAATTCATTACCAATGTATTTACAGTGTAAGTATAATAAACTTCAATTAACGCTAGCATTGACTTCTGACTATTACCAATCCGTTTTTAGCTCATTTTCAATGCATTTCAATACTAAATTCATTGGCCATGTTCGTATAACATGAATATCATAGCAATATGCTATCAGCGATTCGTGACCACTGATTGTAATTTTACCTTCTTGATCACCATGCAAAATATGAAGACTGAAGCACGAACCTTTTGCAAGATAATTTAGATGAGACCAAGTATCATATTTATTGCTTAATCACGATTTTCCCTTGACTTTGAGGATTAATGTAATGGAATAACCAGTCACCCCTATGAATGATTACACTATAGGTAGTAAGTACCTATAAAGTCAACCGTCTACGAGAGACTGCGAGGAAGAGTGAAAGTGAGACGACGCAAGCACGTCCGACCTTCCAATTGCTGGCGCTCACTACTAGATTAACCAGTGTGTATAACTACCGTATTTCATATTGTACTGGTTGTGTACAAAAAATATTTCTTCTTGTATCCACCTGGTCTTGTGTTTATTCCCTTAGAACGGAATATAACAGTAAGTTACGTTCTCTTTTAATAAATCTGGTATTTTTTAGATTCTGTTTTTTTAATTATTATATTTTGTATGTGAGTGCGGATATATATAAGTACCTATAAAGTCGACTGTCTATGAGAGACGAGGCAGACGTGAGAGAGGCGTGAGAGCGAGACGACGCAAGCACGTCCGACCTTCCAATTAGTGGCACTCTCTACTTGATTGACCTGTGTGTATGACTGTACCGTATTTCATATTGTACTTGCTGTGTACAATAAACCTTTCTTCTAGTATCCAACTGGTGTTAAGTATTTATTCCCTTAGCACGGAATATAACAAGGATAAAAAAGCAAAAATGAAAAACTCGATCACATGTGTGCAAAGTCTTCATTTACCAAGCATACATTCTCTTCCACGCAAACACGAAAATGAAAGTGAAATAAAAGGGAACATTCTTTTTTGTGCATAATGTGGACCTCTCGCAGATAAACGGGTTATTAGAAATCACTAAATCTAAATCTATTTTCGAAATTTTTCGAGTAATTTAATAAAATCTGGTGAGAAAAAAAGCAAGAAAGATGAATTCTTATTCAATGAATCGTGAAGTATTTCAAATCTGAAAATCGTTTCATGAAGGTCATCATTTCATTTCTCGTTTTGACCTTGTGGTCGAAAGGAATCAGGGAAATATAGCAACCGGGAAGAATTCATAAATGTTACGTCATTTTTGCAGGACATTTTGTAGTAGCATAAAAGAATCCATGTTCAGTTGCTTAACAATTTATTGCCTCTTTATTCACTCAACGGGTTGAGTGGTTTTATATTTTTTTCTTGATTTACTATTTCGGCCATATTGAAATTTGAATTTGACGACGGAGGTGTGAAAAACGGAAGAGGAAAGAGCGAAGAAGTCACAAAGGAAGAAAGACGAAATCCCCAGACGACAAAGAGAAAGACAAAAAGAATGAAAAGAAAGACATACGATAAATGAGGAAGAAGAAGAAGAAGATTAAAATGAATATTGTAGATAGAAAAGATAAAACAAAAAAAAATTGAGAAAGAATTGACGAGAAAAGAAGAGAATTTGTGGAGAAAAATGGACGATAGATAAAAGTAGATATATTTTGAAAGAAAGTGACAGAGAAGAACAACATTACAGAAGAAACTAATGGATTGAAGACGAAAAATCGGTAAGCAAAATAATTACAGATTTGAGATTCCTTCTCAATAGTAATTGGAGAGAGAGACATAGATCGAGTGAGAGAGAGAGAGAGAGAGTGAGAGGAAGAGAGCGACTGAGAGAGTGAGCGAGAGAGTGAGTGACTAAGAGCGAGAGTGGGAGAAAGCGATAGAGAGAACGTGAAATAGAGCGAGAGGGAGAGAGCGACTGAGAGCGAGAGAGTGAGAGAGAGCGATGGAGAGAACGTGAAATAGAGCGAGAGAGTGAGAGAAAGGGTGAGACAGAGGGAAAGGCGAGAGAGACAGAGAGCGAGTGAGCAAGAGAGAGAGCGAGCAAGAGAGATAGAGTGTGAGAGGGAGAGAGCGACTGGGAGCGAGAGAGTGACAGATTAAGAACGACAGAGAGAGAGAGAGAGGTGGAGTGATAGAAAGAACGTGAAATAGAGAGAGAGAGCGAGTGAGAGAAAGGGTGAGACAGAGAGAAAGGAGGAGTGAGAGCGAGAGAGACAAGGGGAGGGCGAGAGCGAGAAAGGGAGAGAGCGATAGAAAGAGTGTAAAGTAGTGCGAGAGAGAGAGAGAGAGAGAGCGAGTGAGTGAAAGAGTGAAACAGAGAGAAAGGGAGAGTGAGAGCGAGAGAGACAGAGAGAGAGCGAGACCGAGAGAGGGAGAATGAGCGATAGAGAGAGTGTGAAATAGAGCGAGCGAGAGAAAGAGTGAGACACAGAGAAAGGGAAAGTGAGGGCGAGAGAGACAGAGAGATGGCCAGAGCGAGACAGCGAGCGAGCCAGAGAAAGGGACTGGGCGAGAGGGAAAGATGTTCAGAGATAGATAGTGAGTGAGAGAGCCAGAAAGTGGGTATGACGAAAATAAAACGAGGCGAGGCGATGACATTAAATTGAAAGCAAAGAAAAATGCCGAGATGAGTCGACCTTTAGGTCGATTGATGGGGCACTTTTTCATTTGGAATCTTTCACCTTGAAAAAAAAACGAATAGTATTATTCTTCCAGGTTATATAATGCATTATTCACAAAAAAAGACATTGCATCTTATATAAATGGAATCACAGTACAACGAATTTCTAGGAAGACATCACCGATAAGATACTTACCCATTTCCCACCAGCACCTGCTGCCAGCGGCTGATGTGCGAGATCAATTCCCAGAAGGAATTTTAAATGCTGATTTTCGAAGCAACCCATTTCTCTCGAAAATGACCTGACATGAATTGGCTGGTTAACTTTAATGCCTCAAAAACAAAACTACTCTCTATTATTCACCACAGAGAACCATCGCTGCCACCCCCACCATTAGAATATCTGACGCTCAACTCCACGAGAGCACCTCTTTGCGACTGCTCGGTCTAATAGTGTCTGCTGGCCTGAGATGGAACAAATACGTTGAGCCAATAGCTTCGTCCACTGCAAGGAAAATTGGCTCACTGTGACGCGTAAGGAAAATTTTCTCTCCGGAGCCGATCCTTCAAATCTACAAATCAACCATTTGCCCTTGCATGGAGTATTGCTGACATATATGGTCTGGAGCCCCTTCTGTTTGTCTCAAGTTCCTTGATAAAATCCAGAGACTGATATGCAATGTAATTGGCCCTGATCTGACATCTCGTGTGCAGTCGCACTCTCACAGACGTGCCGTCACCTCCCTCTGTCTTTTTTACAAATATTTTAAAGATAACTGCTCTGATGAGCTGCTTTCGCTGGTTCCCAGACTTCATGAATTTAAGCGTTCAACTAGGCTGGCATTTCGCTCTCACCCTTTCAATGCCCAAACTGTTAAATGTAGCCGTCTCTTCTACTCCAATAGCTTCATGTCTCGCACTTCTCGCCTGTGGAACTCCCTTCCATTTTTCTGTTTCCCTGATAGCTATAATCTCCAACAATTCAAATGTAATGTCAATCGACATCTCCAGATGCCTTGATCTATCCCCTATCCTTCTCTTCATCCTTTCCTCTATAACTCCTATTTGGTCTCACTCCAACTCTCTGTAACCCCTTGCGTGCTAGTGGTTTTCCGCGTTGCTTGAGGTGAAACGCTTAAAAAAAAAAGTCAATACAACTCGGACAATTGACAGACGATCTTTCTACCTACCAGCATCCTATTTGACCTGTTTCCGAGTAGTTTACTGCCGCATCAAATTAAAACATTGACTGATGGTAAGTAACATCGAGCCTGGGCAGTAGGTAGATGGGTGACCGCTAGAGAAAAACAACTCAATGTAAGACTGAATGTGCCACTGGTGTAATGGATAATGGCACCGAATTTTAATCGGAGAGCCGAGTTCCAATTGGTTTCGTTATATGCACTTACGTAAAAATAAACTTTGGAAAGGTGTGAATCAATCTCATCTCCCCCAGCTATGGGTTATTTAGTAAAACTAATATCACTAAGGCTTTGTTATCTCAAAAAAAATTCTTACGATCTAAAAATATTTTATTGCTTTAATTAACCGGCAAAGGGTTGATATGCCGTAGAAAACGAATCAATTTAATCAATCATGTTTTCGATTAAACAAAACAAAGTAATATATATATATATATATATATATATATATATATATATATATATATATATATATATATATATTATTGCTCTATTCTTACATTGAGCTCTCTTTGGATTTATATCCTTTTTGGAATTATTCCTACTAATTATCAAATATTATATATATATATATATATATATATATATATATATATATATATATAGCGAGAGAGAGAGAGAGAGAGAGAGAGAGAAAGCGAGAGAGAGAAAGACGGAGAGAGGATTAATACAAACAAAAAAGGTTTGTCACTTAGCTCATTGATGTAACCTTTAACATTCCGACTACAGAGTTTCGTAGACGAACCTTCCGGTAATCAATTGAGTATTTATACTTGATTTTTCTTTTCATATTCACTTTACATTGGTGCAAGTTTTTTAAAGTGCATGTGTGCGTGTGTCCGTGCGCATGTTATGTCGGGCGCCTATGCGTCCATGTGTGTGTCTGTGCGTATGTGTAAAATGCTGTAGTTATTTGTCCTTTGTTTTTTTTCACTTTACACTCACACCTTATTGTTTTGTTTTACTTTTTCTCTCTTAATACACACACACACACACACACACACACACACACACACACACACACACACACACACACACACATATATATATATATATTGCATTGTCATAATTTAGAACGGCTATTTCAGTCCTAAACTTTCCCGAGAGAGTACGTCATGATGTCTGTGGCTATGGCTGATATGTTGCAGTACTGTTAATATCCCGTCATAAATTATGACTTTGTATTCCGTGTCGTTTCGGGTCGGCAGAAGCTTCCGTCTATATTAAAAACTGACCGTTTGTATCATGTTCCCTTAAACGTAAGCAGCTAAGGAAGACTGATCTTAAAAAGAATAGTTAATGCTCATGATACTAAAGTATGGAAGCCTCAAAATGATAAAGTTGCATTTTCTTTTACTCATTGCTAGGAAGAACGTTCGTCGTGTTCGTGAAGAAAAATTTAAATGCAATTTAATCTTTGAGAATCAATGCATTGCAATCTTTCACCAGAATCGTCAATTTTTAAAAATATTTTTTGGGATTCCAGGTTTTTTTCTCTTTGCCGATGAAGATATTAATACTGTCAAAAGTACTTTAAAAGAAAATATTAAATATATTGTGCAAAACATGTTCGGGATAATTGTTCGCTAATTTCTATGAAAAAAAAAAAATTATTTCGTTAGTTCTCTTACCTCCCAACACCATTTGCTTATTATTAACCAGACAACCGTTAGTCTAAAATGGGGGCATAAACGCAAGACAAAAGCTCTAGGGCACGAGCAACATTAAAAAAAATCAGGAATCATCGAATGTTTGAATTAGAAAAGCGTTTAAGACAGTTGAAGAAACTACATTGTACACAAGAACAGTTACCATCTCTATCTATAAAAGGCAGGATGTGTGTGTGTAACGAATGCACGGCCGCAATTTTCGACGGATTTGCACCAAAATTTACATGCACATGCTCCAAGTTAGTGCGAAGGCCAAGACGACTTTGCATTTCCTAACTCCCATCGATAGTGGAAATAATCGATTTTTCATGCTTCTACGGCAGTTTTCATGTAGTTTGCGGCCATTTTCTACTGGCCAGAGTGAGAGCCTATAGCTGCCTGCCACGAATAGACAGGAAGATTCTATTGGACAGCCTGAGAGCCAACAGCTGACTGACACGAGTGTTAACTAACATGATAGCATGCAAAACAAATCGATAGCTGCATTCGTCACAAGTGGGAAAAAATTTAAATCTGCATGGCACTTTACTCCAATTGGCTCATTCACTTGCTTAAACTCAACGTTGATTCTGATTCCGCAGAACTGTGTTGGGTTTGAAAAAGTATATGTTGTTAACATTCTTTTTTCATTCCGTTTTTCCAGTTACGAGTCCTTTTTTAGAGCTGATCGTTTTGTGTTCATTTTGTTTAGTTCTTTTTTCGGAACAGATTTAATGTTTAGTATAGAGCTTAGAAAAAATTGGCAGTGTGAGCAACATCAGCACGGCAAAGGGCACTCCTTTAAAGGCAAGGAAGGACAAAAATATTTGAAGTCAAGTGATAGCGATTGCTGTATGAGTCGTACGATTTTTTAATCAAGCACGGGCAACGCCGGGCCATGCTGCTCGTTTGATAATATAATGAAAATGTATTTTGGTCTCCTTTTTGAAGACGTCTAAAGTCTTGACAACGACTGCGGAAAAAACGTGTTTCACTCATTCTCTCGCCTCTGAGTAAAAAATTATTTTCTTACGTTCAAACGATATGGCAGTGGTTGAATTTTTAATGGTTGTCCTGTGGTGGTAAATTTATACTGTCTTTTAGCAAATATTTCGCGTAGTTATAATTTTACGGTTTTTGCGGTGGGGATCTATAATCAAAATACAATATTTTGGTCGTTTTTTTTTCGGCGAGAGAAACAAACTAAATTTAACTTTCTTGTTGCTTTTAAATTTTCCTACATAAACGAATTCGAAAGAAAAAACAAAAAACACTTTTATATATACATTGTTTTATATTAAATTTTAAGACATGCTTTATGTTGATACGTTATTTTTATAGATACAAATATTTAAGTAAATTCTCTGTTCATACTTAAATATTTGTATCTATAAAAAGAACGTATAAATATAAAAAAGTGTCTTAAAATAAATGTCGGACTTCATCCATTTCATAATGTGTGACGTCATTTGTTTACATTTGGATACGAATCGAGCAGATATGAATGTACGAGAGAAAATCATGGAGAATTGCAGTTTAAAAACAGTAAAATCGACCTTGCTAACCGAAACGCTCCTCTGTGGCTCAATCAGTAAAGCACGTCAGGATGTATGGCGGTTCCGTATAGGATACAGGTTTGATTCCTGTTTTGAAAGTTCCTCGGACATTCAAGCCGGTAAATGTCGTTAATACTGTTTATTATAAACAGAGCATTTACTTGAATATTTGTATCTATACAAAGAACGTATAAACATAAAAAATGTCGGACCTTGTCCATTTCATAAATACATTTTTATTATGAAAGTCCGACAATTATTTAAGACATTTTTTATGTTTATTCAGGCCGGTAAATGTCGTTAATACTGTTCATTATAAACAGAGCATTTACTTAAATATTTTTATCTATAAAAAGAACGTATAAACATAAAAAATGTCTTTAAATAATTGTCGGACTTTGTCCATTTTTTATAATGTGTGACGTCATTTGTTACATTTGGATACACATCGAGCAGATATGAATGTACGTGAGAGATTCATGGAGAATTGCAGTTTAAAAACAGTCAAATCGCCATTGCTAACCGAAACGCTCCACTGTGGCTCAATCAGTAAAGCACGTCAGGCTGTATGACGGTTCCGTATAGGATACAGGTTTGATTCCTTTCTTTGAAAATTTGTCGGACATTCAAGCCGGTAAATGTCGTTAATACTGTTTATTATAAACAGAGCATAAAAAATGTCTTTAAATAATTGTCGGACTTTGCCCATTTAATAATTATTTTATATATACATTGTTTTCCTCCTAATGTTTTGATTTTGTTGAAAATATTTTTTATTGGGTTATTTTTCTGTGTCGCCGTTTTTGGAAAAAGAAATATCGAATTTTATCTTTTTTATTCGCCCAGGATAAATAAAATGAAACCTGAAATAAATGGAGTTCAATTGGACAGAGTGATTTTGAGAAAAAGAAGTTATTTCACACATGTGCGTGCGACTTTTAGCGAAACGCATAGTTTTTCGCCTCTTACCCAATTCCAACCTAAATCTCTTCCGAACACGATTCTTAATTATTTTCTGATGCGGCTCGTCAAGCTGACTCTTTCATGCAGTTCGCCTTTTTCGCATCTGGTTGCTATAGCAACGCTATGAGAATTGATCGACGCAGATTTGCCGTTATAGTGCGACTATTAACGATTTTATTAATTTTCCATCATATTAAGCGAATATTTCCCCACCCTCAAATACTTCCGTGCATACTTAAACCACGCAGCGGGAGGCTGAAGTGAGTATCGCTAATCCCCTAATCCCTATGTTTCCTTCAAATCTCCAGAAACATGATTTTGTTTTTTTACGGTTTATCAACCCATTGTGGGTTATTTGAATCCGAAACATATTTTCGATTATTTTTATTGCGAGGGAATATTGTATTACCATTTTATTAGAATAACAATGATTATTCAATTTGAAAATCCTACTGTTTAACCCATAGCTGAGGGGAGGAGATTGAATTCACACTTTCCCACGCGTATTTGTGTGTAAGTGATTGTAACGAACCCGACTTCAATTTGATCGAGGCTCTCTAAATACTTAGTCGATATCCATTACACCTCCCGCGCATCCACCGCATGAAATAAAGTAATCTTGAAAATTGGTTCTTCTTAGTTTGTTAGTACATGGCGCCAATAATTGGGCACCCAGTTAGTATCTAAATCATTGCTCTTTACTAATGCTCTGTGAAACCAGCTTTTTAACTATGGCACCAAAAAGAGGCGCACTGCATATTTTCCCAAATATTACCATTGGACGCGTTGCAGTAAACAATATGCGAGCCTAGAGACAGTAGTTAAGGAAGGCAAGAAGAAAAGAATAACTATCATTTGTAAGAAGACGGGAATGGATGATCGTCAGCAAGACGAATATTCCAAGATGAGAGCTACATATTGGAAACATCAACATGAAGCCAGTTGATTAATTGAAGCCTGTGGGAAATAAACATAGAAATCTGAAGACACATTGAAATAGCGAAAGATGCCTTTAAAAAGCCAAACAAAGTATTAAGAAACAGGAAAATAACATTAGAAACAAAGCGTAGAGTGTTGAGCTTCTAGGTAATATAAATCTTCCTATGAGAAAGTAGATGATGGTCAAGTTCATGTCAAAGAGACAGAGATGAGGTCCTACAGACAGATGCTGAGAATAACGTAGGCGGAACATATGAGCAAGTTTTGAAGAAAGTGGAAACAATAAAGGACACGAATGCTTAGAATCCGAAAGAGATAATTGAAATATCCAGGACGCAATATGAGGAAAAGGAGCTTGGTGAAGTTGACACTCACAGGAAACATTAAAGGCTAAAGGGAAACTGCGAATAATCGACCTAAAGGAGACATTGAAGGCCTGAGGTAAACTGCGAATAATCGACCTAAGAGAAACATTGAAGGCCCGAAGGTAACTGCGAATAAGCGACCTAAGGGAAACATTGAAGACCTGAAGGAAACTGACAATAATCGACCTAAAGGAAACATTGAAAGTCTGAGGAAAACTGCAAATAATCGTTCTAAGGGAAACATTGAAGGCCTGAGGGAAACTGCAAATAATCCTTCTAAGGGAAACATTGAAGGCCTGAGGGAAACTGCGAATAATCGACCTAAGGGAAACATTAACGGCCTGAGGTAAACTGCGAATAATCGACCTAAAGGAGACATCAAAGGTCTGAGGGAAACTGCGAATAATCGACGTAAGGGAGACTCTGAAGGCCTGAGCGAAACTGCGAATAAGCGACCAAAGGGAATCAGTGAAAGCTTGAGGGAAACTGCGAATAATCGACCTAAGGGAAACATTGAAGGCCTGAGGAAAACTACGAATAATCAACCTGAGGGAAACATTGAAGACCTGATGGAAACTGCGAATAAGCGGCATAAGGGAAGCATTGAAGCCCTGAGGGAAACTGCGAATAATCGACCTAAGCGAAACATTGAAGGCCTGAGAGAACCTGCGAATAATCGACATAAGGGAAACATTCAAGGCCTGAGAGAAACTGCGAATAATCGACGTGTTTGTGTAAATTCAAAGAGGATCAGAAGAAGAAATATTACTTAGATCTACAAAGGATAGGAGGTTGTGGAGAGTCATGATCTCCATACGTCCTGGTGGACACGGTATATAAAAGAAATATGAATAAAAAGAACTTCTTACTCTGCACCATAATTATTTAATACGTCATATCATAGCGTGTGAAATAACTATTGCTTAGAGATATACAAGATAGGAAGATGTGAAGAGCCATAATCACCCACACTCTGAAGGGACACGGCATCGAAAAGAAGATGAATGTTATATAGTCCATGTTGGATCCTGCATACTTGATTATGTGGTCTATTTCCTATCCAAGCCTGCTACCTAATTCAAATATTTACGCAGAGGGTTTCGCTTTTGACGGTTTTACGTGCCACGCGTTTAAACAAACATTTCTGCTGTAGTGACTGTTCGCATCGGAAATTATGATTCCTCAGTGTATGACGCATGCGCACTGCACCTCGGAGAATTGTGCTTTCAGCTGTTAGCCATTTGATCACTCAATTCCAAAGTGTTTCCGAACGAGACGTTTCTGTCTGTTAACGGATGTGCAACTGATAACTGATGAGTTGGAATATCGGCAACAAGGAAAAGGAAAGATAAATGTCTGTTTAGTGCTGCCATTAATCCCAGTTTTTTTTTTGCGATCGGTAAATTTACGAGAAACTGGACACGTAATTCAAAAGAATTAAATTGTGGGGTCTGCATTTTGATAATTTGATCATAATAACGTATGATACTGACATTAATATTTGCTTCCTTATTTCAGTACAATTCCTACTCTTGCTTCTAGATAAATTGCAGGTGTATATCAATTTACTTCTTTATTCTATTTAGAAGAAAGCATAAGGACAACGGTAACAATAGTCTTTATAGAAATAATAATAATAATAATAATACGGGTGTATGACACAAGCATTCACCATTCCAGAAGCATGTCGGATTATCCAAAGAGGACCCACTTATTTTATTCGATCTCAGACGAGATCAGAAAGTCACACAATCTCCCTTAACTGTGGGCTTCATTATATTTTTATTCATCGTTTTTTTTCCAAGAATGGAAATAAAGCCACTAAGACGCGGGGGTTTACAGTGAGTTCAAAGCCGGGGTCGGAGTCCCTAAGACAGTTCGATAAAATGTTCAGTTTCGTTCTGGCAACTCCTGTGACGACGCCGGTTTTATTGGCCTCTGCCTTTCCATCGGTCGTGTGGAGAAGGGAGACGTGCTGCACTGTAGATAGGGGAGATTCGCAGCATTAGCAAATGACGATTTCTCATAAAAAAAAACCCTACCCAAGCATGCGTCCTGGAAAGTTAATAAATCTTCGGTCGCAGATCCATGGTCTTTTGAGAGCGACTGCTATCATAAGGAAATTAAAATATACCGTTGTTATGGTTACGCGACGCATACACGCTTTGAGTGGCACCAGTATGCATCCGGATGTGAAAACAAAGTATTTTACAATTACTAGCATAAGTGTGAGACCATTTCTTAAGCAATTCACCCCAAGCGGAAGAGTCACTAGCACGCAAGGGGTTACAGAAGGTAGAGAACAAGAGTAATGAGGCGTGTTTGAGGAAAGTATACAGAGAAAGACGGGGAACAAGATCAAGGTATCAGAAGATGTCGATTGACATTACACTAGAATATGTGAAGATTATAGTTATCAGAGAAGCAAATAAGGGGAAGGGAGTTCCACAGACGGGAAGTGCGAGAGAAGAAGCTGTTTGAGTAGAAGAGACGGTTACATCTAACCGTTTCGATAGTTAAAGGGTCGGACCGAGATGCCAGCCTAGTAGTTCGCTTAAATCCATTCAGTCTGGGAACCAGCGAACGTAGCTCGTCAGAGCACTTGCCGTGTAAATACGTGTAGAAGAGGCAGAAGGGAGCCATGGCAATTGCTTCTCGGTCCATGAATAGCGAACATTTCTTCATAAAGAAACGACTAATATTACAGTTACCGTTACCGCTTCATGTCTCCAATGCGTCGCTATGTCCGGGATTTTTGTTCGTGATATTTTGCACAAGCTGCTGGAATTTCTCCATGTATTGGCTTCTTTATCTTTTATCTTTCTATTTGCATTCTTCGTTCTTTCATCTTTACCGGTATTTTTCTTTGGCTGTGTGCTGCACTGTTTCGAGCACTTTGATATTTTCTTTGCATTGTTGTGTCTAATTCTGTTTTAGCCTTTAAATCACAATCTTCGACGCTGATGAGACATCTGCCATCTTCTATTCTTGTCATGACTGTATTGTCTTTGCGGTGAAATGCTCTATGCCTGGCAGAGGAATATCTTAGTCCATCTGATAATTTGCATCATTAAGTATATATATAGGAAAAAGCAGAGATACAATGTTGCAAATGATGAGGCTGTACCTGACATTTTCATTGTAATGAGTATTAACTTTATTTTAGAGAGGTATAATCGATATTTGTTATAATAACTATTACTTCACGTTTAAATATTCCGTCATAAAAAATGTCACAATTTTCTACTGGACTTTCTTTCTTGCCTTCAATCTATTCTGTGAGTATTAAATTTTTTCAACTGTCTAAAGGAAAGTCGGTTTGGAAAATTTGATACTCACAAGAAAGTTTCTTTATTATTTACTTTATTTACATAAGAACTTGTGTCTTTAGCTTTGTTGTGGTGATCATAATGTTTCCATTGTTGTACTACCCGAACTTCATGAGGTGTATATCTCGGTAACCTACATGGAAATCTGAACCGATCACTTTATTTAATCTACGAGCCAACACTTCTCGTCCCACTGCTTATGTTTAAGGATATCGTAAGGAATAGGGAGAACGAATAAGATAGACCAAAGAAGCTGTACAGTTTTTTATCGTATGTTTGAAATACGATTTATTTGATAGGGTTCTGTTAACGGTCACAAGACTTGCAAAGGAAATGAAAAA
>OZ038505.1:26851384-26856384 GCA_964036315.1 Acanthosepion esculentum
ATAAGTGTGAGTGTGACGCATAATGGATTAGACAATTAGCTTTTAAAAGTCGCCCATCGAACAAGGAAACAGCATTCGTTATTCATTTACTAACGACGATACGTTTAACAGAATCGTTGCATATCTTCCTGAAAGAAATCTCATGGAAATATAAATAATAATAATAAAAGATATATATATATATATATATATATATATATATATATATATATATATATATATATATATATATGCTTTAAAATTATAACGCTAATTTCTGATGGCTAACATTTTCTTCCAGATTTTAGTGACTTTCTATAAAATTTATTTAAGCTTTTTAGTTCGTATTTATCGCATTAATCCATAAATCTTCATATCCCATCCCTTATCGCCGAGTTATCAAAATTCTTTATCGACATCATTAGCCATACCTACCCACTCATTACAGCATCACATAAACCCACGAATTTCTTCAAGTTCTAAAATGTATAAGACCACCGCAAGGTCTTTTAGCGTCACTCGACGTTGAAAATTAATTTACAAACGTAATCAAATTATCGACCTAATCTTTAACACCATGTACAATGAATGAACTTTCTGTCGACACAAACTATAACTTGTTATTTGCGGAAACCCCGAATATTCGCTTGTTTTTCTGAAGAACCTATGTACATCTCACTGGATTCTCGTATTTATTTCTATAGAACATATTATAAAATATTCTATTATTTTCCTATTATTTAAATGACTTAAAACATATAACATTCCATTTTTATGGTAACAACTGGCAGAATTGTACATCTTCATTGTGAAAAGCAAACGCAAAAACATGCGTAGGGATTGATCTTTGTTCTTTGTTAGGGGCTGCGGCTGGGGTCTTAAAAGTGGCTTATGCTAAGTCTGAGGGCATCATCAGAGTTTTGCTTTTAGAAAATGTTTTAAACTTTATATTTTATGCCTTGTTACACATATTTTATACGGTATTTTCAATGGTTGTATCGATCTATGCGTAATTAAAAACGGTTATTCTATGTAGGAAAGAAAATTTACACTAAGTGTATGGTCACTAATACTATTTTTCAAAAATGTTTTAAAAAGGGTCTAAATGTTTTTTAAAGTGTTTAGGATGAAAGTTTAAGGCATATGGGGTTTTACCAATCAAAATAGGTACTTATATGCACTTTTAGTGGGGCTACAAATATCCGCGGGTTCTAATTATTTGCAGCCGGTTCTGGTCTATAGCCCTCGCTGTATATTTAGAGATTCTTGATAAAATCACAAAAAGAATTTGAAATGTTATTGATCTTGATTTAGCACATTTCCACCACTGTAATGTATCATCCATGTGCCTTTTCTAGAAAAACTTCCATGGTAATTGTTCTTATGAATGTTCCTCCATGTTACTTAGACTTCATGAATTTAAGCGCTGTACTAGACTGATGGCAAGGTCTCATCATTTTATAATTGAATTGCTCAGATGCAACCGGAAGTTCTATGCTAATAGTTTCTCGTTTTTGGAACTCTCTTCCTGTATCTTGCTTCCAGTCAAATTTGATCTAAAAAATATTTTTAGGGTAACAATTGGCATCGTTAGACATTTATAGTTATTATTATAGACGCTATTATTAATGGGTAGACGTTTTTGAACTGATATCCTGTTATTTCTACTGGAAATTAAAACTTGAAAATGAACGCAATAAAATTAACGTCAAACGGGCTACAAATTGATAATCCTGGCTAGCGAAAAAAGGCCAATTGGTACTCATTTCATTGTATAAAATAACTCAAAGTTATATACGTAATAAAGTTTACAGTAATAATAAAGGCCGGACTAAAAATGTATACATCGATCATAGGTGAATTTTATCCGTAGTTCTTACATTAATTCCTGACCATTGACAAACCCTGTCTTCCTGAATTCACCCATAAATTCATTAGTAGCGTGTGTATATATATATATATATATATATATATATATATATATATATATATATATATATATATATATATATACACGCTACTATTGAATTTATGGGTGAATTCAGGAAGACAGGGTTTGTCAATGGTCAGGAATTAATGTAAGAACTACGGATAAAATTCACCTATGATCGATGTATACATTTTCATTCAGTAGCGTGTGTGTATATATATATATATATATATATATATATATATATATATATATACACACGCTACTATTGAATTTATGGGTGAATTCAGGAAGACAGGGTTTGTCAATGGTCAGGAATTAATGTAAGAACTACGGATAAAATTCACCTATGATCGATGTATACATTTTTAGACCTGCATTTCTTATTACTGTAAACTTTATTACGTATATAACTTTGAGTTATTTTACACAATGAAATGAGTACCAATTGGCCTTTTTTCGCTAGCCAGGATTATCAATTTGTAGCCCGTTTGACGTTAATTTAATATAATATATATATATATATATATATATATATATATATATATATATATATATATATATATATATATATATATATATATATACATATATATATATATATATATATATATATATATATATATATATATATATATAAGACATTTTTATGTTTATACATTCTTTTTAGAGATGCAAATATTTAAGTAAATGTTCTGTTTATAATAAACAGTATTAATAATATTTACTGGCCTAAATGTCCGAGAAATTTTCATAAAAAGTTTTCGTCCTCCGACAGGAATCGAATGAGTATCCTATACGGAATGTCATATAGCCTGACGTGCCTTAACCGATTGAGCCACAGAGGATCGCTCGGTTAGCAAGGTCGATTTTACTGGTTTTAAACTGCAATCTTCCATGAATCTCTCACGTACATTCATATCTGCTCAAAAGCGTATCCAAATGTAAACAAATGACGTGACACATTCTGAAATGGACAAAGTCCGACAATTATTTTAAAGACATTTTTCTATTTTATTTTTTTAAAAATTGTCGGACTTTGTCCATTTCATAATATATATATATATATTTATATATATATATATATATATATATATATATATATATATATATATATATATATATATATATATATATATACACACACACAGACACACACACACACACACATACATATATATATATATATATATATATATATATATATATATATATATATATATATATATTACACATGCGTGGAAACTGGGCGATCGATAACCGAATATTAGTAAATAAAGTAAGACGATTTATCTCCCTTAGATATGCGCAGTGCAACAGGAAGAGTCTATCCCCGTAGATTAAATAAAGAATTAAGTTCGGAATTTCCTATAGGTTAGCTGGATTGACATGCACCTGATGAAGAGCGGAGGCCAAAACAGTCGGAACGCGTTGATAACAAAAAGAACGAAGATGATTCCGCATGTAAATAGTGAAAATACACATATAAGAATTCTATTTGAACAATAACATTTGTATTAATTCCTGACCACTAACAATATCTTTATTCCGAACTACAATATAATTCTGTAGAAAAAATTATTAGCACATAACAACTGTTATTTTAGTAATATTTGGATTAATTCCTAACTACTGTTCATTGTTTTAATGCAGAAGATACAAAATGAAAGCCAAAAAAACCCTATCGCAATTTTGTTTTTATTGAATATATTCCAAATTTCAGTGTTTCATTATCGAGTTACGTCTTGGAGTCAACAAAATTTAAATTATTAGTGTAAAAATAAGTAAATCAGCAGACAGTTGAGGTAACTGCATTTCTTCTTTTATATGATACTAGCAGGCTGCGCCCGCTCGCTATCGCTTCCCAAAGTAAGATATATTCACTACTTGAAATCTTTGAAACAAAAATTTTAAATGAAAATCTCATTCATAAGTTGGCTTGTGATAGTTAAGGAAAGATTTACAGATAGATACCAACTTGTTGAAGTCCAAGTAAAATGCTAATTTCAAACACTTTTCTGCACTATATAAGACGATATTCCTAAACAGAACTATTTTTGATCTGAAAATCAAAACAATCCTCGAATAAAAGAACAGTAATGAAGGACAGTTAATTAATGAAATAATTTAAAAAAAAATCAATATGCAAATTATTTAAATCTGAAGAGTGATACTGCCTAGAAACAAATAATATATAATACAGATACTGAGCCATTACTTGGCACAGGGATTTGTCCCTGCGCTGGTGGTATCACGGCTATGACTAGCTTGGACGGGCTCTGGCCTGGACAAGCTATGACCAACTTGGACAAGCTAAGACTAGCGGCCCGAGTGAAAACACTCGGGTCCCCACGTTAAAAACTGACCTTGTGTCACAACCTGACTCTGTGTGTGCGGATGGGTCAAGTAAATCTCTACTATAAATTAAAGCCGGGCTTTTTTTTAAATCTCAGAATTCGTGGTAGAACTGAGCTCCAATTTCGCATTTTCTCATATAGATTCCATAATGAAGGACTTACTTAATTACCTATTATGTTTCTCTAACTCTTCTAATGTTGAATGTATAACTAATTCTAATTTCTATTTTCCCATCACTAATTTTATCTTATAAATTGTCCCCTGTTTTATCACCGATTAAATAAAAGTAATTGTTTGTACGGAAAATAAGGATCTGCGTAATTTATTGTCTTTAAATCAAGTGGCAGCAGAAGGGTTATCGTTCAACTTTTAAAAGGTAAGCTTAAACATTAATTCAATACTTAAATACAGCGATCAATTTTTAGTTCCTCTGTAGTTTATTGATAATTATCACATCTACTCCTCCCTAGCTATTGTATACGATGACGTTAAGGTGGTTTAAAATTTTAAGCTAGCTAAAATTTTAAGCTCGCTGCTATTTTGGATACAAATGGAAAATAAGAGTTTCTCCTCTTGAACCATGAAACCAACGATAATGGCTAGTATAACATATTAATATATATTTTTAACCTTGCTTAATATGGCAACACTGAATCTGAGCTCAACGAAAATCGTTTCCTGTGCCTAACTTTTCTATGGCTTTTGAATGAGCTATGAATCACTGAAATCGGAC
>OZ038505.1:26861384-26866384 GCA_964036315.1 Acanthosepion esculentum
TCCGGAAGTTCTATGCTAATAGTTTCTCGTTTGTGGATCTCTCTTCTTGCATCTTGCTTCCAGTCAAATTTGATCTTAAAACAATTTGAAAACAATCTTGAACATTATCTTCTGTTTTGCTAATGCTTGTTCTTTTATTGTCCTCTCTCCTTAATAAGGTATTATTCTCATATTATTTAACACACAATAACCACTTGGCAATTAATGGTTTAAAAACCACAAAAGAAAAAAAAAACAGCCTAATGCATATTGTCCTATGGAAAGAAAATGAGGTTCGGGCGTGACAATCTGGACTGATGAATATGTTTTCAGCCAGGTCTATAAATAGCGATGTCAGGCTACTGACTGCAGTGAATATTGGGTGATTATTGAGTGGAACTATCCAGTCGAATTAGTGTGAATTATTGTGCGTCGATGATTTGGGTTTTGATTTAGGATTTGCCGGTCGTTAGGTCGAGCCGCGCTTTTAACAAGGTATTCACCGAAATGATTAATTATGTTTGGATGACTTTTACTTCTTTGTTCTTGTTAAGTATTTATTTGCGGTTGTAATTAAATACTGTTTTATTTTAACCTTGAAGTCTTGAGTTATATTTCATCATTAACGGACACCGTACGACACAAAACATATGAAGACAGGAATAGCCCAATTTTATCTTTATCTCAGACAGGGAAAGGTTAATGTGATGTGAAAATAGGAATGACGTCACAATACTTGACTGGCTTTTGTTCAGATCGATCAATCTCTTTATTGAAAGACATTGCACAATTATTGACAATAGGCATGTGAACACTCATTGGCATGACACATTTTGTTCGGACAATTAAACCTTTTCTTAGTGTTCTTGATGTTTTTAACCAACCATTTCAGTCGATGTGTTCATCATTCATCACTTGCACAATCCATAGTTAAAAGGTAGAAAAGAGTTGGTCTGTTAGAAAATGGCAACAGATAAAACTGGACTCTTATGTTATTCGAACCTTTTCCGCTTCGTCGAGCAGAATTTGCGAATGAATAGCTTGGAAATGGTATTAGATCTTTGAAGACAACATTGGAAGCATGCTGGGAAAAAGTCAATTTTTTCTTTTATGAACACTCCTACCCTGACCCTGTAGGACATATTTTTAATGAAAGAAATGAGCAAAAAGAAACATGATAGTTTAGAAAAATGCAATTATTTGAAAAGCTTTCGGTAGAGTAAAAAAAACCAATTGATATATATAATCCACACACAAAATTTATCTTGATTGTTCGATTATATATATATATATATATATATATATATATATATATATATATATATATATATTTATTATAATATTTAAAAAAAATATGATTCCTTCGCTACATAAGAGTTCTTATGTTTCAAAAGCGAGAGCCGAGACCCTTAATATAATTTTTGAAATTAAGTTGAATTAAGGTGTCTGGTCTCGCTTCCACGTCAAGCGAGAATTTGGGAATAAGCTATCTTGTGGTTTGCACGTGTTTATAAGTATGGTCTCTTGCAACATTAGTTACTATGGAAACGGCTAGGGTCGGCTATATTGGTTAGGTGGTCTAAGAGTTAAGAATTAATTTTTATCTACAGATCAGTCCCCATCGAAAACTTTATGTCAGGTCATGTTGGGGTCCCCATTTCAAGTCTGATAGTAGCGGTCGCCGTCTAGTTGGTCAAGAAAGGCATTTTATGGCCTTGCGGCAGGTCGTTAAGTGTCGAGAGGA
Organism: Acanthosepion esculentum; assembly: GCA_964036315.1. NCBI lineage: Eukaryota > Metazoa > Mollusca > Cephalopoda > Sepiida > Sepiidae > Acanthosepion > Acanthosepion esculentum. The sequence goes on from OZ038505.1 coordinate 26,863,108, forward strand.
TTTTGTTTCATTATCATCTGTCTATTAATCTCTTTATTTATTTGTTTATTCAAATGGCTATTTTCTTTTACAAATGTGTTGAAGCGAGACAAGACACCTTAATTCAACTTAATTTCAAAATTATATTGAGGGTCTCGGTTCTTGCTTTTGAAACATGAGAACTCTTATGTAGCGAAGGAATCATATTTAAAAAAATATTATAATATAAGCTCTACTTCTGTATGGAGCACTGTCTTTTTAAAAATAAAAGCAAAAATACTACGGAACCCCGGATTATTTACCTAACGTGTTCTTTCCTATTTTTCTGCATACCTGCATACACACACACACACACACACACATATATATATATATATATAAGAACAGAAAAAATGAAAAGAAAAATAGTTAGAAAATTATATTATCATATTAGCTTTTTCATTCCTTTTTCAAATAATTTTGTATATCAATTAGATTCGATTGTGATTCCAGAGAAATATGAATAGTTGGTATTGGGTTCTACGCTACAAACTTTGGTAATCTTCTTTGACCCTAAAAGGACAGAAATCAGGTTCATAAAAAGTCTATTTTTGAAAGCTGTGAAGAAATAAAATAAATTCACATCAATTTTCAGTATAATCTCTCTCTTTTTTTTTTATAATTCCCTATGAATTGCGAGAGTTTTCAGTTAAAACTATGCAATGCAATTGCAGGGAGGTTTTTAGAAAAATTGGCTTTATAACTGATGCTTTTCCCAATGAATCATGTCCCAGTGCACATTTTAGTAAGCCGTTCCATGCAGACTGACCATAGATTTTCGATTGGATTTAAATCAGGAGTGTTTCCGTCCCAGTGATTTGCTCACTGGTAAAGCTTGCGAGTGTGTTCGTGCAGTGTTACAATTTTCGTATGCATCCTTGGATTAACGTCCATCGTAAACTATGGCCGTAGGACAATTAATCGACAATCGAGACAATAGTGTCGGGGCGTGATGAAAGTCTGATGCAATCACGGTTGACGTAATAATTTTCAAGGCCAAACAGATTTCATCATACACACTGAAAATAGATACATATTACTACACACCACTGCAAATGACCTAATCTGAGGAAAAATAGAAATCGATTACATTCTGTCACTTCCCTGGGTCTATAACTGAGTGTATAGTGAAAGAAAGTAAACTAAAGTGGTTGTTACAATTAATTTCCACAACGATGTACATATAGTTATCGTAATTATGCAACAATTGTTGGTTTAAACATGTTTTATTGAAAAAGTATAGGCCTTTTATGTCTATGAAATTTAATAATAATGATAAGATTCCAAATCGAGGCTTTATTATCTATTAGCTACTATCGATTTGTTTATTTGTTTATTAGGCGTGATCAGAAGAGAGTAAGATTTTTATGATATTTTACTATTTTAAAATTGGATTAAATTAAAGAAAATCCCTTAAAAATGTCTTTGGATATTTGTGTTGTTTTACACATCAAATATCTACAATGCAGCGCATCCCTAAAGTCTGGACACATCGACAGAAATGCACATTTTCAAGAAATTAAATTTCCAACAACATTTTATTGAATTAAAATATTTCAAAAATAACATCTTCAATATGATTTGCATCATTTGTGGTGCAAAGTTTGATGCACTTTGCAAGAATCACGTGAACTCGATGCAATAATATATTGTCGTCAATTTTAGAATATTCACTCTTTAAGCGTTCAATCAAGTTTGTTGCATATGTAATTTTCATTGAATACAATATCAATAATTTTTCAGTATTTATTTTCCCATTTAAAATATATTTTAGATATCAGCAGTATTTTCGGCTATTTCACAAATTTCTTCTTCATCTTCTTCTTCTTCTTCTTCTTCTTCTTCCTCTTCTCTTCTTCTTCTTCTTCTTCTTCTTTTTCTTCTTCTTCCTCTTCTTCTTCTTCTTCTTCTTCTTCTTTTTCTTCCTCTCCTTCTTCTTCTTCTTCTTTTTCTTCTTCTACCTCTTCCTCTTCTCCTGCTCTTCTTCTTCTTCTTCTTCTTCTTCTTCTTCTTCTTCTTCTTCTTCTTCTTCTTCTTCTTCTTCTTCTTTGTCGTGTATCTACAGGACGTGAGAGATCATTGTTCTCTACAACTTCCTGTCCTTTGTATCTGCGTATAGTTTGTCTTCTTGCTATATATATATCTTTTAATTCCCTGTTCTGCCATCCATTTACACAAGCTATTTGGGCAGGGGATATGCACTATCTTCAGTATGTCTTGTGTGTGTCTAATTTTCCAAGCCCCTTTTCCACATTTTTTCTTCCGAGAAATTTCAACTGTCTCATTTTGATGCTCAAAATTGTCCTTTTTGTTTCCATTTTCTCTAAAACTTCATCGTTGATCGTGTGCTCATTTCATGATATACTCAGCATCCCCCTCTATAGAAGCACATTTCTATTGCCTTAAGTCTCTTCTCCATCAGTAATGCGATGGGCCAGAATGCACTGCCATATATAAATACGGATATGACATAGCAGATAAGTACTTTTTTCTTTGTTTCCAATGAAATCTTCCTGTTTTTAATACTTTGCTTAGCTTTTGGAAGGCACCTTCCGCTATATCACTGCGCTTTCAGATTTTGGTGTCTATTAAAGCATTTTCTAGATATGTAAATTGTTATATTTGCTTGATTTTGGTTTCTCCAATTTTTAATTTGCATGTTGGGACCTTACATTTATGACAACCATTTAGACATTCTGTCCTTATAGTTGAGGTTTCGTCCTTCCTTGTCACTTTCTTTTATCACTTTCTGTGGGAGGTCCTGTAGTTTCCTTTCTGTATCTGCTATGGACATTTTGATTTTAGTTCTAATGGGTAAAGGACGGACTATTTATGTGTAATTTTAAATCCTAATGAGGCGTTCACATTCTATTTATATTATTTTTTTCCTCATTGATTTATTTTATAACAACTTGGAAGAAATCCAACTCAAATATCTTCGTTTTTGTACGTTCGACAAAGAAAAAGTTCTTTCCTAAAAATATTCTCAAATATATTACAATGACAGTTTGCAGTGGTGGTGTAATAAAATAATCTCTGCACCTGAGCATTAAAAAAAAGTATCTCTTTATTTATTTCTGCCCACAAAAATCGAATACCATCATTTTTATAGATATTTTGAAAACAAATTATTGTAGCTCTTTCTGGAATCACTTCTTTTAATATCTGTTATATTTAAGATATGAGTTATTTTAACTATTCACACTATTTAAATTTTTCGGGCGATTTTCCTCATCGTTATCGTAATATTCAAAGACCC
>OZ038505.1:26871384-26993884 GCA_964036315.1 Acanthosepion esculentum
TGTTCAGGCGAATTTGACTCTGGTGTTTTCAGCTGTGTCATGGTTTCTTAGCCACATTCAAACTGAATCACTGCAGTCCTAAAGAACCGATGGAAGAACTATCAATTTTATGAAAGAAGATTTGTCACATTTTTAACTTCAAAACGACTTCTTTTGTCAGAATAAATCATGTTCATCACAATAAACTCTCGATCAGCTTCCACGCAACTTACAGAAATGGTATTAATTATGTGTTTAACTCTTTGGATAGTTTTGGGTACAACATGTTTCTGGTAATTTCTCATTACGTTTTCAACGTAATTACGGAAATCATGAATAGAGATTTCTTTGCGAAATACTTTACAAAAGTCCAGTAACTTCTCTTCAGCATTTTCCAGGGAACTATAGCTTCTTCCATATTCCAAGAATCCAACAATTCCATTCGCTAAGCTTTGATTAATTTTAAGACTCGATTCAAGCGAAATGGTAGGATGACACACCTGCGTATACTAGAGGCTAACATTTACTTATCAATATCTGAAATTCACTTTTCACCAGGTCTACAAACACGAATCTGTGTCAGGAACTCCATTAGCAGCAACAATTATTCCTTTGGTATATATCGTTTATTATTATAGCTTTCCATCACCGCCTTTCCTTCGAAGTTCTTAGCAATATTTGTTTTCATATATTCCTTCCAGTTACGATTTTGTCAATCGTTTGCACAAGATAGGTTAGTCTCAGTTTTTATCTTATCTTACTCATATCCTGTGAGTGTCAAATTCTTCAGACCGTCTTTCCTCTTGTCCCAGAAATCCAAACTGTATCTTTCTAGTTCTAGGCTTAAATGTATTGTTTGCTTTTGCTTCCTTTGAAGTTTCCTTGTTGCTCATATATTCAGTCTATTATATGCTTAGCATCCTTCCCTAGAACAACATCTCTATTGCTTGAAGTCTTGCTTTCATTTGAGAGGATATTTTCTAGCATTCACTGCCATGCACGTGGACTGGTGAGACATAGCAGTTCATCACACTTTTCTTTATTTCTGACGTCATTTTCCTGTTTCTTTTCGCATTCAGAACGTATTTTTTATTCCCTCAATGCAGCCTCGCTTTTCTTTTTCCTCATCTTTCGCCTTCGTCTGTTAAGCTGCTTCGCAAAAAATTAGATTTCTGTACTTGTTTGATTCATCGACATTCACGAGCAGAATAAGCTTATGGGAATGAAGGACAGATATGAACCCCCCCACCAAAAAAAAAACTGACATGATATGTGTACCTTTCACCAGTGGCATAACAAATGAAATCAAGACTTCAGGCAATAGAGATGTTGTTCTAGGGAAGGGTGCCAATAATATAATAGACTGGATATATGAGCAACAAGGAAACTTCAAAGAAAGCAAAAACAAACAACATATTTAACTCTGGAACTAGAAAGATACAGTTAAAACTTCTGGGATAAGAGGAAAGACGGTCTGAAGAATTTGACATTCACAGGATTTGATTAAGATACGAGGGAAACGAAGACTAACCTATCTTGTGCAAACGATTGACAAAACCGTAACTGGAAAGAATAGTACAGAAACAAATATTGCTAAGAACTTCAAAGGAAAGGCGGTGATGGAAAGCTATAATAATAAACGATGTATATTTACAGAATTTATTTTCAATTTATCCTCAATTGACTATTCAAGAGCAAGAGCAATATTCCTAAGATTCTTCATCAGTGGCAAACCTCAGGAAGAAAATATGCGGCTACAGTGTTTACACGTATCCATGAAGCTGTAGCTAGGAATTTAAAGACTATAATAGAAGAAAAGTCTTGTAGAACATAAAAAGTACAATAGTTTGTCCAGAGATTCTGTGGAAATACGAAGTAGAAAACAGGTCGATAACAAGCCAAGTGTACAATTCAGGATCGTAATCGGAGACTTTAATCAGAAAATGACAGGCATTAGATTTAAAAGTGTAAGGTCAATCGACATCTCCAGTTGCCTTGATCTATCCAACTTCCCTTCTCCACATCCTTTCCCCTTTCATTCCTATCTGCTCTCGCTCCAGATCTTCTGTAACCTCATTGCCTTGATCGATCCACTATCTTTCTCCACATTCTTTCCTCTACCACTCCTATCTGCTCTTCCTCTAAACCTTCTGTAACCCCTTGCGTGCTAGTGGCTTCGAGCCTTGCTTGGGGCGATAAACTTAAAAAAAAAAAAAAAAAATCTCGAAAACTTCGACGTCTACAGAGTCTACAGAGGCCGAAATGTTGTGTCTGTAATAATCAAGAAGACGACTCTTGTTGGAATAAATTCAGTGTATAGCAATTATGGTTAACTGATACAAGAACTAACCCACAATGGGATATATATTAAGGATTTAGTTAATTACATTAAAGAATTGGGTTGTGGCAAGTAGCTGTTATTTCTATTATAGATCTTAACATAGTCCGTCAAAAATCCATAGTTAAAGTATATAATTTAGTTTGTTTCTAACTGTCCGTACATTCAGTGTAACGTCGATTCAAAGCAAAGTGCTATCATATATAATTTGGAATCCAGTTTATAGAACCTAATCGGAGCCAACGATTTAAACTCCAATAACTGTCTGATTCGATTAAACAAATAAATAATTTTTTTTCTGAAATAATATGGAAAATCTTCTTTGAAGTAGTAGCAATTGTGTTGGAAACAAACTTTAAATTATAAACTCATTTCAGCCAACTAGCATATAAATGAAAGAAAACCTGCCTAATAAATTGTCTCTTCTTTTATAGATTCATTTAATAATTAAGCTAAAAAGAACTCCCTTATATCTTTCAAAGAAAATTGTAATCACCGCCATATTTATTGCAATTTTATTCAATTAATTATAATTGGATTGAATAAGAAAGCAGAAACAGAAAAAACAAAAAACAAAAAAACAAAATTAGAATCTGATTAGTTTAAACCTTCTGTATTTGTGCAGGAAAACTATTTAAAGAAGTTATTTATTGATAGATTTTCAATTATCATAATCGTAACATATATCTCGTAAAATAGTCCCAACAAATATGTCATATCATAACCATAAAATGTATTTGATGACATAACCTTAACATATCATTTACTATAATTGCAAACTATATCTCGTAACATCCTCGTAACTTACATCTTTGAATAATCTAATCTCCTAATATAATTTTAACATGTATCTCGTAACTTAATTTTAACATCTGTTTCTTAGCATATTATTAACATATATCTTGTGATATAATCGTAAGTATCATTTACCATATCGTAACCTATATTTTGTAAGCTATATCCCGTAACATAATCGTAACATGCATCTCGTAACATATTCAATACATATATCTCTTACAATAATTGTATATCTTGTAACGTAATGGTAACATATCTTTTATCACAATCGTGACCAGTATCCAGTAATATAAGTGTAACCTATATCGCGTAATATAATCATAACATATATCTCGTAACAAATATCGTTTACAATACTCGTAGCATATATCTCGCAACATAAACGTAAAGTATCATTTACCCTAATAGTAACCTATATCTCGTAACATATATCTTGCAACATGCATTTCGTAACATTGACCGAGTAAAATAATTGTAGCATATATCGTAATCTGTATCCGTAATATAATCGTAACCTATATCACGTAACATATATCTCGCAATATATAATATCGTAACAAGTATGTCCTAACATAATTGTAACTTGTATGTCTTACCATAATATAATTGTAAGCTACATCACGTAACATTATTGTGACAGATATCTCGTAACAGATATCTCGAAGATATAAATTTCTTCCTCGCAGATCCAGACATATTTGTACAGCATTTTGAACCGACTTTCACCTTTTTCTAGTAATTATAACTATGTACTATAATACTAGGGATTTCTGACGGACTATGTTAGGATTTATAATAGAAATAAGTGCTACTTACCTTAATTCAATTCTTTAATGAAAGTGACTAAAACATTAATATCTATCTATCCATAAATCTATCTATCTATCTATCTATCTATCTATCTCATAATCTTAACTTATATCTTGTATCGTCAGCTGTATCGCGCAAAATGATCGAAACCTATATCATATAACATAATCGTCAGTCATATCGCGTAAAATGATCGCAAACCTATATCATATAACATAATCGTCAGCCATATCGCGTAAAATGATCGTAACCAATATCAGATAACATAATTGTCAGCCATATCGCGTAAAATGATCGTAATCAATATCATATAACATAATCTTCAGCCATATTGCGTTACATGATCGTAACCTATATCATGTAACATAATCGCCAGCCATATCGCGTAAACTGTTCGCAACCTATATCATATAACATAATCGTCAGCCATATCGCGTAAAATGATCGTAACCTATATCATGTAACATAATCGTCAGCCATCTCGCGTAAAATGATCGTAACCTATATCATATAACATAATCTTCAGCCATATTGCGTTACTTGATCGTAACCTATATCATGTAATATAATCGTCAGTCATATCGCATAAAATGATCGTAACCAATATCTTGTAACATGATCTTAACATATATCTCGTTGTATAAATATTGTGGCATAATTGTCATATATTACTTATGTAGAATTGGCTCTGATTTCATTTACTTGCCTTATATATTCTGGTTCGGATTCACACATTATTTTGTCAGTGTTTCTATTAAAATTTTCTAATTATAAATCTTGACTTAATGCTTGAACTCACAAAGACTTTAACAAAAGTCTGCGCGGAACTTTAATGGCATCAGATTTTATATTTTGAATTTCCTATTCTTTATAGACGACACGATAACCCAAAGATGGTTTTTCGATTGTTTCTCTCATAATTTATGAGCTCTGTGGGATTGTCCATATCCATCAGTTACATTCAGGATGTCGTAGTAGCTGACAGCTATTCTCTTTCAATATTAGTTGTCTAAATGAGGACGTTCTGCGCAGTTGTCATGGAGAGAAGCCATTTTCTTGCACTCTTTCGTAGTCCATTATTTCAATTAAGCAGTCAATCAACAAAACATTATCGATGTCCTCCGTGCATTCCTAGTCGAACAGCAATTGACAAACAATAAACAAAAACATTGCGCCTTTGCCAATTTGCCAATCACGAAAAACTTTCTTCCTATCAGATCCAGACATATTTGTACAGCATAATTCAGTGACTTGATTCGTATCTTTATTTTTGCCAAATACACCAAATTTTGCTTTTTTCTAAACTAATGTCCCTTCTGGCAATGAACAATCGAATAAACCTATTTCGTTTGCATTGTGAATGTCATTAGCAGAAAAAAATATTGCTGCATTCTGGGTAATTTATTTGACTTCCTGTGTTTTGCCGTTACAAAATGGGCACGTATTTTTCTCCATGTGCTCTGTTAAAATTTATTTGGTTCCATAGTTTGCATCGTGTTGCAACGATTCACCCTTTGCTGTCATTTCAATTCCATGGCATTCTCGTTTTGCGGCATATTTCCAAATTGTGTTTTTCAGTTTCGGTTCACTGAGCCGCAAGCCTCTTTTCTACACTGAATTCATGACGCCTGTCTTCATTGTTTTCTGCAATGCATTCATTTGTCCAATAATTCATTTTACTTTCTCAGCCTTAGTACAAACCCGTCCTGGGTAAGACGATAAACTACGTCCAACAGCAAGGCCTCTGATCAGGAGGCTTTGAGGAGCGTGGATCCACCTTTTAATTGCTGGTGTTTCAAAGGTCCAAGCTGACCCGGGGTGGTAGCACCTGTTAGGGTCCAAGTTATGGGAAAATAGTTGACACCCAAGCTTATGTAAAAGTAGGTTTTGATACCAGAAATACTTTGTAATAAAAAATATTGCCAGCAAAAATTTTTGAAGAAACTAGAACAGTCTTCCCCAGTGAGCGAAATAAAGAATTCAGGTCGACATTCCAACCAACTGAAGAAGGCCGGAGCGTACAACGGCCGAAAACGTTGTGATAAACATGGCGATAAAGATGAGGACAATAGTCCGAATAATGTAAATAGTGTACATGATACCTCATCTCAGAAATATAGAGAGATAACTCGACACCTGTATATCTTTGCGAGTTCGGTTGTTTCACAGCGGGTCTTTGATAGACAGAAAATTCAAAAAAATATATATTTATTAATTCTGCGGGTAGAGATAAGTTGATTGGCGAAGAATGTAGAACCGCTGAACTGGCCAGGAGTTTTGAACTGACTTTCGTCTTTTGGAAAGGCCCAGTTCCCATTCTTTGTCATCTAACAATGGGTTAAATTGCAGGGTAGACTGGGTTCTTTAGATTTGGTTTGTAATCCTTGTCGTAAAGGGATGATAATGAATTCAGAACGACGAATAATACAGCGGGAACTCACTCCATTAAATATTCCATGAATATATGATAATTTGCAGATAAAAAAGGATGCATTAAGACCATAGCCTTCTATACCATGAAGGTATATGGTATTTCAAAATGTACATTTTGTTTAAAGTTCAAGAGAACGGAGTAATATTAATAATAATTAGTGATGAATACAAAACTTACCATATTGTGTGCTGATCCAAATAACCGATCTTCCTAATATATATATATATATATATATATATATATATATATATATATATATATATATATATATATATATATATATATATATATATACAGTGTTGTTCGATAAAAGTCTGATTTTTTTACTTAAAAATTTTTTTGCCCATTGTTTTTGGGGTCAAACTAATTTTTAATCTTACTAATATAAAGACCCCTTCCCGACCACCTAGTAAAAAAGTTTACTCACCCTAAGGTATTCTATTGATAATTATAATTTTGGATATAAATGAGATTCAGGGAAAAACTCTGTGCAAAAAAGTGACTCACTTATTTACTGCAACTAGTAATCAATAGAAACATCTTTAACAGCTTTAAATAAAGAATAACAAAGGTATAATTTATTTATAATAGGTAATATAGTTTGAAATATTTAATAATCTATGTGTCCTCCTTTATTTTGAATAACCTTTTCAACCCTTTTTGGCATTGATTTGATTAGGTTCTGGCAAATCTCAACTCCAGGCATTGAATTCCATTCGGATATGAAATTCACAATCAAATCCTCTTTATTGCTCAACTGCTTTCTCGAGAGCCTGTACTTTATAATGCTCCATAAGTTTTCTATGGGGTTGAGGTCAGGAGATTGGGGCGTCCATGTCGTAACACTCACCTGCTTCTCATCAAAGTATTCCTTCATCAATTTTTGTGACAGGGAGCATTATCCTGCATACACATGAGATTGGTGGGGTCGATTTGTACCCTTTCAGCAGAAGGGATCAGACAAGACTCTAAAATTCTCTTGTACTGTTCGCTCCCCAGGGTCTTTTCAGTAGGTTTTAAGAAACCAGTTCCATGAAAAGACAAGCATCACCAGAACATTATACAGAACGGATGCTTGAAAGTACTTATTGCTAAATTCAAAGAGCTTTCAAAACTTTTTCTTCGGATTTTAGATCGCTTATCGTTTGAATTTAGCTCAACTTTCGTTTCATCGGAGAAGAGAACAGTATTAAAAAAAATCAGGTGAGTCACTTTTATCGAACAGCCCTGTATATATATATATATATATATATATATATATATATATATATATATATATATATATATATATATATAAACAGTTTGCAAAAAATTATACCATCTGGTGTTTCGTTAACCATTTTGTACGAGCAGCTATGAAGTTATAAACTTTAATAATAATTAGATTTTAAGTCTCAAGTGTATTGTTCCATTTTGAGTTGTTTATTTGCGTTTTTTGTTTTCCGTCCGGACGTTGCTGTTTCTATGGAAAACAATCGATTAGGCTTATCGATCATTCGGATCAAATATTTGTGTTTAACATTCCAAAAGCGTCAGTTGTCGAGCTGCTTAAAGTTTTCTGGATAGAAAGTTAGAGGTCGAATTTTTTTTTCTTCAATCGTCCATTTCCAGCTGACCACTTCAGGGCATCATGGAAAAGTGGCAGGGTTAGACTGAAATTTGACTCTCACGTTTCTGTTGGCGTTACGTCAGATAAACACTGCCTAGTATTTCAGCTAGACGGTCAAACTGGCTGCCTCTGAGCAGGGAGGAACCTGAACGAGCCTCAGCCGAAGGGCAGAGTCTGGTTCGGGGAGGTTGACCCACTCGGTCCCGTTATGCGGGTTGTACGGGCATTTTTTGGCCGAGCCTACGGGCTCGGAGAACCCACGTTAAACCCGGCCTTGTGCCACATCCAACCCTCGTGGGGGAGGGAGGGGGCTAAATATACTAGTTTGCCTCGTTCTGAAGAGCACTCTAGCTCTGTATTGCGGAAGGATGTGCAGGTGGTGTTATGGATAGTGGCTCAATGGAGAAATCGGAGAACGGAGTTCGAAATCCAGTCGTGTTCCTTATACTCGCAAATAACTTTGGGAAAGTTATGAACATATCTCGCACCAAATATGGACTAAATAGCAGGACCTGTATCTGGGAAAAAATATTCTAAAAAAAAAATAATAAAAATGAATTCAGTATTCCCTCGTAAAAAAAGGGAATTGCTCTTACAATAAAAAATATATATATTTTGTGTTTAAATAGCACCCACAGGTTTGCTAAGCCGTAACAAGACGTGGTTAACTTGTCTCTGTTTTAAACAGACTCATGTTCAAAATCACACACACGTATGAATCACAGGACGTAAAAAAGATGCTTCAATTTTCACTGGATCTCGCGTTATATTCCCCTGCTGTTAACCTTCCACGTTGAGGTACTACTGCTGAATATGTTGCGAACCTCTGTATTTTCCAGGGAACTGATAAGTTTGTATTACTTAGGTAAAGCAGAGGCATCTGAGTTCTTCCTTTGCTATTCACTGTTAAAACATTTATTCATAGCAAAGAGATAAAAAAAAAAAATGATGACGGTAATCAAATGACTGATTGAGTGGTCGTTTTTGACGGCTAATCAACCTTTTACATTTACACTATTTACATTATTCGGACTATTGTCCTCATCTTTGCCGCCGTATTTATTACAATGTTTCGGCCGTTGTACACTCCGGCCTTCTTCAGGTGGTTGGAATGTAGAACTGAACCCTTTATTTCGCTCACTGGGGTAGACTGTTCTAGTTCCACGTGCCATGTTTTTAATGGATGTCAGTTATCAGTTATCTCCTGTTAATTTTCCCTCTGAAAGTTCTCCACTGCCTTAACCGGGTATTGAACTTCCACTCTTTGGGTCCTGTCACTGGATCTAAACAACGCCTTTATCTACTGTGCCAAGTTCGAAATTCCAACCAGTTGAAGAAGCCAGGAGCGTACAACGGCCGAAATGTTGTCATAAATATGGCGACAAAGATGAGGACAATAGTCTGAATAATGTAAATAATGTACATAATACCTCATCTCAGAAATATAGACTTTTGCATTTATTTAAAGCCAGACAATATTGTTAGACTGTAAGAATTGTTTTTTAATACTCATACAAGTCCTACTGATTAACCCATAGCTTATAGGAGGAGAGGTGGATTTATATACTTTCCAAAGATATTTGCACGTAACGAACTCGCTAGATACTTGGTAGGCTCGACTCTTCTTAATGTCTTTAATCGTTCGAGAACCGGTATTTCAACGTGATATGGCCGTAAGCAGATAGTAATTAAGGTTCACCCTTTCCCTCGCGCATTGTGAGCGCTCGGTTTCTGCAGCGTTGCGCTAATAATTAAAAAAAACCTCTGACGTGGTGCGTGGCTTTAGCTGACAAGTAAAACAACTGAAATATCTGAGAATCGTTTTAAAAGAGTGCGGAAAGGGCGACACTGAAATCCGAAGGCGCACTGGGTAGAGAAAGACGCCTTTCAAAAGCGAAGCAAAGTATTAAGTAATACGAAAATTTCGTTAGAAACAAGGAAAAGATTATTTTGTGGTTACGTAATATCAGTCCTCCTATATGTCAGTGAATGCTGGAAAATCTCACAAATGAAGAAGGGACTTGAAGAAATAGGGTTCTACAGAAACATGTTGAGAATACCATTGACCAAATATTTGAGCAACAATTAACTTTTAGATAAAATGGAAAGAAAAAAAGACCTTATACTTAACATCAGAAAGAAAGAGTTAACATTTCTAGGATATATAATGAGGAAAGAATGCTTGGAAAATTCGATACCCACGTGACATCAAGAGGGACAGAGAGGGAAAAATCGAATAACTTACCTAACAAGCTTTTGTAGCTGGTGGGAAAACATGGATTAGGAGAAAATAGGAAAAAAGACAAATTTTACTTAGGGCTACAAAGGACAGAAAGATGTGGAGAGCTATAATCACTAACATGAAGGGATATGGCACATAGAAGACGAAGGACATGGATATTTCGTTGGTAAAATTCCCCGTTAGAAATTTATTTCGTTTCTATTTTCGGTTCGACATTTCTCACTGTCTTTATTTTTTTTCTTTTCCTTCTACGTTTCTGACTCGACCTGTCGCTAGTGATTGACTGGCCCGTGATCGATAGATAAGTGACGAAATGTGAACGTATTTAACCAATTGTCTGTCTTCGTATTTCTTATAAAAGAAAAACAAACTATTTAGCCACGTATTTGTTGCTAATTTTTTGGTTTGGGCGTAAAAGATTACTTATTTTAAAGAAATTTGAACTGAATGCTTACTACTGCATATCAAAAGCGTTTTCGTTTTTTATAGCACTTTACGCAAAAGTTCATTTCTTCTAAAAGGCGATCTAGAAATTCACTATATTATTAATACATAGGAAAAGATAGATTCACATATATATATATATATATATATATATATATATATATATATATATATATATATATATATATATATATATATATATATACCAAAAGTAAAATGGAAAATAATAAATAGAACAAGAACTTGTAAAACCTGGGATGACCCATGCCATTTATGCCTACATGAAAAATTACACATCATTAAGTTTCTAAATAATGAAAAGTTATTAAACCATAGACAGGAGTTAACGAGTTTTTTCCGACATCAACAAATTTTCGCATTAAATAATTAGCATAAAAAATAGATAAATAAATAAATTCCATAGTTTAATAAAAGGTTAGTCCAATCATTAAATAGAAAAACCCTTTGGGAAGTCGTCAAAAAAACAAATTGTAGTTCAGTGCAACGCTTTTATATGAGACAGCCATTTGAATAAACAAATAAATAAGGAGATTAATAGATAGATAATATAATATAAAATAAAACAAAATCCTCTCGACACTTAACGACTTGCCGTCGCGCCACGAACCATCTTTCGCTTTAAACTAACAAGACAGTGACCGCCACCATCAGATTTGGAATAGATAAACCCAACCCAAACACCCCAGCGTAACCTGTCCGAAGGTGACTCATCTGTAGATAAGATTTAACTGTTCGACCACCTAACTAAATTGGCCGCCCCAGCCGTTCCCATAGTGATTAATGTTGCAAAGGACCATACTTATAAACACGCGCAAACCACAAGATAGCTTATTCCTAAATTTTCGCTTAAGGATGAAACGGGACTCGATAACTTAATTCAACTTAATTTCAATAATTATATTGAGGGTTTTGGCTCTCGTTTTTGAAACATGAGAACTCTTATGTAGCGAAGGAATCATATTTTAAGAAAAATATTATAATATATGCTCTACTTCTGTATGGAGCACTGTCATTTTAAAAACAAAAATAAAAACAAAAATACTAAAGAACTCTGGATTATTTACCTAACGTGTTCTTTCGTATTTTCCTGCACACACACACACACACACACACACACACACATATATATATATATATATATATATATATATATTCTAATTTAAAGAAAAACAGACCACTTTAAGGCTCACCAGAGACGTTTATTTTTCCCTGGATCTTCAGACATCACTTTCAAAAGGTGAAACGAAAAATGAAATTAAAATTTACACTTTTGATGGGCAGTATTAAGCTTATATAATTTAACATAGAAGGTAGCGAGGAATGGTGTGAGAGACATAGTCGAGTTTAGAGAGGGAAGTAAAAATTTTAAAATTTATTTATTATTTCTTTCTATTATTGTTGTGGACCCGGAATAGGTCCGAAAGAAAGCTCGAACTGAGTAATTCAATGAAAACGTATTATTAACAAAAAGAACGAATACAGAACGAGGCATAATATAATCATAAGACGAGTCTATTTTGTCCATGAAGGTAGGTCCCCATAACATCCCCCTTCCAAGACTTTACCTCCGCAGGAGTCTCAATATCGTCCCCTTTTTGGATTGATGACGAGAGGGTCCGTGAACTTCCGCCTTCTTTTAGATCTTCGCGGTTCCGGAGCTGCTTGTGGTATTTGAATGTCGAATGTGTCGTAGATGGTATCCATAACCTCTTCTTCCTGGGGAGTACTGCTGCAGTCATTCAACCGTGGTTTCCTGATTTGATTCAGGTGTCTCTTATGAGAGAAACGAGGGCCTTGGATTATGTAGACCATATTTCCAATCCTCTTTTCTATCGTACCAGATTCCCAGAAAGATGTATTATTTTTAAACATCTTAAATACTTTTTCTCCTGGGCTGTACTTTTTCTTTGGTACAATAGAACCCGGACTTTGTTTTCTTTGTCTGGGCAGCAATTTATCGAAAACGGATCTTACTTTGCGCGCAAACATTATTTCTGCCGGAGATAGTGAAGCTGGCGCGTTAACATTTGGCGGGATCCTGTACACTTGTAAAAACTGCTGCAGGGCCTTTTGCTTTGGGGTGCCGCAAGCTTTTTTCAGGGCTCTTTTTAGGGTGTCAACAAAACGTTCTGCTTGACCATTCGACCTCGGGTGATATGGGGGGGGGGGGGATCGTAATGTGTCTTATTGAAAAATCTCGCAGAACCCTTTAAAATAGGTCGAAGTAAATGAAGTGAGTTCCGTTGTCACTAACCAAGCAATCTACTACCCCAAAACGAGTGAATAGTTTGTGAGGGTAGCTTACTGTTGCTTCCGTAGTGGGATTTTTGCATCGGAACACTTCCGGCCATTTTGAATAACTATCTACTATAATTAGATAGTAGAATCCCTCTAGCGGTCCCGTAAAATCCACGTGGATCCTTGACCAAGTTCGGTCCGTCTTTGGCCACGGTTTATGTGTGATAGGTGGTGCTTTTGCCGCCAATGCACGGCCCTTACACGAGTTGACAGTATTTTCGATGTCTTGGTCCATATTAGGCCAGTATACATAGCTGCGCATTAGGCTTTTCATTCTATTTTTCCCCGGATGCCCAATATGAAAATCCTTCAGTATTCTTTTCTGTAGATTTTTTGGACTGACGAGTCTCTCGCTGTATAGGAGTACCTCGTCACATAGGGAAAAACTGTCTGAAATGTGATGGTACTTTTCTGAATTTTTTTCTTTGTTGTGCTGATGAATTCATCTTTGCGGGCTTCATGTTTTATTTCTTGTAGCGTCACAGGAAGTTCTCTTATAGTGCTACACAATAAAGTTTTTATTTCCGCCTCTGTTCATAGTGAAGCGATCACAGAATATTCTAGGGGTTTCCTACGTCTTGGAACCATTCTGGAAAGTCCGTCAGCGTGACATATTTTTTTCGAGGGGAGGTATTCCAACTTGAAATTGTAACTTAGGAGAATTGTACCCCACCGCAGCAGTCTATTTGCCGTATAACCGGAAAACCCTTTTTTTGACCCGAAAATACTAAGTAGCGGTTTATGGTCCGTTTGTAGTGTAAAAAATCTTCCGTGTATGTAACGGTGAAATTTTGTGACTGCGTAAATGATCGTTAAACCCTCTTTCTCTATTTGGGAATAGTTTTTTTCCGCTGGGAGCAGGGTCCTGGATGCGTGAGTGATGGGCTTTTGCGTTCCATCTGGCATATTATGAAGGATACACGCTCCTATTACATACGAGGTTACGTCGCTAGCAACTACGATCTCTAGGTTAGGGTCGTAGTGCGTCAGGAATAAATCCGATGTTAGGATTTTGATTGTTTTCTCGAATGCCTCCTGGCATTCGGGTGACCATTCCTAAAACTTATCTTTCCTTAAAAGTTCGTTCAGCGGGGCGGGGCGCGGAGGTTATGCATGTTTGGGATAAAGGCTTGATAGTAACTCAATATATATATATATATATATATATATATATATATATATATATATATATATATATATATATAAACAAAATGATTACAGTGAACAATGCTAAGATCGGAATCCTAAAACTCAGTCATATTGCCGTAGATTACCAACCCAGATATCCGTACGGTAAAGAATATATATATATATATATATATATATATATATATATATATATATATATATATATATATTACCAACCCAGATATCTGTACGGTAAAGTAAAAAAATATATTTAAACAAAATGATTACAGTGAACAATGCTAAGATCGGAAGCCTAAAAATCGATCATATTGCCGAAGATTACCAACCCAGATATCTGTACGGTAAAATGAAAAAAATATGTATATAAACAAAATGAATACAGTTAGCAATGCTAAGATTGTTATCCTAAAAATCAGTCATATTACCGATGATTACTAACCCAGATATCTGTACGGTAAAGTAAAAAAAATATGTATATAAACAAAATGAATACAGTTAGCAATGCTAAGATTGTTATCCTAAAAATCAGTCATATTACCGATGATTACCAACCCAGATATCTGTACGGTAAAGTAAAAAAAATATGTATATAAACAAAATGAATACAGTTAGCAATGCTAAGATTGTTATCCTAAAAATCAGTCATATTACCGATGATTACTAACCCAGATATCTGTACGGTAAAGTAAAAAAAATATGTATATAAACAAAATGAATACAGTTAGCAATGCTAAGATTGTTATCCTAAAAATCAGTCATATTACCGATGATTACCAACCCAGATATCCGTACGGTAAAGTAAAAAAAATATGTATATAAACAAAATGAATACAGTTAGCAATGCTAAGATTGTTATCCTAAAAATCAGTCATATTACCGATGATTACTAACCCAGATATCTGTACGGTAAAGTAAAAAAAATATGTATATAAACAAAATGAATACAGTTAGCAATGCTAAGATTGTTATCCTAAAAATCAGTCATATTACCGATGATTACCAACCCAGATATCTGTACGGTAAAGTAAAAAAAATATGTATATAAACAAAATGAATACAGTTAGCAATGCTAAGATTGTTATCCTAAAAATCAGTCATATTACCGATGATTACCAACCCAGATATCCGTACGGTAAAGTAAAAAAAATATGTATATAAACAAAATGAATACAGTTAGCAATGCTAAGATTGTTATCCTAAAAATCAGTCATATTACCGATGATTACTAACCCAGATATCTGTACGGTAAAGTAAAAAAAATATGTATATAAACAAAATGAATACAGTTAGCAATGCTAAGATTGTTATCCTAAAAATCTGTCATATTACCGATGATTACTAACCCAGATATCTGTACGGTAAAGTAAAAAAAATATGTATATAAACAAAATGAATACAGTTAGCAATGCTAAGATTGTTATCCTAAAAATCAGTCATATTACCGATGATTACCAACCCAGATATCTGTACGGTAAAGTAAAAAAAATATGTATATAAACAAAATGAATACAGTTAGCAATGCTAAGATTGTTATCCTAAAAATCAGTCATATTACCGATGATTACTAACCCAGATATCTGTACGGTAAAGTAAAAAAAATATGTATATAAACAAAATGAATACAGTTAGCAATGCTAAGATTGTTATCCTAAAAATCTGTCATATTACCGATGATTACTAACCCAGATATCTGTACGGTAAAGTAAAAAAAATATGTATATAAACAAAATGAATACAGTTAGCAATGCTAAGATTGTTATCCTAAAAATCAGTCATATTACCGATGATTACCAACCCAGATATCTGTACGGTAAAGTAAAAAAAATATGTATATAAACAAAATGAATACAGTTAGCAATGCTAAGATTGTTATCCTAAAAATCAGTCATATTACCGATGATTACTAACCCAGATATCTGTACGGTAAAGTAAAAAAAAATGAAAAAAAAATGATTAAAGTGATCAATGCTAAGATCGCTATCCTAAAAATCAATCTTATTGCCGAAGATTACCAACCCAGATATCTGTACGGTATAGTTAAAAACAATATGTAAAGAAAATGATTATATTAAAAAAATGCTAAGATCGGAATCCTAAAAATCAATCATATTGCCGAAGATTACACCTCCCCAGATATGTGTGCTCTAACGTAAAAACATCACAAGAAAAACCTGCTTTATGCGTTTCCTGGTTATGCTTTTCAAATCTCAAATACCTACAGCAGTATATCAGCTATCAAAAACACTAAATTACATAATTTATCCATGCATACTCAGAAATTACAAAATAGCAATCCCAAACGAGTACCTTCAGCTCATAAAAGAAACAAAGCCCAACGTTTCAGTTGAGGAAACAATTAACGTAATTGCTGACTGCATCTACAAACAACCGTCATTGCATCCTCCTGAATTTCGAGCAGCAATTCTTTGCAAATTACTCCGCGCCTGTAGTACAAAAACCCCGTTATGCGATTATAATGGTAAAAAATACATCCAAACTAATGAAGCCATTATGGGAAACCCTTTAGGTCATGATTTCTATAACTTTTACATGTCTTATATCGAAAGAAGTGTTCGAAGCGATAGACAAACCAGAAATCTACAGCTGGGATGCTGACATTTTGGTTTTGATAAAAAAATAAGGGCGAACTCATAAATCTAAAATCAACTTTCGAAAATAACTTCGCACTAAAATTTACACATGAACTTATGGTTAATAACAATGTCCCATTCCTTGACGTTGATATCGAACTAAAATCCAAAGTATTTACCACCTACCGTATAAAAAAACACAACAGTACGGTTTCTTGTCTTCTAAACTATGATAGCTAATGCCCTGAAAGTTATAAAATAACGAAGTTAAAAACTTCCAGAATAGATCGTACCTAAGTTCTTCTCCCCAGGGAATATTTAAAAAACAAGCACTAGTCAACCATAAATTACCTTTGATATTCAATAATATTTACTGACAAAAACATAATCTGACATAAGGCGACATGTGCTGGTCACCGAGTTAGAATTCAACTCGCTATAGTAATCATGGTCTATTACGATGATTTTTATTCCCTGTTTGCACGCACGCACGCACGCGCACACGCACACGCACACACACACACACACACGCACACACACACACACACACACACACACGTTTCACACTACTTATTATAAAAGGCTAGGAAGGACCAATACCGAAAAGAGTGATAATAATAGACTTGAGAAACATATTTTGTATTGTTTAAAATTATGAGATACTTTTATAAATGTCACTTGACAGTGGCACAGGCTGTGGTCAGTAAATGCTGAATATATTCTTATTTGGAAACGGCTAATATTACCAGAGAATGAGAGCGAGAGAAACAGAGAGACAGATCAGGAGAGAGAGAGCAGGAGAGAGAGCAGGAGAGAGAGAGAAGGAGAGAGAGAGAAAGAGAGAGTATTAATATAAATCCTATATTTATTGAGAACACATATAAGACTAGATATATTTTTTGAATTGGACATAGTCCGACAATTTATTTAAAGACATTTATAATGTGTTTAACGTTCTTTTTATAGATAAAAGCATTTGCTTAAATAATTATATCTATAAAAAGAACGTTAAACACATTATAAATGTCTTTAAATAAGACTAGATATACATTTTCTTAAATAGTGAAATTTCTTTTTGATCTCTCTTATTAGTCTCTATTATTATTTTTATTATTATTATTATTATTATTATTATTATTATTATTATTATTATTATTATTATTTCAGGTTTTTTTCCGTTTATTCTAAAACACATGAAACTTATATGGGATTTTATTTTGGAAGTAAATTCGATATTTGAAAAAAACGAAATGAGCTCTAAAGAAATTTTGGAAATTAAAATTTCGGCTAAGTTTTGCTTAAACTCTTGAAATGTTTTTCTGAAATAAAAACAAAATGCCTCTTATATGTAAGTAGTTTTAAAGTTGCAAGAATAATCCTGTGTGATATGTCAACTCATTTCTATGATGCAAAGATGTATTTCGGTTCCTACGGCCATTAATTGTTTGAACAACGGTTCGGCTGATCTTAGGCGAAACGGGAAAAAAATTGGCAAATTCACAAAGCACTTTTAAAAGCTCAATGCTAGGAAAAATATAAAATCGAGAGAATGTTTTCGCTGAAATAACAAAATAAACAAGAACAGATTCATTGTCTCATGTTGAAAATCCCAGTCAATGTATCGATGAAACGAAAAATATTCAATTTATGGAAAAAATATCTTTTATCCGCTTATTTTGAAACGCTTCAAAATTGCGAAACGATCAAAAATTATTCTTTGAGGATCCATTTCTAAAGAAAATGATTTCTTCCCACTCAAGGCTATAAGTGGATGTAATACGTTTCTTTTTCTTGTTGTTCTTGTTCTTGTTGTTCTTGTTCTTCTTATTATTATTGTGTTTTGCCTTTTCTTAATGTAGCAAAAGTTGCCCACATGTCTCAAACAGAGACGTCAAGAGACAATTATTTTGTTTTGTATCTTTAGAAAGAAACAGATGAGGTGCCATGCAATTAGAGAGAAAAAAGTTAAATGTGGTCACGTCATGGAGAAAAATCTAGGCAAGGTGTAAGAATCACCCATGAGTATGATTTTTTTTGCAATTCCCATATTTTAGGGCTGTCGGGAATTTTATTCCCATATTTGTTTGCTCCTTTTAATATTATTCGCAAAGCCCCAATAACAACAGGTAATGGTGTTGTCTTGAGATCCTACATTGTACTGATTTCATTCCCTAGGTCATTCTGCAGGCCGGAAATGCAAGATCTATTAGAGGGAATGCATTTTCAACATGATTTTTGAAAATTGTGTCTCATCGAATTGCTTGAGTTTACCTTTCAGTCTGAACGCTTCTTCTTCTTGTTCTTCTTCTTGTTCTTGTTCTTCTTCTTCTTCTTCTTCTTCTTCTTCTTCTTCTTCCTCTTCTTCTTCTTCTTCTTCTTCTTCTTCTTCTTCTTCTTCTTCTTCTTCTTCTTCTTCTTCTATAATATTGCAGAAGAATCTGCAATATTATTAGTTCAGAGCTGGCATCTCGGCTTCAGCTACTTTCCCATCGCCGAAATGTAGCTTCCTTGTGCTGTTCATAGTAATTGTTCTGCTGAACTTTCGTCTTTGGTATCTAGACTTTATGAATTAAACTAGATTTTACATGTGAAATAGCTACATGTAACTGTAAATTCTATGCTAACCGTTTCTTTTATCGCACTTCTCGTTTGTGAAATTCATTTCCGGCTTCTTGTTTTCCAGTCAAGTTTGATCTTCATAAATTTAAATGAAATGTCAATCGTAATTTTCTCTCTTCTTACTTCCTGTTTTTTTCGCTGCTTAATAATATTTTTCTTTCTGTATATTCTTTCACACCCCATAACCTTTTGTGGCTTAGTGTCTTTATTGCCTTACATGAAATGGTTAAAAATGTTTCAATATCTTTAAATCTGATATTTATTTTGTTTAGCTTACTTCAACACAGATTCAGTTGTGAAGTTGAGATGTCAGAAGTATGAGTTCTGGCAATATTTCAAGTCGAAAGAACGAAACTAACCTTGAAAATCGCTTTTTGTGATGTTAGCTTTGAATCTGCGCTCCAGTTCTTAGGGTAACATTAGGGTAACTTTTCAAATAGAGGAGTAGAAATTAAAATTAAGGATTAGGAATTTCATCTAACGAAACACCGAATTAAAACAGCCACTCAGCTTTTGGAATTATATCGCATTCCTGTAATTACAATATATGGGGTCTACATATAGGGTCGTTTGACGGTCACGCAGAAAAATGAAAAAAGATGTAACTGACTGCATTTTTATTGGCCCGTGACATGACGAATCAATAATTAGCGAGAAAGCAAAATTTGCTGGTAAAAAAAAGTAATATAACCCTCCAAAATTCTTTAGTGAGAATTTTTACTTCGTAGGATATGTCTCTTCAATGTCATGATTGGGAAACCACTCACTCGCTTCTCCCTCTGCTTCTACCAAGTAGTTGGCCAAGTTTCCCTACTCGGGATAATAAAAGTAGTCAATACAGACCATATGTATTGTGTTTTCAATAAAATCACCATTGGCTTCAACCACAGCCTCTAGACGACTTCGTAATCTCCTGCAACTATTCTGGACGGTCTCCTTGTTTAAATTGGTGGATACTGTCATAATTCTTGCCTTCAGTTCATCTTTGGTGTTACAGGGAATTTTGTTGGTCTCTCGCTCACCTGCGTCCCACACATAATAAACAAGGTGGGGTTGCAGTCTGTGGAGTCAGGTGGCCAGATGTAAGAGGTGATGTGGTCACAGAAATTGTCTGACAGCCATGTGTATAATTTCCTACTTGTGTGGCAATTATGCAGGGTTCTGTTACTAGACATAGGGTCTTCAAGCAGCCACCCTCTTGACCAAGGGCAGCACTACCTCCTCAAGACACTTGATGTAGGCCTCTGTGCTGAGTCTGAGGTCATATGGGGAGATGAATCGAGGCATAACGTCGCTATAACTAGTGATAACTCCAAACGCCATGATGTTCTCTGGATATATCATCTCTTTCCGAATCCTTTGCACTGTCCCCAGATTGTAATACAGACAATCTGAAATGTTCCTATTGGAGCTTCCCGAGCAAATGCTAAGCAGTACAGCATGCCGTTTCCAAATTTTTGGCGGAGTGAATTGTATCATGGTTCTCTCTTTTTCTCTCAGACGATGCCCAATAGAACATAATATATTGTGCTGTCAACAAAATCAAAAACTAAAAACACGCATGCGCGAAATTAAAAATATAAAATGGTGTCAATTTAACCATCGCACCATGTAGTTAGATCTTTGTACATACATATATTTATTCAATGAGAGATCTACCTCTTGAAGTCTCTGAAGAAATGGATCCATATTCGCTTATTGGAATTTTTAACGTGAAAGTGGATTGAAATAAACGGTGCATCCAAAAGTGCAGAGATTGGCGAGTAGGGCGCTTGTAGTACGGCATCTCAGCGAAAAGATCTGTAAT
This sequence comes from Acanthosepion esculentum, assembly GCA_964036315.1. Taxonomy (NCBI): domain Eukaryota; kingdom Metazoa; phylum Mollusca; class Cephalopoda; order Sepiida; family Sepiidae; genus Acanthosepion; species Acanthosepion esculentum. Next base: position 26,892,524 of record OZ038505.1, read on the forward strand.
TGTCTTGATGGAAGACGACACACTTCCGAGTTGACATTTCCGGAGATGTTTCATCAATTGCTACCGTTTAATCGGTCCAATTAAAACCAGAACCAGCCTGAGTTGAAACGCGTATGATTTAATATGAGCTCAATATACTCAATGATTAGATATGAGCTCAATATACTCAATGACTTAATATGAGTTCAATATACGCAATGATTTAATATGAACTCAATATACTCAATGATGTAATATGAGCTCAATATACTCAATGATTTAATATGAGCTCAATATACTCAATGATTAGATATGAGCTCAATATTCTCAATGATTTAATATGAGCTCAATATACTCAATGATTAGATATGAGCTCAATATACTCAATGATTTAATATGAGCTCAATATACTCAATGATTAGATATGAGCTCAATATACTCAATGATTTAATATGAGCTCAATATACTCAATGATTAGATATGAGCTCAATATACTCAATGACTTAATATGAGTTCAATATACGCAATGATTTAATATGAACTCAATATACTCAATGATGTAATATGAGCTCAATATACTCAATGATTTAATATGAGCTCAATATACTCAATGATTAGATATGAGCTCAATATACTCAATGATATAATATGAGCTCAATATACTCAATGATTAGATATGAGCTCAATATATTCAATGATTTAATATGAGTTCAATATACGCAATGATTTAATACGAGCTCAATATACTCAATGATTAGATATGAGCTCAATATACTCAATGATTTAATATGAGCTCAATATACTCAATGATTTAATATGAGCTCAATATACTCAATGATTAGATATGAGCTCAATATACTCAATGATTTAATATGAGCTCAATATACTCAATGATTAGATATGAGCTCAATATTCTCAATGATTTAATATGAGCTCAATATACTCAATGATTAGATATGAGCTCAATATACTCAATGATTTAATATGAGCTCAATATACTCAATGATTAGATATGAGCTCAATATTCTCAATGATTTAATATGAGCTCAATATACTCAATGATTAGATATGAGCTCAATATACTCAATGATTTAATATGAGCTCAATATACTCAATGATTAGATATGAGCTCAATATACTCAATGATTTAATATGAGCACAATATACTTAATGTACTTCCATTCCTACCTTTTTCACTCCACAATATTGTAAACAACTTATTTTATGTCGCGCATGATAGTTTTTTTTTAAACATAATTAAATCCTGTAGGGTAGGAAAATAGAAGGTAGATATGCTGGGTAATAAAATCTTCCCATTGACATCTTAGCGATTAAATAGCCAAATGAGACTTTCAGCTGTCTGTTACCATATACCATATAGGTACTCTGTCATGTATGAAACACGACATAATGTGTTCAAATGCTGCACAATAAAAAGAAACGCAACGAAATTTGCTTGCAAACCATATATATATATATATATATATATATATATATATATATATATATATATATATATATATATATATATATATATATATATATGAGCATATTTACTTTATTTGTAGGCAAATACAAGAAATCGATAACTTACTTGCATTGCCATATTGCCAGCAGGTCAAGTTCAAGCTGGTTCAAAGATTTTAACCACGAACATCCTTCATAATGGATTTGTAACACTGGTATAAAGTTTTGATTACGATCCAAATGTCTTTTGAATCCTCTCAAACTATCGGTAATTATTCCTGTGCAGTTCGCGCATGCCCAAGTGGCATTCCAGAAATCATTGTTCAAAATGAGGCTGTATGACCAGTTATTGAACCGATAAACTATAATCATCGCCGGAAGCAGTGGTCTTGCTTAAGACGCTTCATTCCTCTATGCCTATTTTTTACTGTTTGGCAGTAGAAAGACAAACAAAAAAAATGATGTACGAACGCAAAATGGAAAGGTAATTATTATGCAAATACAGGTTGAGGATCCTTTATCCGAAATTCCGGAAGTGCTTCGGTTTTCAGATTATTTTTTCGGATTTTGGTATACAGGCTATTTAATTCGTATATGGCATGTATAAAATGGGGCAGGTTGAGAATGGGATCTAAGCATAAAAAAGATATTCCTTCACATGTCTTAACACAGCTTATACATAAACCCAGAACGTAGTTTCATGTAAATCACATATACCCTGAAAATAGTTTTATATCAAATTTAATAAATATTGTGTACATACAGATTCAGGCAATGACGCTAGTTATATAATCCTCACACGGATTTTTAAGTGTTGAAATTAAGATTTCACGTAAAAATAATGTTTTGTAATTCCTCTACGTATACAAAAACATGATCACTACATACAAAAGTATATAAATCCAAGAATTTTTAACATTAATTTTTAATATCTTTACTGAGCACGAAACACCAGGTAAGTAATCCACGAGCAAAGCTGTTGTGACGATCCCAACCCAGTGCAGATAAGGTCACATACAGCTGCATATCACCTAGGAACCTTCTTCGTCGTTTCTGAAATTTTTCATTTATGCAAGTCATATCAGCACTTGAAGAACTTTCGGATTTTGGAGTTTTTCAGTTTTTGGAATTTCGGATAAAGGATATTCAACATATAATAGCCCTTTCCTTATAAAGAAAACATTCATTATTCATTGACCCGGCAGTCAGTGCTGTTCGTGTTACAATTCTCTTCACTCGCTAGCTATCGGGGTGGTATTGACCTACAGTAACTATTCTCATCTAAAATGGTAATGTTAGTAGTTTCCTTATAAAGAAACATTCGACCGTAGTAGGTTGCCTCCCTTTGATTTTTTATAAATACTTTCAAGGTAATTCCTCGGATGAGGTCTTCGCTATGGTCACTAGACTTTTCGAATTTAAGTCTAGTACTAGACTTGTCGCGAGGTGTCACCAATTTACAGTCGTGTTGGCTAGTTGAAACCGTAAATTGTATTATAACAGTGTATTTTCTCGCAATTCTTGCTTGTGGCTCCATGCTTTCCAGCCAATTTAAATGTGCAAAATTTAAATACAATGTCAATCGTTATCTACTCTCCTCCTGATTACTCTTTCCTCTGTTCATGCACCTTAGCAAAAGTTCTGATTCTAACTCTTCTACACCCTGTAACCACTTGTGTCTCAGTGATTTTACTGCCTTGATTGGCGTGAAATTATTAAAAAAAACGGCTCTCACTATCCGCAAAACCAGTGCTGCTGTTATCTGGAGTTTATAAAATCTGTTGTTAAAATAATATTTCGAAAAAATAGTTTTTTTTTTTAAATCCAGTAACTGTTATCGCACTTTCCAATATTGATGGGTGAGTTTTCCTTCCTAACCTTTTGTTTGAAGTAGTGTGGAATGTGAACATGTTGATTATGTCCTTAGTTCTTTTTCGATTTACATGTGCCCACAATTTAAGTTTTTGCAGCTGTTGAAAGTTTTCAAGTGATGTGATTGCAGAGATCGTGTACAATTCATTGTGATTTGAAGAAGGTTGGAGTACGCTAAAGAATCATTCGCTCGAAGCCATTTTAATCATTGATCTGAGAAATCGCTTGTATGTAGGTGAGATATTCCTGAACAATTTTGGTAACAGGCATGACATCCATATGAAATTCTCGAACATGACTCAAGTTTTTAGTTTAATGCTTTTGTTTTGTATCAATCTGGGCGAAACTACCCTTAGACAATGTGCTGTAATGTAAAAAGTGTTACTGAACGAGGAATAACCAAAATGGGGGTTGGAAATGAAATGGTAATCTTTATAACATCAAGAAAATACAATACTCGCCAGCGGCGTGAAGTAGGTAAACCACTGATAGTGGTGGACTATTTAGCATATTACTCCCACTTACAATAGTGTCCAACATATTTATGAAAATTGGGACATACCCATTAGTGTTCATAGGTAACACTATTCCACTCTGTTCATATCTATCTATCTATCTATCTATCTATCTATCTATCTATCTATCTATCTATCTATCTATCTATCTATCTATCTATTGTTACGTAGAAAGGGTTACTGGATGAGGAATAGCCAAAACGGACGTTGGAAATGAAATGGTGATCTTTGTAACATCAACAAAATACAATACTCGCCAGCGGCGTGAAGTAGGTAAACAACTGCTAGAGGTGGAATACTTAGCATATTACTTCCACTTACAATGGTGTAATACATGTTTAATATAGTTTGAATGTAGCAATCCGACGTAGGAAGTAATTTGTTCAATGTAACAGCAACAATGTCCAGTAACAGCTATTCAGGAATTCTTAAGGTCTTCCATATCAGAGGTTGTCAGTGGATATTCGGAGAGAGTAAGAAAGTATAGTTCTGCAGGGTTTTTTGTATGACAGGTTAGCAGTAGATATTCCGACAAGAAAAGAAAACAAAATGGCCGCCTTTATACACATCGGGTCGAATATTTCAAGTATTCTGATTGGTTAACCTTCAATGGGCGTACTATAAAATGAGTCAGCTCATTTTGGTTTGCTCACTAGTACATAGGTACACAAAAATTGTAACAAATAGTGTCCAGTATTTATGAGGATTGCAATATACCCATTAGTGTTCATAGGTAACACTATTCCACTCTGTTCATATCTATCTATCTATCTATCTATCTATCTATCTATCTATCTATCTATCTATCTATCTATCTATCTATCTATCTATTGTTACGTAGAAATGGTTACTGAATGAGGAATAGCCAAAACGGACGTTGGAAATGAAATGGTAATCTTTATAATATCAACAAAATACAGTACTCGCCAGCGGCGTGAAGTAGGTAAACCACTGCTAGTGGTGGACTACTTAGACAGCATATTACCTCCACTTGCAATAGTTTCCAATGCATTCATGATGAATGGGACATAGCCATTAGTGTTCCTAGGTACGGTATATAACACAATAGTAAAGAAAGAGTGTAGAAGGACAGTATTTTCTTCTTACTTACTTACTTTAATCTATTTTTTATCTATTTTTTTTCTTTCTATTACGCGTTGACTCTCTCTCTTACTTTCGTTCATTTTATCTCTATCTTTCCTTTTCTCTCCGACATAACCTATTCTTCTCTCTACTCGAAACATGAAGTGTGAGTGTTAAAGAAGACGATTGGGAGGACTAGTAAAATTAGAAAGAGGGGGAAAAGAGTGAAAGTAGGAGAAGAGAAGAATAAATAAGACAAAAGAAAAGTTAAGGTAAAAGAAACCCATAGTAAGAAAGATGGCTGACAAGGAGGGAAAAGTAATAAAAAGGAGATAAAAATAATGAAACGTAAGAGGGAACCGAAACATGAATGGAGAAAATATCTAGAGGCTGATAAGAGGAGTAACAGCTTTCATAGACAGCTCTCTTGGCTTGAAAGGTATACATGTGGGACCACTTAAACTCTCTTTGTCAATCATTGTTGTTGGCGATAGAATAAAAGACATGGCTGATAAGTTGACCCACATGTGTGTGTTAATCCACAAGCAGGTCTGACAGCGGTCTACGAAAAATATATATAATATATATATTCAGTTGTGCTAGCTCGGACATTCATGTGTCTATCACGCCAAACATGACGGTCCTGCATCAAGCTTAGAAGGTCATTCGAGTGGCATTCTGTGTCATGATATAGCAGATCAGTGTAGGCGACCAACCCATTTTGCACCATAGTTAGGTGTCCAGAGCAGTAGATCATTCGCAATTTCTTGTTTTGCCCGCCAGCAGCGTCCTGTAAAACGCATTCTGCGTTCACGTAAAATAGTTGAAATATTAGAGATGGGTCCATAGATGGTGATTACGTTAGATGTTGCTTCCAGGATGATGTTAAGTATAGATCTCAGAATCCGGGTTTAGATTCCATCATGCTTAGACAGAAGTGTTTTAATTGATCTCCAAGCAGTGGTACCATGCCGTAAAGCAGCCTCTACAGTGGCGCCAAAGAATCCTCGTTTGAGATTTTCTGGTAGAGCAGATTTCTAGATTACATCCATTTTATTCAAGGCGGCCCAGATTTTAGCGATGCGAATTTTCACGTTATTTTCAGTAGAATTTATTTTGCTTCCAAGATTCGACAAATTTTATTCATTCTTTTGGAACAATTTTTATTAAGCCTTGCTGATTGAAGCTTATGAATTCCGTTTTAGAGACATTGACATAGAGTCTAGAGCAGTTGCTGTTTTTCCCGACATCAGTGTCCTGTAAAGCGCATAGTGCGTTCACGTGAAATAGTAGAAATATCAAAGATGGTTCCATAGAGCTGTGATTTAGTTAGATGTTGTTTCCAGGATGATGTTAAGTATAGCTCTTAGGATTCGGGTCTAGGTTCCATCACCCTTAGACTCAAGTGTTTTAGTTGATGTACCATGCATTAAAGCCGCCTCTACAGTGGCGCCAAAGAATCTCCGTTTGAGGTTTTCTGGTAGAGCAGCTTTCTAGATTATATCCATTTTATTCATTTTTTATTCAATCGAGCGAGCTCGAGTATTCATGAGTTTATCTCGCCAAACGACGGTTCTGTTTCAAGGTCGGAAGTTCATTAAGGTGGCATTGTGTGTCATAACATAGTTGGCCAATGGAGGTAGTTGCTGGGCTACCAAACCGTCTCATGCAATGACGAAATGTCAAAAGCAGTTCTTGTTTTGCCCGTCAACAGTGTCCTGTAAAGGGCATTCTGCGTTCACGTAAAATAATACATATATTAGAGAGTCCATAGAGCTGTGATTCAGATAGATGTTTCCAGGAGATGTTAAGTATAGATCTCAGCATCCGGGTCTAGATTCCATCACGCTTAGACACAAGGGTTTTAGTTGATGTCCAAGCAGTGGCGCCAAAGAATTTCAGTTTGAGTTTGTCTGGTAGAGCAGATTTCTAGATTACATCCATTTTATTCAAGGTGGCCCATGTTTTAGCGATGCGAATTTTCACATTGTTTTCAGTAGAATTTATGTTGCTTCCTAGATATGTAAAAGATGCGACAAATTTTATTGATTCTCTTGAAACAGCTTTTATTAATCGGTTAGAGGTTGTCTGGCTTTTATGATGTCATCGAACATTCGTTTCCAACGAATACTCGTTGTCGCTTTTGTAATGCTCGTTGAAGTAGAGACTTTGTAATCGCAGATGCAACTATAGTACGCCGTTGAAGAATGCTGGTGTCAGACGCCTTTGAATAACACTTGCACTAATAGTACTTGATCGATAATAATCACTCGAATAGTAATCCGTATAGTCATCCGAATAGAGAAATAGTATACTAAATAGAGTATAGTAATAGTAATAGCGATCCGTATAGTAATAGAGGATAGAATAGAAAAAAACGATCAATTAGAGACGCGCTACTTCCCATATATGCGTTTTCTCTACGGTCACGTGGTCGACTTATTTCAATAATGGGATCGCCTGTGTTTGCTCTTTGGAGATCTATGTTCAAACTCAACTGTCGGCACTGGTAGAGCAGCTTTCCAGATTTTACATCCATTTTATTAATTTCCACGTTTTATGATATAAAACCGGGTAAGAATCTAAGGCAAGGTTTGATTGAATTTCATGTGTATTGGAATAAAATGTTAGGGACGCTAATTAATTTCGGACGGCTTCAGAGTTACTGAATGAATCAAGTCTGAAGAAAATTTAGTATCTGAGTCCCTCCAACTACCCTCGCCAAGTTGCATAAAAGGAAGTCACGTAATAAATTATGCATCTGTGTTGGTTTGCATAAAGACGTTCATAGGACGTTTTCGGGAGGTTGGGTTATCTGAATTGTTTCAAGTGGTGATCTTTGCATTGTCATTTTTTTTACATAGAAGACATTTAGAGAGCTTAAATTAATATTTAATTCTTGCTAATACACATTTAGTAAAATCCAACGGGCTGAGTCCTATATAGACGTAAGCGCATAGTAATTTGAGCAATTTTTCAGTGATAAAAGAGAAACCGGTAAAGATAAAAGAAAAGAAACGACACACACAGAAATAAGGATAGAGCAGCTCGTTGTAGAAAACTGACGTTCCTCTCATGTGAGTGACATACCCCCGACCCTGACTGTTGTAGTAACCGTCATTAACGAGGACCAACATACGAAAAACACAGTGTTCACGTAAACAAACAAAACATAAAAAATGAGTTAAAAGAAACACACGACTATTATTCTATCATTATGATAATTGTAAATGAACAATTCGTATGTCAGACGACTGCTTATACTTGGCAAGCTTTAGAATTGGTGAAAAGAAGTGGCCAGTTCGAAAAGCCTGGGTATCCAACATATACAATAAACTAGTTCATAAGACATAGGTTTCTTTTTATGTAAGCCATGGCTAGGTTGGTCTTGAGATGTTTTGAACGTCAGTTGGTACGCATGTTCCAACCGCAGATCTCATGGGGAACTCATATACAAAGTCCATCGGTGATTTGTATCATAATAAAGAAAGAAGGAAATGAGATTAAATGTGGTGAGCATAAGAAAGAAAGAAAGAAAGAAAGGAGATTAAATACAGTGGGCATAAGAAAGAAAGAAAAAGATAAGAAATTAAATATATGAGCACCAGAAAGAAAGAAAGAAAGAAAGAAAGAAAGAAAGAAAGAAAGAAATAAAGAAGATCAAATAAAGTGGGCATAAGAAATAAATGAATAAAAGAAAGAAAGAAAAAAACGTGATTAAATATAGTGAGGATAAGAAAGAAAGAAAGAAAGAAAGAAAGAAAGACAGAAAAAAGAAAGAAAGAAAGGAGATTAAATAGAGTGGGCATAAGAAAGAAAGAAAAAAGATAAGAGATTAAATATATGAGCACAAGAAAGAAAGAAAGAAAGAAAGAAAGGAAGACAGAAAGAAAGAATGAAAGAAAGAAGATGAAATAAAGTGGACATAAGAAAGAAAGAAATAGAAGAAAGAAAGAAAAAACGTGATTAAATATTGTGACGATAAGAAAGAAAGAAAGAAAGAAAGATAGAAAGAAAGAAAGAAAGATAGAAAGAAAGAAAAGAGATTAAATACAGTGGGTATAAGAAAGAAAGAATCAAGATAAGAGATTAAATATATGAGCACAAGAAAGAAAGAAAAAAAGAAAGACAGAAAGAAAGAAAGTAGATGAAATAAAGTGGGCATAAGAAAGAAGGAAATTAAAGAAAGAAAGAAAAAACGTGATTAAATATAGTGAGGATAAGAAAGAAAGAAAGAAAGAAAGAACGGAAGAAAGAACAGCAAAGATGAAAGCCGATGAAACTTAAATTACTGACAGGGAAATATAAGAAGCTAAACAGAAAGTGAAAATTAGACAGAAGAAAAAAAAAAGGATGAAAAAAGACCAAAACAAAACGAATGAAATAGGGAGAGGAGAGGTAAAGAAAAATTGTAAATTTACGAGCATCGAGAGAAAGATAATCATTATTAAAAATCGAAAAATTCGAACCAAAACAACAACAAAAAATACTAAAATCGAGACGAAGTAAGTAAAAAGAAGACAGCGAGAGAAAAATTAATTGAATCTAAACGTGAATGTTTTCCCAAAGTACAAATCTACGTTTTTTTTCTTCTCCAACTGAACATCAAGTGAAATAGAACAAGCCAAGCTGCGTCGCAACATTCATCTTTATATTCAGTTGATTGAATTAATCGCTTCATGAATTTGCTGTATTCCTTGCGGGATGAAGGATCCTTTCAACTACTTCAGAAGAATGCTGCTGTTAATATCCTTGCAACCTAACGGGTTTTCGCTGACAAAGTGTTATTGAAAAAGTAAATCAGGTTTTCATAACTGTTATTTCTTACGATCACACGATACAAAAATAGGATCAACTTGAGCAAAATTGAACAATGGAGATTCAAGATTCTTTTTTACATGGTTTGATATTTCATCGTATTGTCAATAGCAGTTTCGTATTTCTCTCCAACCTAAAGATACATAAACACGAGAGTACCTCTTATATTTGGTCAGAAAGAAAGAAAGCGGAAGAAAATGTCTATTCCAAGCGCAACTCGCATCGTACATATCCTCAAATGAAACTGGTTATGATTTCGCTCCATTTCGCGTATTTCTTTTGCAGTTAGAAATTATAGATATAATTCGTGCAATTTTTAGATTAACATCAACAACATCCCGGTTTCGATTTCTAAATTACTGACAGAATTTTTATCAATATTACCAGAAAAGCTAATGGGTAAGTTCCTGTTTCGATTTCTAAATTACTGCCAGAATTGTTATCAATATTACCAGAAAAGCTAAGGGGCAAGTTCCTGTTTCGATTTCTAAATTACTGACAGAATTTTTATCAATATTACCAGAAAAGCTAAGGGGCAAGTTCCTGTTTCGATTTCTAAATTACTGACAGAATTTTTATCAATATTACCAGAAAAGCTAAGGGGCAAGTTCCTGTTTCGATTTCTAAATTACTGCCAGAATTTTTATCAATATTACCAGAAAAGCTAAGAGGCAATTTCCTGTTTCGATTTCTAAATTACTGACAGAATTTTTATCAATATTACCAGAAAAGCTAAGGGGCAAGTTCCTGTTTCGATTTCTAAATTACTGCCAGAATTTTTATCAATATTACCAGAAAATCTAAGAGGCAATTTCCTGTTTCGATTTCTAAATTACTGCCAGAATTTTTATCAATATTACCAGAAAAGCTAAGGGGCAAGTTCCTGTTTAGATTTCTAAATTACTGCCAGAATTTTTATCAATATTACCAGAAAAGCTAAGGGGCAAGTTCCTGTTTAGATTTCTAAATTACTGCCAGAATTTTTATCAATATTACCAGAAAAGCTAAGGGGCAATCTCTTGTTTTGATTTATAAATTACTGCCAGAATTTTTATCAATTTTACCAGAAAAGCTAAGGAGCAAGCTCCTGTTTCGATTCCTAAATTACTACCAGAATTTTTATCAATATTACCAGAAAAGCTAAGGGGTAAGATCCTGTTTCGATTTCTAAATTACTGCCAGAATTTTTATCAATATTACCAGAAAACCTATGGATCAAACTCCTGTTTCGATTTCTAAATTACTGCCAGAATTTTTATCAATTTTACCAGAAAAGCTAGTATTTCGAGAATGTTTATCGCCTAAGTAAAACGATGACGGGAAAGCTTACGGAAGCCTCGGTTTTTCTACCTCAGATCACCACATCTGTATGCTCTGCCAAGATTCAAAATGTCGCTCTGTAGCATTCGACCGCGTACGTGGTTATTTTCTAAGCATAGCATAGACGTTTCACAAGGCCGAAAGTATGGGACACCTAGTGTGGATCGAACTTATTTTTCAGTCGTAACTGATCTAGTGAGACAAGCTTGTTAACCATTACACTATGCTGAGTTGACCCAAATGAATTTCAAGTACAGCTTAGATGTGGCTATTTTCTAGGCGTAGCATAGATGTGACACAAGTCCGAAAGCATGTGGTATCCAGTGAAGATTGAATTTACTTCTCAGTTATAATGGTTCTAGCGAGACAAGCTTGTTAATCATTACACCATGTCGAGGTGCCCTAGTTATTTTCTAAGCGTAGCTTAGATGTGCCACAAGGCTGTAAGTATAGGCACCCAGTGAGGATCGAACTCACTTTTCAGTCATAACTGATCTAGGGAGACAAGCTTGCTAACAATTACACCACGCCGATAGATCTACCGTAGATCTGTGTAGTATCCCAGCGATGTTTCTAAAATCAAAGTGCCTTTGGTCGACGCTTATGCCAAGTATTAAAACGTCGATACTTGGCTTTTTGGGAAAGCAACTGTGAAATCAATTACAGAGTAATTGGTTCATCACAATCGTCTCCAGGGAAAGGGATGGGGACGAAAAACGGGAAAATCCTTTGTTTTAAGTATTCCGAACCCAGTTCAGCACTCTTCATTCAAATGCAAAAGTGAACCAAGACAATTTTCCTTGCTTACACGAACCCTTTTGGTTCTTGTTATCAAGCCGGGCATGTATCCTAATTTCTTCTGTGGGGTAGCGAATAAATACAGACAAATCGAAGCCAGCGAACCATATGCAGTCCGTTTAGTCTTTCTGGATAACGCTCTTAATTTCATACGGAAAATAACAATTGTTAAAGAGATTGTTTTGTTTAGTTCTCACTTGTTCACTCACACACTCTCTAACTCCAGACATAAAATACTATTAAACATAATGTTTCTTTAATTCCGGAAACTTGAAAGTAACGTTTACATCATTTTAAACCATTGGCAATTTTCACTAAGGAAGATCAAACGTGCAAACTTTTTTTGCTTATGAAAGGGGAAACATTCATAACCTTTTTTTCTGAAGATATTCTTTTTTCAAAGTATCTACAGAAATATATAAATGGCAAATTTTGTCTGTCCGTCTGAAACTCCTCTAAAACGGGCAACACATGATCTGCATAGACATAAACCTTTCTGGAATCAGGATGATCCAAAGATTAAAAATCTGCCCTTCATCTTGTGCTTGGACAGCCAGCATAGGAATCCGATGAGGCGGGAATAGTTAAAAATTCAAATTTAAAATAACTGAAAAATATTAGTGATTTTAAAAGTTTTTAGTTTATATTGAGTTTAAAGTAATATAAAAATTTTTGAATTAAAACAAAATATTCTAAATTCAGTTTAAAATGTCTCCAAAACTTTGTGAATTGAGAAAATTAATTTTATTTCTTCCAAATGTCAAGGAATCAGAGTTGAAGTGACAGGTTTCGTGACGTGAGCTTTTGAAGTTCGGCAGAGTTTGTGATTTGGAGAATACAACTCAATTGAAGTTCCATGGTGTTTGTGCTTTGAAGTACTTTTTTTTAAAAGCTGGGCCAGGGGTCTCTTTAATTTTAGGCCAGAGGCGTAATTTTCAACTCTAAAGGAGCTATCTTAAAAGTCCGCACGTCTTTTAAGCTAGTTAGAAATAAAACACACACAACAACATTAATCACAATGTCATCACTGATAATATTATACTAAGACTTCTGTTTTGTAATTTTCTCCAAATATACATAAATAAATTTCAGCCCCATTTCTAAGATATATGGTTACGCATATGGCCTTCTGTAGTGAAAGTACATGGAGGTATCTTCTACGAAAATAACTGGGCAATCTCCTACGTAAAATTACCTTGAATTTTTTAATAGTGCAGCTGACCTTGTGATGAGCTAAAGATCCTGCGCCTACTGCTCAAAAAAAGGCTACCCACGTCTGATTTATTATCTGTGTTCTATGTGACAGGTGAATATAAAGGGTGTTTCATTAATGGGGATCTAAGTCCGCAGTAAATAAATCAGTGTTATTAGTGAAAATTTATTTATTCCTCTATTGGATCCTGTTATGTAAGTCATGGCAATTATGTGTAAAAAATAATATAATTTCTTTTTGAAAAAAATCTGAAAGAAAAAGAAAAAATTTCTTAGACGCTTAAACTTAATTCACATTAAAAATTGCTCCAAGTTATTGGAACACCCTTTATATATATATATATATATATATATATATATATATATATATATATATATATATATATATATATATATATATATATATATATATATATATATATATATATATATATATATATATATATATGAAAGTGGACATGGAAGTCAGCACTTAGAGCCGACAGTCGCCTCTAAGTGCTGACTTCCATGTCCACTTTTATATTTACACACGCTCTATCTCTGATATTGAGCACTTTATCCCATAAATATAGCACACTTTAAGACTATATTTCTTATATATATATATATATATATATATATATATATATATATATATATATATATATATATATATATATATATCTTTGGAAGTAAAGTCTGATGATCCGCGGTCATTTAAAAGGGCTGTGGCGAAATAATTTATTATATGGAACCTTAAAGTGGTCTGTTTTTATTTAAATATGTGTGTGTGTGTGTGAGTGAATGTGTGTGCGTGTGTGTATGCGTGTGTGAATATAGCAACTGCACAGGGAACGAAATGTTCCATACTCAAGCGACAACAGATAATCGCTTGATATGTTTACACTGTTTATATCTACAAATGGTCTAACCTCGATATTTTGCACTTTACCGACAGAGATATAGCAAAATTCAAACAATTTATTTTTTCATTACTTCAAACATTATTTTAGTGGATGTCCAATTTTGAGTAGTGATTATATCGTTTATCGGTCGGCACACTCAATAAACCTGAAGAAAGAAAATGCGCCCGGTTTTCTCGAGTGCAAAATATAAATTTTTATATCTCAAGAAAAACTTTAGCGTAAAGAAATGTGACAAAATGATAAAGTTTTCGTGCAGACGAAACGTGTCACACGAAAACTTATTCAACTTTATCATACTTCTTTCCCCCAATATGAAATACATAAAAATGAAACTCAATTGTACCACATTGTTATGGCCATTTCGCTCCTCGGAATAAATTTCCTGTAGCTTGTTAATATTAAAACGTATATGTGTGTGTGTGTGTGTTAAAACAAAATCCAGGTAGGTAAAGACCGGCCACGACTGCTATTTTCATACATGTGCACGCAATCGTCAGGCGGCCGGTGACTGTATTTTGTAGGATGGGTAAACTATATACCGCCTGGTGAGTTCAATATGACGCTTTAACATTTCTTTTGGAATCGAACACATTTTTGCCAGTAAGCAGCTTTTGGACAGACTTTTTTTTGAGCTGCTCATCTTTTTCTAATATATATATATATATATATATATATATATATATATATATATATATAAATAAAAAAAAATATATATATATTTTTTTCTATATATATATATATATATATATATATATATATATATATATATATTACAATGAATCATTCATACAAAAAGTAAAATAGTAATGTTAATGATATAAAATGGCGAAAAAATGACGAAAAATTATAACGCAAATCGAAATACTCAACCTTAGCTTTGCGACTGCACGCTCCACAAGTTTGTATCTGTTATCAATATCACATTTAAAAAATATTTCAATTTGCATTATATTTTTAATCTCGGTTACTACCTGAATTTTGCCAAAATCAAAATAATTTCCATGCCTGATGATGACCGGAGGACCCGTCGAAACTACTTGCATATTTAAGAAAAACCTAATAGAGTTTATAATTTAAAAAAACGAAAAACAAGGATTATATCATTCTTTGGTTAGTGGGTTAATCATTGGTTAGTGGGTTAATACATCTTTAAAATTTAGTTAACGAAATGATTTCGAAATTTTATATCATTAACTTTACTAATATTCTTTTTGTTTTCATTGTAATATAAATTAAACTGTACTACATATTTGGTATATGGTTTTTTTCTCGACTATTTATATATACGTATCAGTGGTGCAGTGTGACACGTATATATAAATAGTTAAGAAAAACCCAACCCCCACAGCTTGACGATTTTGTCTAAGATGAAAGAGCCGGTCGCCTTTGAGTGTTGACTTTAATGTTCACTTTTCTATTTACATACGCGCTATCTCTGATATTGAGCATTTTATCACCTAAATATAGCACTATAATAAATATATATTAAAAATATATTTCTCTCTCTCTCTCTCTCTCTCTCTCTCTCTCTCTCTCTCTCTATATATATATATATATATATATATATATATATATAAATATAAAAGTGAACATAGAAGTCAACACTTAGAGGCGACAGTCTGTTTCATGCTAGATGCAATCGTCAGGCCATATAACTAGCTTCAATATTTGTTTTTCGTTTGAATGATTTACGTTATATATATACATATATATATATATTTATATATACATACATATATATATATATATATATATATATATATATATATATATATATATAATATATATATATATATATATATATATATATGTGTATATGAATAGTGTATTTAGGCAGCAATACTTATTTCATACACATTTCATTGTATACGACAGACAATGTGCTTTGCTTAATTTTTTTTATACAATTTCTCATGTCATCTAATATTTTTTTTCTATTTGGATGATAAATTATATAAAAACTGCCCAATTGCTCTTTTTATCCGAGCGCTTTCGTCTATACTTGGCTAGATATTTAGCCATTTTCAATGTTGAAATATATTAATGTTATCAAGAAAAAGATTGTTGTATGTATGTATTTATATAATGTTTTCATTTTCAAGATATTGAACGGTCAAGATATTGTGTCCACGTTTATAGTTGATATTATTGAATGTAAGTTTCTTAAATTTTTATTTTAAAAAACTTCCATTATTTTTTAGACTTTTTTTGCATGTAGACGATGCTATTATATTTGTGTTGTTAACATGTTTCGAATAGGGTTCGGTAGGTCTCCATGAATATTTAAATGAGACATAATTGAGCTATGGTTAGAAAGATATAGTGTGAGTCTTCGTGTCAAACATTTTGTAGTATGATCTATATAATTGAATTTTGATTGATCAACAATACAATACTAATGGACATTTAAATTCGTAAATAATATTTGTCCTATTTAATTATGTTCTAAGAGGTGAATTATTATTTTTAACTATAATGTTGTAGGCTTTAATTTTTTTGTAATAAATAATTAATTAAATTTTTTTTTTACTATTGTCAACTGGCGTTGTGCATTTTTTATAATATATATTTTATAATATATACATTATTTACATTATTCGGACTATTGTCCTCATCTTTGTTGCCATATTTAATACAACGTTTCGGCCGTTGTACGCTCCGGCCTTCTTCAGGTGGTTGGAATGTCGGACTGAACCCTTTACTTCGCTTACTGGGGTAGACTGCTCTAGTTCCACGTGCCATGTTTAATGGATGTCAGTTATCAGCTCTCTCCTGTTAATTACACTCTCCAAGTTCTCCACTGACTTAACCGGGTATTGAACTCACACTCTTTGGGTCCTGTCGCTGGATCTATCCACTGTGCCATATATACACACACACACACACACACACACACACACACACACATATATATATATATATATATATATATATATATATATATATATATATATATATATATATATATATATATATATATATATATATATATATATATATATATATATGTATGTATGAAGTGTGGAAGGAGAAATAAATGTAAACATTGATTATAATTATGAACCGAGTGAAACGATGAAGATGTCTAAACGCTAAATGTTAAATATTTTGTGCCCGGCCTGTTTGGACACACAACTTGGCTGATCTAATTCGACAAAGATGGAGATAACAGAAACAAAAAGGTAGGGGAATTGAATGAAATCAGTGAGGCTGTGTATCCAGAATCTTTGAAAGCAAACTTGTTAGCGTCGCACAAACCGACGCTCAGACGAAAAGTCAAATCATTTATTTCTATATGGGAAACTTTTCACAGAACAAATTCGCATTTTCAAATATGGTGTCACTCAGTTGACTTAGTAAGTGAAAAATGTTATGTTATTTTTTTCTCTACGTTATCTTAGAATTGTTATACCCGAAGAAGACAAGCTTGCATTTGTTGTTTTACAAAGATATCCTTTCAGGCATTTTCTTGGACTGTATTCTTATATCGACGATAACTTATCGACGAAAACTATACACCGTTTGCAAATGGACGATAGCTTTATAAGCGAGTTTCCGTAAGAATATTCAGGCGTAAGCCAATAACTGCTGTGTGCGCGTAGACAACGACTCTTTTCGAGATCACCAAAAACATCAATAATTTTTGTTATAGTCAATGTGATAACATAGTATACTACAAGACAAGCCACACGTACACATAGTAAAAAAGCAAACTATACTTGTTTCATACGATGAGAGGGTAATTTAATTATTGATTATCGTTCATTTTTTTCTTTTTCTTCAGTTGTCGACAAGGTGGAGTCGAACCGATTGATGGCAGTGATCGGTGCATTCAATCCATTGATTGCCACAGCGACCACTTACCTAAATGTGCCCTACTTCGTTACGACAATCGTTCACCCACAAGTATTGGAGGGCGTTAAATTGATTCGACTATTCCCAGACATTTCTACTTTCGTCTGGGCAATTAGTGATATGCTCGACTACCAGGATAAGAAACGCCTTGCCGTTATCTACAATTATGCAGAAGGTAAGTGTTTTCAAACTGTTTTTATCTCTTTCTCTGTATATATATATATATATATATATATATATATATATATATATATATATATATATATATATACATGAAACATATATAAGAAAACAATAAACAAAAAATTAAAATTCTCGAAGCTATATACATAAAATAGTTGAAACCTAACCTGAACAAAATAAACTATGAAATCTCCAAAAATATTCTTAAATCCCTATAAATGATAACAGAAGCCATTGGTTTACAATCGTCCATAACTTTTGTATTATCCTCTCAAATTACACCAAAATCTCAGACAATAACAATTAATATCGTATGTATTGTCTGTGAAAACTATAGAATATAAAAAAACTTTGATAAAAAATTATACCTACTTTTCTGACGAAAACAATGCCGTTCTGAACATTTTGTCCGCAGCTGTATTTATCAAGTTGAGGATCAAATGTTATCTATCCTATATAGCCTCAAAATGTACGATCCTTACATCCTTCCTATATGCCCTTACAAAATCCCCATTCAGTAACCCGTTTTCTAGCCTGAGTCTATCCTTCAAATCTACAAATCGACCATTCGTCCTTGCATGGAATACTGCTGCCATATATGGTCTGGTGACCCCGCTGTAAGCCTCGAGGTCATCGACAAAATCCAGAGCCGGATATGCAACGGGGTTGGTCCTGATCTGGTATCTCGTCTACAGTCACACTCACTCACAGACGTGTGTGGCTTGCCTCTGTCTTTTCTACAAGTACTTTCATGGTAACTGCTCCAAAAAGCTACTGGTTCCCAAACAGCATGAATTTAAGCGTGCTAATAGGTTGGCATATCCGTCCCACCCTTTCGCAGTCGAAACGGCCAAGAGTTTCTTATCTCGCATCTCCCGTCAGTGGAACTTCCTTCCTATCACTTCCTTCCCTATAATCTTCAAATATTCACACGTAATGTCAATTGACATCTTCTGATGCCTTGATCTTGATACCTGTCCAATCTTTATCCTTTTCCCAAACACTCCTCTTTACTCTTATTCTCGCTCTCTGTAACCCCTTGCGTGCTAATGGCGCTCACGACTTGCTTGGGGTGAATAGTTTAACCCCCCCCCCCCAAAAAAAAAACCCCAAACAAAACAGGAAAAAAATGAGTGGCTTGAACAAAAATGTAAAAAGATATCTATCTATCCATCGATTTTAGACAAATTCCTATTTTGCTTATCTATGAGTAGTCGTCCTAAAATAGCCCTGTAGAAAAAAAGAGAATATATATTTGATATCATGACTGGGGGATTATCTTTCTCCGAAAACTCCATGTATCTTGTGCTGATAAACTGATCTCATCTAACTCTAAGAGTCTGTTCACATCTATCTATCTATCTATCTATCTATCTATCTATCTATCTATCTATCTATCTATCTATCTATCTATCCTAGTCTGTTCACTTCTACTCCAGTCTATTAGTATCTATCTATCTATCTATCTATCTATCTATCTATCTATCTATCTATCTATCTATCTATCTATCTATCTATCTCTAACACAGTCTAATCATATATATCTTTCTATCTACGTCATTCTATTCATATCTATCTATCTATCTATCTATCTATCTATCTATCTATCTATCTATCTATCTATCTATCTATCTATCTCTAACACAGTCTAATCATATATATCTTTCTATCTACCTCATTCTATTCATATCTATCTATCTATCTATCTATCTATCTATCTATCTATCTATCTATCTATCTCATTCTGTTCACATCTACTTAAGTCTATTCGTATCTATCTATCTATCTATCTATCTATCTATCTATCTATCTCTAACACAGTCTAATCATATATATCTTTCTATCTACCTCATTCTATTCATATCTATCTATCTATCTATCTATCTATCTATCTATCTATCTATCTATCTCATTCTGTTCACATCTACTTCAGTCTATTCGTATCTATCTATCTGTTGTGGTGGGATCCACCTAATCTGCATAGGTGACTACCAACTATTTAAATAATGGTTGGTACCGGAAGACGAGAAGAGGAATCACGAGATCCAACTAGAGACTCTGATCGACTGCGACTAGTCAACACATTCTCCAGGAACGTCTTCCCAGAAATATACAGAAATACTATATGTACTTATTGTGTACACTTTCTTGTTATAATACATTCTTGTTCTAAGTACATTTTGTGTTGCATTATTATTCCATGCAATAGGCGAGATTCAACATTGAGTCAAGACTCAACACTATCTATCTATCTATCTATCTATCTATCTATCTATCTATCTATCTATCTATCTATCTATCTATCTATCTATTACAGCCTGCTGTATAAGAACTTTGGATTAGTTTTGCAGTAGGTCTCAAATAATTGTATTCCAATCACAGATTTACAATAAGCGCCACTAATACAGGTATTTTATAATGGCACGCGTGTTTGCCAGCAGACTTTTAATAAGATATGTTTCAACAAAATCTAGTAAGTACGAGCGTAGTATTTAATATTAAGTATACATTTTTAATTTCATCTTTTTTAATCATATCACACCATGCAAGGCGGTTAAGCCACTAAGACACAAGGGGTTCTTGAGTGCGAAGAAATAAGAAAAAAGAAAAACATTACCAGCGTGCGAGAACAAAAGAGGAGTAATCAAGAAGACAGTTGATAACGTTTGATACTGTATTGACATTTTTGAAGATCAAAGATGAGTGGAATGCAGGGGACCGGAAGAGATTTCCACATGTCAGAAGTGCGCGAAAGGAAACTGTTTTCTTCGAGACAATTCACTAGTGATTCATGAGACCTATCCGCCAATCTAGTACTGCGCTTAAATTTATAAAGTCTAGCTACCATATTGAATAGTTAATCTAAACAATTACAATGAAAGTATTAATAGAAAAGGTACAAGGAAACAACTTTACGGCCAAGAGAATGCGACTGAAGTTGAGACAATTTTGCCGATCCTTCTTTGGATTTTATCAAGAATCTCTAAATATACAGCAGGCGCATCGGATCATATGCGGCAGCAATATTCTAAGGATGTGCGAATGGTAATCTTATAAATATTTAGAGTTTCTGGATAGATAAACTGTCTAGCACGACACAGTAAACCAGCTTTCTTAACAGAAGATCTAGAAATATAATGTTTCATTTTCATGTTAGCCCGGAAAACTGAAGGTCATTTTAAAGATCAGCTGTCACTTTGACCTTATCGAAATGATCACTTTCTATCGTGATAGGAAGAATTTTTTCATCTGCATAGATAAGAAGTTGAGAAATGAAGTCTTTTTAAAAATTCTTATTTGTCAAGAAGTCCGAATTTAGATAAGAATTTCGCTTGTATGTGATTTCCTGTGTGGTGACATAATAAAGGACTAATTCCGAGTTTAAACATTATTCAAAGGATAAAAGCGATCACGACTTTTGACCAGGAGCTACACGTGGCACGGCCGGTTAGA
The DNA here is from genome assembly GCA_964036315.1 of Acanthosepion esculentum. Lineage (NCBI taxonomy): Eukaryota > Metazoa > Mollusca > Cephalopoda > Sepiida > Sepiidae > Acanthosepion > Acanthosepion esculentum. Next base: position 26,913,984 of record OZ038505.1, read on the forward strand.
AAATAATGAGGTACTCTTCTCTGCAAACATGGAGAGCCTAGAAATGATCATGACTCGTACCCAACTTCGATGGGCCGGACATATTTCCCGAATACCAGGCATCCACCTACCGAAACAAATCTTCTTTTCAGAGTTCGCATCTGGCAAGAGACCACGTGGAGCCCCCACGATGTCAATTCAGATAGATAGATAGATTAATAGATAGATAGATACGAATACCCTGAGGTAGGATGTGAACAGACTGAGATAGATAGATAGATAGATAGATAGATAGATAGATATAAAAATCACATTACGATAGATAGATATAAAAATCACATTACGATAGATAGATAGATAGATAGATTGATAGATATGAAAAATCACATTACAATGGATAGACAGACAAATAGATAGATAGACAGATAGATAACTCGATAGATAGATAGAAAAATCAGATTACGATAGATACATTGATAGATACGAATAGAGTGAGGTAGATGTCAACAGACTGAGATAGATAGATAGATAGATAGATAGATTAATAGATACGAATAGACTGAAGTAGATGTGAACACACTGATATATATATATATATATATATATATATATATATATATATATATATAGATAGATAGATATGAAAAATCACATTACGATAGATAGATAGATAGATAGATAGATAGATAGACAGAGAGAGAGAGGTAGATAGATATATTGATAGATATGAAAAATCACATTACGATAGGTACACAGACAGACGGATAGATAGATAGATAGATACGAATAGACTGAAGTAAATGTGAACAAACTGAGATAGATAGATAGATAGATAGATAGATAGATAGATAGATATGAAATTACGATAGATAGACAGATAGATAGATAGATATATTGATAGATATGAAAAATTGCATTACGATAGATAGACAGACAGAGAGACAGATACATAGATAGAAAGAAAGATTGATAGATACGAATAGACTGAAGTAGATGTCAACAGACTGAGATAGATAGATAGATAAGCTCAAAAACACTTTGCTATGGACAGAAATCGATGCGGCCAATTGAGAGCGTGATGCTGCATAAAGAACCAATTGGAGAAGAGCAGTCCACGAGAAAACAAAATCCTTGGTAAAAATAAATAAATAAATAAATAAAAACCAGAAGATTAGTTGAAGAGACAAAAAGATCCTAAAGAAAAGTTATAGCTCTTCAACTACTGGACCCTTTTACCCTATCATGCAGACGCCCCTTCAGATCCATCCGAGGATTCATTTCACACAGAAGGAGATGTCTATGGGCACCACAATACTGGGCAACGATTTCCGCCAACGACGACAACGTAACAAACTCTCAAGCCATGTTATCTAGGGAGTTATCAAAATCTTTCTCTCAGATAGATCCATGGCCAGTTTTCAGAAGTCCATGTCATCAATGTTGGTGTCCTCCCCGGAGTCCTACACACATTCTTCTTTTCATTAATGATCTACCGAACGGCATCATAATTGGATCGTCTTTTGAGGCTTAAGGTCACCGCAGAACTTATATATACGATCCATTGCTAAAGATTCTGAAAAGAATATCGTTTCGAGAAGATATCTGACTCGTTCTGTCATTCGTCATGTTTCGTAAGGTCAGATTAGTCCCCAAATGGTGTACTGCTGCCATACCTGGTCTGGAGTTGCTCAATTCTCATTTTCTAGCGTTAACAGAGTTCCAGTGTGTCTACGCGGTTTTGATTGGGATGCCTTTTCCGGCTCTACAGCTTCTTCTTCCATATACGAATCGCCGCAAGCCCGTCGCTATTCTATCGCTATTTCCATGGCAAATGTTCAGATGAGATACTCTCTTTAGTTCTAACTGTACGGCTCGGAGTCGCTATGCTACACGCACGGCATCGAATCCCCAACGTTTTCTCTGTATTCCAATCTTAAGGAGAAAGTTCCTCCCAAGCAGCATTTTCCCAAGAAAGTCTATTTTCTGAATGTTATGGTCCAGGTTAGGACCAAGGAAGAACAACACGAACACAAGAGTAGAAATAACGAAGATATATTACACGAAATAATAATAATAATAATACAAGATGTGGAAGGTGTTAGTATGACTATCAGTCTGGTTTGGCGTAGTATACATAGTGTTAGGAAGAGTTCATTCTTTAGTTATAGGTAAGGACCCATAACACTGAAACTGACTCCATCCTTCAAATCTACAAATCAACCATTCGTCCTTGCATGGAATTCTGCTGTCATATATGGTCTGCTGACCCCACTGTTCATCTCGAGATCCTCGACAATATCCAAAGACAGATATGCAATGTAATAATTCCTAATCTGGCATCTCGTCTACAGTCGCTCTCTCACAGACGTTCTGTGGCTTGCCTCTATCTTTTTTACAAATATTTTCATGGCAACTGCTCCGACAAGCTACTGGTTTCCAAACAGCATGAATTTAAGCGTGCTAATAGGTTGGCATATCCCACCCACCCTTTCGCAGTCGAAACGGCTAAATGTAACCATCTCTTCTACTCCAAGAGTTTCTTATCTCGCATCTCCCGTCAGTGGAACCATCTTCCTATGACTTCCTTCCCTATAATCTTCAAATATTCACACGTAATGTCAATGGACATCTTCTGATGCCTTGACCTTGATACCCGTCCTTCTCTTTATCCTTTTCCCAAACATTCCACTTTACTCTTATTCTTACACAGATGTGTGTAGCTTCTCTCTGTCTTTTCTACAAGCACTTTCATCTACACTGAGGGCTCTTGAGCCTTATAATTCGGTGTAATTTAGTAAAATTTCGCTCTTACTTTTCAATAATATTTCCTCATATGTGAATTGGCAACTTTTATTTTCTGGCACAATTACAATATCTCAATATCACTCTATTGAAATGGTCTGTGTGTCATACCCTCTCATTATCGCTGGCTGATTGCAATCCGAGTTCATTTTTTATAGAGTATATCAGAAGGTCATAATCTTTTGCCAGTAAGAACGGATCGTATTCATTAACGATCAAAAATTTGAAAATGATTTTTTTTTCTCTTGGAGTTTTGGTTAATCTGGTTCAAGGCCACCATAATATAACACCCGATGATGATCGATATCACTAACAATGGCCTGCAAGTTAAAACCTTTAAAGATCAGTGTAAATTAGACGCTCAGGTTGTAGAAGAGTTACTTATGTAAAAGATGGTTTTACATAAGATAGCTATAAATTATTTATCGAAATGGAGGAAGACTGGATGCCATTTTAGTTTGATGCATTTGTGATAAAATCAGTTTGTTAATGGAAAGGAAAAAAACGTAAGAGAGAGAGAGAGAGAGAGAGAGAGAGGATGTTAAAAATCAGTATAAAAATCGAAAAAAAAATACTTTGTAAAGTTGCTAAGAAAATGAAAGACGGGGTCGGGGACGCCAGGATAAAACAAATGACAAGATTAAATCTTGTTTTCAATATTTGGCCTTTCGAAGATTTAGAAATTTTCTTTTTTCTTTTTATTAAACCTAGAAAGCAAATAATAGATGAAAACAAAGACAAATGTTAAATTGGAAAGTTATAATCCAAATAAAAACACAGAGAAGTATAGGGTGACCCCCAAAAAACGGGAACTTTTTAACAATCCAATAAAACCAAGAGTGATGGAAGAAAAATATTTAATTCATAGTAATTGAAACCTTAAAATATGCCATTTAAGAAACAATGATGGAATTTTCATTTTTTAAAAATTACGTCCTGTAGATGGCGTCCTCCTGTACGAATGCATTCTTGAAATCTTATGTTGAGTTTCCTCATTGACTGCTGCAACATCTCAGCTGGGATACTGTGAATTTCATTCTCGTTACTAAAATGGCGAAATGTTTTCTTGCTCAAGGTCACTGTCTCGCAGTGTTGCACTTGCACATGTCTGGCAATACGCACTTAGAAATTTCCCGTTTTTTGGGGGTCACCCGGTATATTGTTTCTCAGAAATTATCGGTTTTTGCAGATGTCTGATTGTTTATCTTCAGTTCTTTGCTGAAATTTAAAGAAGGGGCGAGATTTGATCGAAATACAGGCTATCATATGGGATATGTAACTCTGCATCAATACCCAGTGGTGGCATTTTACCAGTTCTCACCGGTTCGCGTGAACCGATTATTAAAATTATAAAAGCTTAGCAAACAGGTTGTTGAATTATCCAAAAATAATCTTATATATTAATAGCCGACATAGCTAAACATATAATTAATACCATTGCTGTAAGTTCTGTGGAGGCTGAAAGAGGTTTTCCTGTGATGAACATAATTTATTTTATCAAAAGAAATCGCCTTGAAGTTAAAAATGTGTCAAATCTTCTAGTCATAAATTTGATTGGATCTTTAGGTCTGTAGCGATTCAGTTCGAATGTGGCTAAGAAACTATAACACAGCTGATGACACTAGAATAAAAAACATCATAGCTCTGAACAGAAATATGATGAGAAGAGACTTTCTTTCTGGACATATCTTAATAAATAAATGTTTTCTATTAAATTATCAAAACGGTTTATTTCTTTTTTATACTATGAAGTGATTTGTTTCCATTCTCAGATTGAATAGTGATATAATGGAATATGCATACACCTGTGTTCCCCCTCACTGGAATATGATTGGCTGGTGTTCGTCATAAATACAGACGGACGTGTAGGTACGACAGAGAGTCTAAGTCTATACTACGACCGTTGGACTAGGCCATTGGCTATCCTATTTGTCTACACCTATTGCCTAAGCATATTGCCTGCGACTACGACCAGTACCAGTCGATTACTTCTACCGTGTACTACTTGGTTTCAGTAGCCAAAACCACTTAGCTACTTCGATCAAATATATCCCTTTCTGGGACATATAAAATAGAAAATAAGCAGAATGTGTTCCTAAACATTACCTACCTTTATAGAACCGGTTCCTGGAAGTTTGTGATGCCATTATTACCAATACCCGTAGATTCATGATAAAAATATTTATTTTACCAAACGCACTTATTTTTTCACCAGAATCTCCTTCCTTCTTAATTCAAACTCCTGCACACGTATCTTTATTCTAGACTGGTACCCTAGCCAAGCAAGTCGACCCAGTCTTTTGTGTTATTTTATTAATATCTTGAGAGAAGAAAACGTTCCTCCAGTGCCCTCAGTCTCAATTTGATCTCAGCCTGCCGATTCCATTATCCATATAGTTTTTCAGTAATGTTTGTCTTCTAACGTTCATAGTCCTTCACAACTTCCTATGCTTTTTAGCGCTTAGCTGCACTTGTCTCCTTACTATCCCACCCATTTTCTGTATTGTAATAAATATACAGAAGTTTGTTAGATTACTCGATGTTTCCTTCAGCATCTTTTGCTATTGATATGTCCTTTGAGTGTCGAATTTTCCAAGCCCTCTTTCCCAATTTCAACTGACTCAACATTTTATCAAATTGGCAAAGTCTTCACGACGTGGAATCAGTATATTGTATAATTTGACCGTGTCTCGTCAAATATAAATTTCGTATTCATTAATGATATTCAATTCATAATTCATCGGTTATAACAGAACACTCTTTAGACGATATTTACATTTTGATATGTATAAACACTCACGTATTTGGATACCGATGATTAGTTGATTATTTGGAATAATAATTGGAGAGCTAATATACAGTGCTGTTCGATAAAAGTGACTCACCCGATTTTCTCTTACTAAATGTTCTCTTCTCCGATGAAACGAAAGTTGAGCTAAATTCAAACGATAAGCGATCTAAAATTCGAAGAAGAAGCTTTGAAAGCTCTTTGAATTTAGCAGTAAGTACTGTCAAGCATCCGTTCAGTATAATGTTCTGGGGATGCTTTTCTTTTCATGGAACTGGTTTCTTAAAACCTATCGAAAAGACTCTCAGGAGCGAGCAGTACAAGAGAATTTTAGAGTCTTGTCTGCTCTCTTCTGCTGAAAGGGTGCAAATTGACTCCACCAAGCTCATTTTTATGCAGGATAATTCTAATGCTCCCTGTCACAAATAAAAATTGATGAAGGAATACTTTGATGAGAAGCAGGTGACATGGCCACCCCAATCTCCTGACCTCAACCACATGGAAAACTTATGGAGCTTGATAAAGTACAGGCAGCAAAGAGGATTTGATTGTGAATTTCATATCCGAATGGAATTCAATGCTTGCAGATGAGATTTGCCAGGACCTAATCGAGTCAATGGCAAAAAGGGTTGAAAAGGTTATTCAAAATAAAGGAGGTCCCATAGATTATTAAATATTTCGAACTATATTACCTATTATAAATAAATTATGCCTCTATTATTCTTTATTTAAAGCTGTTCGGTTATGTTTCTATTGATTACTAGTTGCAGGAAATAAGCGAGTCACTTATTTTGCACAGAGTTTTTCCCTAAATCTCATTTATATCCAAAATTATAATTATCAATAGAATACCTTAGGGTGAGTAAACTTTTTACTAGGTGGTCGGGAAGGGGTCTTTATATTAGTAAGATTAAAAATTAGTTTGAACCAAAAAACAATAGGGGAAAAAAATTTTAAGTAAAAAAAAAATCAGGTGAGTCACTTTTATCGAACAGCACTGTAAACAAAAAAATACGAGAGAAAATTCATTACTAATAATGTCAATACAAAATTTTAAAAAATCAGAGATTGTTATCACTAAATGACTACTGTAAACATGACTGTGATAGGGCAGTCAGGGAGGCAATTAATATACGGCTCATTTTAGCCGACATCTCCTTGGGGGTTTGTAGCCGAAATGTTAATAATGCTCTCCGGTAATGACTGAGTTCTGAAGATAAAAGAAGCAGCTTTCGGGTTCAGCAGAAGCGTCTACTTTACTTACTATCCACTCTGCTTATTTAACAGTTGTAGAATAACGATTCCAGGAATTGCTATGAATGATTAAAAAAAAAGTATTTGATAAAACAGACTAGTAAACAATTAATAAAACATCCTTTGTGTTTCAACTTCATCTCACGGACCTCTGCTAACCCAAGAGGCTGCTTTTCCGATTACTATACTCTTAACCTGTTCAAGTCTACGGTTAAGCTTCTTCTTGCCCACTTATCCTCATAAATTACGTCTCTTAGCTCTTATTCTTACCGTTAACGCAACAAATCTTTTCAGTAACCCTCTACCTTGTTTTGGCTGGACATTAAAAAATGTAAAAAAAATGTTGACTTTAATATTATGTCTGTTAATAAGAATACATAAATTACTTTGACGTTTACTATGCATATGGCTATTACTAAAAGTAATAATAGTCGTCGTAGTAGTAGTAATAATAATAATAATAATTAATAATAATAATAAAGGTTAATTAGATAGTAACATGGTTTAACCCGGGTCAGCTTGCGTGCTCTTCACGATCGTCATTCGTTCTCTTCAGGGTGACGCTCGTTCGACTCAAAGAAATCAGGTTTATTTCAGAAAGCCTTGATCTTTAAAATTTCATACGACTGACCGCGACGTAAGTTACAAATGTCGTGAACCGATATCAGAGGCCAAGAAAAAAAAAATCGATAAATCGATTTCTTTATAAAACCAATCAAGAAATCAATTAGACGTTATGTGCATTTCCTTTTATACCTCGGACACCCCTTTTAAATTAATCGCAAAGTAACCTGGACATAAGAACGGTGCCTGCCCCCACCGCGCCCGCACCGCACCCCCCAAAGAACAACCCCCCAAAATAGTTGCGTAAGTTACCCAAGAAAATGAGTTATGATTTTGAACGTTTCGTTAAAGCAAATCCCCTCTTTCCGGTGTACATTGCATAGCTTCTTCTGTAGCTCACACAGACACGCATACACACAAACAGATAGACAGACACACGCACACAGACACACACACACACACATATATATATATGTATATATATATATATATATGTGTGTAATTTGGCAGCAACCTTTCTTTCAAACATGTAGTGCTGAATGTTAAAGACAACATAGTCTTACATATTTTATTTTGCAACATGATTACGCTACAAGATAATTGGCAAATGTTTGTTTAAAAAAAAAAAAAAAAAATTGGACTAAAATATTGACCCTGAAGAGGAACAATGATGTTCGAAAGCGCTAGGTCATCGTATGGACAATACATATTTCGAAACCATTTTCAAATGAAAAGTCTCATTAGAGAATATGAGAAAATTCAAAAGAAAATATGTAAGACTATGTTGTCTTTAACATTCAATACTACATGTTTGAAATATATATATATATATATATATATATATATATATATATATATATATATATATATATACACAGTGACACGCATAAGTATTGGATACATGTTATTTTCTGTTATAACTCTAGTTTATGTTTGTCATTTTGCCTGATATTTGGTAAGTAATATCTTGTAAAGTTGTTTTAGTTGTATGTGGAAGGAAAATTAAAAACTCATGGTTGAATCCATTTTTTTTATCAAAGTTCAAAATTACCCTATGCAAAAGTATTGGATACATCAATTTAATATTTTGTTGCGTAGCCACGGTTGTGTTTCACTGGTTCCAGTCGCTTTCTATAGTTGGCCACAAGTTTTTCACACTGATCCACCGTTACTTTACCCCATTCTTCCTTCATAATTCCTCTAATTGCTTGATATTTTGTGGATTTTTATTATGAACTTTAACCTTCAAAGTATTCCACAAATTCCCAATTGGATTCAAGTCAGGAGACTGACTTGGCCAACTGAGAGTACTAATACCATTATTTTCAAACCATTCCTTTGTAAGTTTTGCGGTTTGTTTGGTATCATTGTCGTGTTGAAGCACGAAATTCCGACCATATCCTAAAGAAGTTGCAGATTTCTAAAGGTTCCTCTCTAGAATCTCCCTGCACATGCTACCATTCATTCTACCATGGATAACTTGTAACTCGCCAGTGCACTTGGATGAAAAGCATCCCCATATCATAATGGAACCACCCCCAAACTTAAATGTGGGGATGGTATTGTGCTTGTTGAAGGCAGTGCCATTTATTCGCCAAACACTTGTCGCTGTGTTCCTTCCGAATAGTTCAACTTTCGTTTCATCCGACCAGATTACCTTTTCCCAAAACTGCATACCTTTCTTTTCATGAGTTTCGACAAACTTTAATCGGTCTTTGACATGTTTGGTTTTCAGTAAAGGCACTTTCCTTGGTGATCTTGAATGAAAGCCTGTACGATATAGAGCTCTGCTAATGGTATCCTTACTTACATTAATTCCAGCACCCTCAAGATCAGTTTTAATTTCAGAACGAGTAATGAAGGTTTTTTTTTACACATTTCTGCTGATTCACCTTGAAGTACTCTCATTTATTTTTCTCGGTCTTCCATTTCTTGGAAGCTTTGCTGTACCGTCGCCATACTTCTTATACTTTCCGATGATATTTCCTACTGTACTTAGTGCTAGATTCATTTCTTTGCTAATTTTTCGGTAACCTTGTCCTCCTTTGTGACGTTCAATGATTCTCTCTAGCATATCTCTGGATAATTCTTTAGTTTTTGCCATTTTGAATCCTTGAATTTCAGAATTCACATCAAAGAGTCAGATGATTAGTAGCACTATCTTGTCAACAATTATGTGATTCTCTGATTGGTCAGAGATAACATTCCAATACTATCGAAAATTTGAATATTTAAAGTCTTTTAAAATACCATGTTTCGATTTGGAAATTTGAAAAAAGTGTCATGTATCCAATACTTTTGCATAGGGTAATTTTGAACTTTGATAAAAAAAATGGATTCAACCATGAGTTTTTAATTTTCCTTCCACATACAACTAAAACAACTTTACGAGATATTACTTACCAAATATCAGGCAAAATGGCGAACATAAACTAGAGTTATAACAGAAAATAATATGTATCCAATACTTATGCGTGTCACTGTATATATATATTATCATCCAAAGGCAGATTGTTTCGCTGTTTCACAGCTCATCATTGTGCCTAGACACCCGATTTGGTATCAGTCGGAGATGTTACTCCTAGGCCATTGGCGCACGGCAAGGATGAAGCTGAATTTAGACGTATTTATTTTTAGACAAACACACCAGTGACCGGAGAACTCGATTCGTCTTAACGAAGATTATTGTAATAGTCACTGTTTACAAATTCACTTTTCTCCCCGAAGAGCTCAACCAAAATAATTTTTTCAGGAGCATGTATATATATTGTCATCGACTGTCAGACTGTTTCGCTGCTTCCCAGCTCATCAGTGTGACTAGACATCCTATTGCCTCAAGCCGGGATCGAAATATATATATTTTAAGGTATGCTATATTTATGGGACAAACTGCTCAGTACCAGACATAGCGCGTGTGTAAATACAAAAATGAACCCTGAGGTCAATATCGATTCGTGCAAGCCATGTGTGTTGTGTGGCGGTTCCCCTGCTTATATATCTTGGTCAGTGGGGTATTAGGAGTAGTAAGATCAGGTTCTCTGCTTTATTGTATTATTCAAACATATATTTGGTACGAGTTTAGTGAAAATATTTCCTTCATTTTTTTTTACATTTTTTTGTACATTGGGTTGGACCATATGGCGTTTCTTTTTGGGTTAGTTTTTTTTAACTGTTTGGTGTGTATGCGAATGTTGCCGAAGGTCTGTTACATAATCATTTTGGTTTTGTTGATAATAGAAGAATTGTTAGAGAACCCGTGGTTAATTGATTGTGGGATCTGCTTGATTAATATTAGGACGTAGCTGGAATATATGTCTATATAAAAAGGTTAGTCGATATGTATCTTTTCTTAAATGAAATGCTTGAACATGTTTTGATTGTTTTTGTAGAGGCCTATATTTTATCGATTATTTTGCTTACTTCAAGTAGGAAATGAATACCTATAAATACCAAATTATGCTTCATCAAAACTTCCCCTTCTAACGTTGAAGATTCCTTCTTTCTTTGGCCACGTGTCTTCGTTGACGAATTATAGTTATTTTCGGTAGTGTTCCATCATATTTAATTCGTTTTTGCTTATTTTTAGTTGTTCATAGTTATTATTATTTGTTATCTAGCATGGGTTCAGTTAGTGAATTGTAATAAACTTTATTATATCTGGTTTTAATAGATTTATTGTTTATACGTTATTACTATAGATACAAATATTTAAATAAATGCTCTGTTTATAATAAACAGTATTAACAACTTTTACCGGCCTGAATGACCGATAAGCTTTTTTTAGAAACTATGTCCTTCTACAGGATTCAAACCTGTATCCTACACGGTACCGTCATATAGCCTGGCGTGCTATACCATTTAGTTACAGAGGAAGCATCTGGTTAGCAATGTCGAATTACTGCTTTTTAAACTACAAATTTCTTATGATTTTCCCGAACGCTCATATCTTCTCGAAGCGTATCTTGACGTAAACTGACGACATATATTTTGAAGTCCGGCAATTATTTTAATATATTTTCTGCTTAAACTTTTTTTTTATAGAACAAATAAATCAAATCTGTACCCTACATATGGTCTTGTATACGATGCTGAGGAAGATGAATGCTTATAGCACAGTTTTCTGATTAATGATAAGTTAGTCAACGGTAAAGAGTTGTAGTGCTTTGTAGTGTTATTGAATTTTCAAACCGAAGTGATTTAAAATGTTATCATCTTTTAACTCGTAAAAAAACATTAAAAATACATTGTTGATTCACAGCTTGATTACTGTTTATTCATTTCTCCTTCTCACCGTCCCCTCTCTCTATGTTATTCCATATACATGCATATATATATATATATATATATATATATATATATATATATATATATATATATATATATATATATATATATATAAAAGAGACAAGAGGATAAATTATTCTTAGCCAATGCGCTTCGTCATCTGAGTGAATTACAATTTATATTTATTGCCTTGATAAAGTCACTAGAGGAGGAAAAGTGTCAGCTAAGAAAAGTTTTTCTTCTTGTCTCTTTTATTCATTTTCACTATTCTACGTATACATTCTAGAAATACATCCTATCTGTAAGCATATATATATATATATATAAAGAAATACAGTTTTAAGGTGTGCTATATTTATGGGATGTAGTGCTCATATATAGCGTATGTAAATATAAATATAAAAGTGAACATTGAAGTCAACACTCAGAAGCGACAGGCTGTTTCATGCTAGGCGCAATCGTCAGCATGAAACAGCCTGTCGCCTCTGAGTGTTGACTTCAATGTTCACTTTTATATTTATGGTTATATATATATATATATATATATATATATATATATATATATATATATATGATGTATATTTTAATATCTATACTCGACTGGTTTAAGAAAAAAACGGATAATACAAGTTGCAAATAAAATATATATTTAAACAAACTGGGGAAAAATTGAAATAAAAAGAAATGAATCAAAACATTCGAGTAGATAAAAAAAATCGCCCAACACCGAAATGCCTATCCCGCCCAAAAACAAACAAAAAACAAAAAAACAAAAAACAGAAAAACAAAAAACAAAAATAAACGAAAACAAACAAAAGTGAAATAAGAAAAAAATCGTAAAAAGGGTCAATGCACTAAGTAGAGTATAAAAAATCATAGTGAGCCAGAAACTTCCTACCTAGGTTTCACCTAAATGGATCTTCAGGGCGAATATCGCTTTATATGAATTTATTCAAAGAAATATGTGCCATCTTGTTCAACTATTTTTCGCCAACTTCATGATTCCATACTCTACGGATATGACATCTTTCTTGATGAAGAACTGGTATAAGTCGTATTTACAGACGGCCAAAGAGAATTAAGAAACTTTTTCAGAGATCGAATTCAGTGGGAATGTCAAGGTAAAAAATGAGGTGAGTACGAGTATGATATCCCTTCGAAACAGTACCAATTTCTGCCGGATCTGCAAATCGACGTAACGACTGGCGCTGGTCTAAGGGAAGACAATATCTTTCCATTTGGCTAATGTCAGATGCTTTTCTTCGATTGCTGCTTTTCCCCAGTCCAAATGGGAACAGTACTTTGAGTCTAGTTAACCATTACGCCACGTCCAAGTGTCTTTTATTTAATTGCTGCTTCCATTTCCTTCATCTACAAAAATTTAAAAACATAATAACCTACTAGAATTTACCAAATGCAAGAAGGAAAACTAAATATCTGTCTATATTTCTGAGATGAGGTATTATGTACGCTATTTACATTATTCGGACTATTGTTCTGATCTTTGTCGCCATATTTATCACAACGTTTCGGCCTTTCAGTATCTGTCTATATTTCTGAGATGAGGTACTATGTACACTATTTACAATATTCGGACTATTGTCCTCATCTTTGTCGCCATATTTATTACAACGTTTCGGAGGTTGTACGTTCCGGCCTTCTTCAGGTGGTTGGAATGTCGAACTGAACATTTTATTTCGTTCACTGGGGTAGACTGTTCTAGTTGTACGTGCCAGGTTTTTAATGGATGTCAGTTATCAGTTATCTCCTGTTAATTTCCCTCCCCAAGTTCTCCCCTGCCTTAACCGGGTGTTGAACTCACACTGGTTGAGTCTTGTCACTAGATCTAACCAACGCCTTTATCCACTATGCTATGTGAAAAAAATGGCAGGTGGAACTAGAACAACCTTTCCCAGTGAGCGATATATAGGGTTCAGTTCGACATTCCAACCACCTGAAGAAGGCCGGAACGTACAGCGGACGAAACGTTGCAATAAATATGGCGACAAAAATGAGGACAAAATCCGAATAATGTAAATAGGAAAATTAAATTTGATAAATCCCTATGAACAAAACCTTAATTCACCTAGGATAATTCTCTTAACAAATACATAGTCCAAAGGTCTTGGGCACTTCAACGCGGTGTAATGGTAAGCAAGCTTATCTCAGCATACACTCTGACCAGAACTTGAACTGAAATAATGCGGCTTTTGTTAAAAGACTATCCGTCTTTACCCGCTCGTTATCGCTTCGCAAAGTAAGATATATTCACTAAATGAAATCTTTGGAACAAAATTTTTAAAAGAGCATTTCATTCATAAATTGACTTGTCATAGTTAAGGAAAGTTTTACAAATAGATGCCGACTTGTTGAAGGCGAAGTAAATTGCAACTTTCAAACACTTTTCTGCACTATATAAGACGATATTCCTAAACAGAATTATTTTTTATATAAAAATCAAAACAATCCTCAAATAAAAGAACAGTAATGTTGGACTTTTCAAAGGATGAATGCATAACTAATTTTAATTTCTATTTTCCCATCTTTCACTATATTAATTTTATCTTATACTTTCTCCCATCTTCTGTCACCTAGGAAATAAAAATAATTGTTTGCATGGAAAATAAGGATCTACGTACATCAAATCTTCTTTAAATTAAGTGGCAGCAGAAGAATTATCGTTGAACTTTTAAAAGGTATGCTTAAACATTAATTCAATACTTAAATGCAGCGATCAATTTTTAGTTCTTCTGTAGTTTATTGATACTTATCACATCTACTCCTCCCTAGCTACTGTGGTGATGGAGAAACTAAGAGTCCTCCACTTTATAATAAAGCCTACACTGCAATTTTGTATACAAAAGGCAAATAAATTACTCCCCACACCTTCAAACATAATAGCACCAATAATGGATAGTATAATATATATTTTTAATCTCGCATAATAAGCTCAACGAAAATCGTTCCCCACGCCTAACTTTTCTGGGGCTTTTGAATGAGGTATGAATAATTGAAATCGGAACCTTGGCAGCGGAGGAGTTTTCTTGGACGCACAAACAAACAACGAATATTGAAAGAAAAACACTGCAATAAAAAAAGCTCGGTTTTATAACTAAATGCATTGGAGGCTAGAAATTGTTAAGCACCTATGCATCATTAGGCTTTCGGTGTTTAATTATAATCAATGTTTATTTATGTTTTCGTTTCTCTAGTTCTGTATATATTCGATTCCATCAATAAAAAAAAACAAACAAAAAAACATTATTTATTCTGAAGAAGTCTTTTCGGATGATGGACGGCGTTACATCGGTCAGACATCTAAAGCCGGACGACTGAATAAAAAAAAAATCAGTTCCTCGAAAACCACATGATAAAAAAGACAGCATAGTAAGAGTAAGAATACTTCAATGACAAAATTCAGAACTTTTAAGACGTGGATTCAAAAGAGGATCAATAATTTAATATCGGGTGTCGTTTTATTGTATTTTGAGGAAGATTGTTGATTGAGATGCAGTTTTTATTGATTGGTGATATGGACTTGCTCGAGAGAATCTGCATCTGATAGAGAAATTCAACAGATAGGAATTCAAGTATCGAAAGTCTCACGAAAACTGCCATTGTCTGATATTACTAGGTGTTGTCCGACAGACAGCAGAAAGTGATCTCACCACTTCTTGGTCAACAATGATTGAGGAGGCTTAACATTATATATAGAGAGTACAGGTAATCGATCCGTTGGTATATAATCCGGGTCGATTCTTGTAATATTAGTTTGGTTTGGTTTGGATTGTTTTACGGCATATCAACTTCAATGGTTTTTTTTAATGCCGACAAAATCTTATTGCTGGTAATATTTTGTTTTGTCATAAATCTATTTCTGGAAATGATTTTTTCTTTAAAAAAATGTATTACTAGTAATATACTTTTTCAAAAAGTATTGCTGGTAATATTTTTTTCCAAAGATGTATAGCCGGTCATATTTTTTTCCAAAAGTTTATTGCTGGTAATTGTTTTTTTCTTAAAACAATTATTGCTGGTAATAGTTTTTTACGAATTATTTCTGGTATTAAAGCCCGTTTTTAAACTTTCGTAGTGTTCTTACCTCAGTTTCGGAGTTAATTATTTTCCCATAGCTGGGACCCTAACAGGTGCTATCGCCTCGGGTCATGGTGGACCTGGGAACACCAACAATTAAGAGGTAGTTCCACTCTCCTCAAAACCTCCTGATCAGATGCCTTGCTCCTGGACGTAGTTTATCGTCTTACCCAGGGCGCGGATGTAGTTTATCGTCATACCCAGGACAGCCTAGTAATATTAATTATTAAAACTGATCCACAAAGCTCTCAATGTATTTATTATAACTGAGCATATGTATTTTTTACAGCAAAAAAATAATACCTGAACATAGAGGATAGTCTATTTCAAGCCGTTCTAAAATAGACTATTCTCTATGTTGAGGTAATTTGTTTTGCTGTAATATATATATATATATATATATATATATATATATATATATATATATATATATATGAATGTAAAAGAACGAAAAGAATATATATTCAAACATTTCTGACATGAATTTAAAAAGGGGTCAATACAAGATTAGACCAATAGATATTTATTATAAACTGTTACACTGGAGCATGTAAGCTGCCACGACGATAATACATATTTATTTCGACGTCAAAAGACGTCTCAACAGGTGGTTAACGATGGCGGTACCATCATCGTTAACCACAGTTTATAATATATATATATATATATATATATATATATATATATATATATATATATGTTGTGAGGACACGGTGGAGTAATGGAGGTAGCTCTGATTGAGGAATCGGAGAGTCGAGTTCAAATTCTAAATTCGAAGGGAAAAATTAGAGGTATAAATTCATCTCTCTGGGTGATATAACCATGGGTGGCGAACGATCAAAATCTGCGGATGGTCATCTGGGACCCTTGTGGCCTACGATGCACCAGTTCTTTGTATTAGGATCTTCCAAAAGGTGTGGTCGGTTCTGAAAAAGCCTTCACCATTACAATAATATGATATGTGGTGTTAGTTCTAAGAAATGAAAAATCGAGAGGAGAGACCAACACACACACACTCACGCACACACACACACACACACACACACACACACACACACACACGCAGACACACACACACACACACACACATATATATATATATATATGTAACATAGAGAGAAAAAATTCCATAATGGATCATTTTTTCACGTTCTAATGAACGTTGAGCACATTGTCAACCGTTTTGCATTTAATAGCATAATGAAAATTAAATACGGTAATGGATAACAACGCAAAACTTTGTATAAATACTTATATTAATGAACAACGTATAGTTTTTTATTACTTGCATCCCTGAAGATGATCTTGGAAAAAGATCGAAAGTACTTGGGAAATGAAAATAAAATAAAATTTGAACTCCTATTGCACATTTCCCTCATCCTTTAACATCAAAACACGGAAGATTATTCGTGAGTATGAACGGATTTTGTTAAAAATTAGCAGACATAATAACTGTAATTTATTCAAACAGACATGCCTAAAAGAGAATTCGCTGCCTAAATACACACACACACACATATATATATATATATATATATATATATATATATCTTATCATATACATATATATCATATACAATGCCCACACTCACAGATTAGACAATTATTAGTTGAAAATACATCTATATTAAATAAAAACAATAACAAGAAAACTTAAAAATGCTTGTAGCCATATATATAAGAGAGTTGAAGCCCAACATGTATAAAGCCATCTAAAAGTATAGCAACAAATTCCTTAAATGCTTATAAAATAGCATACACGTTTGTGCAAGAACAAGGAAAATTATAAACGTATGAACAAAAACAACACAGTTACTCCGCTTATACTGGAAAAAAAAGAACACGTGAACTTTGAAATCTAGAAGACGGCATAAGCATTAAATAAACGAAGATTCATGCTTTAAATTCACAGAAACACATAGAGATACTCACAGACAACTTAAGTGCCTGAAGATGGTCTTAGAAGAGATTGAAAGTACTTGGGAAAATAGAAAAAATATTCGAAAAAAAAATTTAGTATTTTTATTTCTCAATTTTCTAAGTCTACCAAAACATGAATCCTGAACTTGAAAGGATCACAAAGAAAGCTAATCGACATGATATGTCCCAAATTTTTAAACCTGTTTGAATATATATATATATATATATATATATATATATATATATATATATATATATATATATATATATATATATATATATATATATAATTCTTGTCATCCACAGACAGACTGTTTCGCTGCTCATCAGTGTGGCTAGACAACCGGTTGCCTCTAGCTAGGATCCGAACCCGACTGAATTGGCGTCAGTCGGAAATTCTACCACTAAGCCGTCGGCGCACGACAGGGATGTAGGTGGATTTTTAGCGCATTTATTTTTAGATTTAGATAAACACACAATGAGTGACAGTGACTCAATTCTGCCGAAGAGATATATATATATATATATATATATATATATATATATATATATATATATATATATATATATATATATATAATAAATTGGGATTTTACTCTGGACGAAAACGAAGTTCAGTAAGCAACTACACTTGTAGAATTTACGGGCCCCAACGTAGATATCAGTGAACGCTTCCAGGAGTTCATCATATGAAATTATATAAAATTTAGCGCAATTTTTTTGGCTATACTAACCAATGAGAATATTAAAGTTAAACTTTTTCAAGATAAAGAAAGGCTCTTCATCTGGATTATAGTCTTGCATCTTTTGTATTTCTTTTGGATTTGAAACCCTTCCGAAATCGCAAGACAATTCAGTCAGTAAATTAGTTGCCATAATTGATACATGCTTGGGCGATCATAACGCTTTTGATTCATGATCGAATATTTTCTCGCAGTAAGTTTCCATTTCTTTCTGCGGTAGACTTGTTGACAACCAAGGTTATAGTACTCAGCCTCTCCTGCTATTCAAACCATAAATGGGAGCAGAAGAGACGGGTTCATACCTTTCCCAAGGCTTTTGCGTGTAAGCGAATGGAACGAATTCTAACTGGGCTTTTCGTGTTCTCATTCCGAGCAGATAACAACACACATCTTTTTACTATTTTTAATTGATTTTATTTACTATCTTTAGTCGTCAGTAGGTGAATGATATCCTTTAAAATAGCAATTTCTTTAGCTTTTATTAAACGATAAAACAATAAAAATATAAAAGAGATTTATGAAGGTCGATTGGTATGGTAGGCAAGGAGGCCTTCTGCGACATTTCTGATAAGGACTGCCTGAACTCTTAAACATATTTACATTCTAGCATCGAACGTTTGGGCAGACATCAGAAGTCGATCTTTGAAGAATTAATGTCCGTGTCATAAACATTTTCACATTTATATCAAGTTCATAATCTTTCCCCACTTTTTTTTTTTTTTTTTTTTTTTTAGCTATTCAGGGTTTTCTTAATATTACCCACAAAGTTAATACTGTTTCCAATGTGCTTAAATAATAGCCGGAAGTTACCAGTATCTTATTCGCCATTTTGATTTTATGTCAAGTCAAAAGCCATTGACATATGAACGCATATGAGTCATTATTTTCATTGCTTGTCCATTTTATTTATAATTATTTAGGGAAAATTATTTTCAGCGTATATAAAACGATGCTCTATAGACTAATATCTACGTGAGTAAATGAGTGAGTGATAAGATACCGGATTGATGGTAAATTGTAATTTACAATGTACTTACTGATAATAATATACTTACTTTACCGCAAATCTCTCTCTCTATCTATCTATCTATATGTACATTGTCTTTAATTTTTTCCATATTTGTCTGTCTATCTATCTATCTATCTATCTATCTATCTATCTATCTATCTATCTATCTATCTGTACATTATCTTTAATTTTTCCATATCTATCTATCTATCTATCTATCTATCTATCTATCTATCTATCTATCTATCTATTTGTCTGTACATTATCTTTAATTTTCCCATATCTATCTATCTATCTATCTTTTATACATATCTACATTATCTTTAATTTTTCCATCTATCTATCTATCTATCTATCTATCTATCTATCTATCTATCTATCTATCTATCTATTATACATATGTATATTATCCTTAATTTTTCCATATCTATCTATCTATCTATCTATCTATCTATCTATCTATCTATCTATCTGTCTATCTATCTATCTATCTATCTATCTATTATACATATGTACATTATCTTTAATTTTCCCATATCTATCTATCTATCTATCTATCTATCTATCTGTCTATCTATCTATCTATCTATTATACATATGTACATTATCTTTAATTTTCCCATATCTATCTATCTATCTATCTATCTATCTATCTATCTATCTATCTATCTATCTATCTATCTTTTATACATATCTACATTATCTTTAATTTTTCCATGTATCTATCTATCTATCTATCTATCTATCTAACCGTTACTTTTAGTCGACACTCATATTTCAGTAGACACGCTGTTTATTTATTAAATAGTATATTTATTTATTTTCGTCTACCAGTCTGAATATTCGAGAACTCTTATTGAAGGAAACTATGCGCTCTTCGGCCTTCCTGGGCAGAGGGAACCATAGTTAGATCCGACGTGTTTTAACCCAATCAGTTACTAAGAACTTTTGCAAATCAAGCCAGACTGAATAGTGTCATTAAGCGAAATCCTTCTCGTCCGAAACTCTTGAAATTTCCATATCGGCTTAGTTTAGCAATTTCTAAATATCTAATGGATTTCTATGTATTAATCCAAAATATTTATCAGTTTAGACGTTATTTTTAGTGGATAATACTAATAGTAGTTCCATGGTTCTAGATTATGCTAAGATGTTCAGCCCTGACTGAGTCTTTGAAGGCGTTTGTAGAGCCTTGGTTAAAGAAGAAGTCAAACACGTTCAGAAAGAAGATGTATCTAATGAGCAAGTCTCCATCTCATTTCGCGAAAATAATGACTATTTCACAGACACTTGTTTGATGAACTGGTTAGCTTGTTCGCTTGATTAGCTTCTGTACCATTCTGTTTACATTGGTAGACGGCAATTTAGCAGCAAAGATGAATATCTGTCTATATCTCTGTGATAAGGTATTATGATTACTTACATTATTTACATTATTCGGACTGTTATACTCATCTTCATTGCCATGGTCACAACGTTTCGGTCTGTATATATCTGAGATGAGGTATTATGATTACTTGCATTATTTACATTATTCGAACTGTTATCCTCATCTTCATTATCATGACCCCAATGTATCGGCCTATATATCCCTGAGATGAGGTATTATGATTACTTACATTATTTACATTATTCGGACTGTTATACTCATCTTCATTCCCATATTCACAAGATTTCGGCCTCTATATCTCTGTGATGAGGTATTATGATCACTTACATTATTTACATTATTCGGAGTGTTATCTTCATTGCCATATTAACAAAGTTTCCTCAAGGATACAGGGCCCAGTGGATAAAGGCATTGGTTAGGTACAGTGACGAGACCCAAAGAGTTCAGAGTTCAATACCAGGCCAGAGCAGTGGTGAAAAAAACGTGGAGAGTTGAGTTAAAAGGAAATAACTGAGACATCTGGGAGAGGAATGGTAAGTGGAACTAGAACACCCTACCCTGGTGAATGAAATAAAGGGTTCGATTCGAAATTCCAATCACCTGAAGAATGCCGGAGCGTACAATGGCTGAAAAGTTGTGAATACGGCAATGAAGATAATGATGACAGT
This sequence comes from Acanthosepion esculentum, assembly GCA_964036315.1. Lineage (NCBI taxonomy): Eukaryota > Metazoa > Mollusca > Cephalopoda > Sepiida > Sepiidae > Acanthosepion > Acanthosepion esculentum. The sequence continues at coordinate 26,935,480 of OZ038505.1, forward strand.
ACGAATGATGTAATTAATGTAAGTAAGCAAAGATGAATTTGCAAAACTGTACTGGATATATATATGAATAAATAAAAAGCTCAGAAAAACAATGGACAAATTATTCATTTTAGTTTTATAAGTTTTTATTTTAATATTTATATCTTTGTTCGCTTTCCGTAATCCTAATTTTGATTTTCCGTCGTCTGTTAAAAAGATAGATAGATAGATAGATAGATAGATAGATAGATAGATAGGTAGATAGATAGATAGATACGTAGATAGATATGAGCAGTCATATATATATATATATATATATATATATATATATATATATATATATATATATATAGATAGATAGATAGATAGATAGCTATGAAGTCTGAGATAGATATGAACAGTCTGAGATAGATACATAGACAGAAAGAGAGAGACGTGAACAGACTGAGAGAAATAAGAGACATAGATAGATAGATATGAACAGACTCAGATAGATAGATAGATAGATAGATATGAACAGACTCAGATAGATAGATAGATAGATAGATAGATAGATAGATAGACAGATAGATATGAACAGACTCAGATATATAGATATGAACAGACTCAGATAGATAGATAAAAACAGAAATAGATAGATAGATAGATAGATAGCTAGATAGATAGATATGTGTGTGTGTGTGTGCCTATATAAACTAATATTATTTTATCTTGTACAAATGTTTTCCTTGAAAGCATTTTTCTCTCGAATGTATTTCTAGCCGATCAAACCGAGACTTGAAGAAAAGCACTTCAGTCGAGCGTCAAACACATTCCTCCTCCTCACCACCACGATGTAGAAAAGGAAACTTTGATTCGTCAAATATAAAAGCTTTAACCTTGAATGGAACATATTGAGTTGGTCTGAAAAGTAGTTCGTTGCTTTGAAATAGTGTGAATTCGTTTATCGTATGATTTTCAAGAAAATACAATAGCATGTGTGTTATACGAGAGTGTGAAAACTTTCTGCACGTAGAGAACTGATATATATATATATATATATAAATATAAAAAAAGAAGATATTGTTATGTTTAACATTCTTTTTATAGATACAAGTATTCAAGTAAAGGCTCTGTTTATAATAAACAGTATTAAATAACATTTACCGGCCTGAATGTCCGAGAAATTTTCATAGAAAATATTCGTCCTCCACCAGGATTCGAACCTGTATCCTATACCGTAATATAGCCTGACGTGCCTTAACCGTTTCGGCCACAAAGTATCGTTCGGTTGGCAAGGTCGAATTTACTAAATAATAAACTTATAAACTTCAATCTTCCATGAATCTCTCACGTACATTCATATCTGATCATGGCGTATCAAATGTAAACAAATGACGTCACATATTATGAAATGGACAAAGTCCGACAATTATTTAAAGACATTTTTGTGTTTAACATTCTTTTTTATAGGGACAAGTATTTAAGTTAATGCTCTGTTTATAATAAACAGTATTAAATAACATTTACCGGCTTGTGTGACGTCATTTGTTTACATTTGATACGCCATGAGCAGATATGAATATACGTTTTCAATCAGCATGTCTGAATCGTCTTCAAGAAGCGAGAGCAAGATCTAAAAGGTCAGCCAATCTAACACTCTCATCTCACAATCCTCACTCTTGCTCCATATGTGGCCTCCTTTGCAAATCACTAGCGGGTCTTAAGTGCCACTTAAGATTATTGCACAAAATTTAATAAAAACACCTTAAAATAGGTGTTTTTATTAAATTTAGATTTAATAAAAACACCTTAAAATTAAGTTACAGCTGCACTGAAAACCTAGAAAGAATCATAAAAAATATAATAATAAAATCCTGGAAAAACACGCATCCCAAAACAGTATCAATAAAATTCCTAAACTGAAATTAGACAAAAATAATGAAAAATGATGTGATTGTAGAAACCCTAATGACTGCCCGTTAGAAAACAAATGCCTCACTAAATCCGTGGTATACCAATGCACCATCTCATCCATTGAGAGTCCTAACACTGACAGGGTATACATTGGGTCAACGAAGAATAAATTTAAAATTAGATGGAGACACCACAAGAGCTCCTTCAACAATATCCAATATAGAAATCAGACATCTCTATCCCAATACTTCTGGCATTTAAAAGAAACGAATAAAACACCGAAAGTAAAATGGAAAATAATAAATAGAACAAGAACTTGTAAAACCTGGGACGACCCATGCCCTTTATGCCTACATGAAAAACTACACATCATTAAGTTTCTAAATAATGAAAAGTTATTAAACCATAGGCAGGAGTTAACGGTTTTTTGTCGACATCAACAAATTTCCGCATTAAATAATTAACATACCCACCCAAAAAAAACCCAACAATAACATATAAACAAATAAATTCTATAGTTTAATAAAAGTCTTAAAAGCTTAGCCCAATCATTAAATAGAAAAACCCTTTGTGGAGTCGTCAAAAAACAAATTGTAATCCATTTCAACACGTTTGTATAAGAAATAGCCATTTGAATAAACAAATAAATAAAGAGATTAATAGACAGATAATAATGAAACAGAATCCTCTCGACACTTAACGACCTGCCGCAACGCCATAAAATACCTTTCGCTTTAGACTTGACATAAACTTTCCGAAGGGGACTGGTCTGTAGATAAAAATTAACTCTTAACTCTTCGACCACCTAACCAATATGGCCGACACTAGGCGTTTCCATAGTAACTAATGTTGCAAGAGACCATACTTATAAACACGCGCAAACCACAAGATAGCTTATTCCCAAATTCTCGCTTGACGATGAAGCGAGACCAGACACCTTAATTCAACTTAATTTCAAAAATTATATTGAGGGTCTCGGCTCTTGCTTTTGAAACATGAGAACTCTTATGTAGCGAAGGAATCATATTTTAAAAAAATATTTTAATATAAGCTCTGCTTCTGTATGGAGCATTGTCTTTTTAAAAATAAAAGCAAAAATACTAAAGAACTCCGGTTTATTTACCTAGCGTGTTCTTTATTATTTTCCTGCATACCTGCACACACACACACACACACACACACACACACACACACACACACGCATATATATATATTCAATAGTGCAGTATGATTGGTTTTTATAAAGAAGTAGTTATACAAGGAATAAATCAGTAAAGTTAATGTAACTAATGGTGAATTCACTTCGCTAACAGATTTAATAAAGCCTTAACTTACTAACCACTCGTTGAATGACGAGATCTTTCTTTTAAAAAAATGCACAATGGATTAGATGTTCAGTCCATTCGCAAGTACTTTCGATAATTTCTTTTAACATCTTCAGGCATGGATATTATTTTTTTTATTTTTCATTTTAAAATTTTAAAAACAAATATCGCGTCAGTCAACTTAGTAAGTTAATACATTATTAAATCTGTTAGCGAAGTGAATTCGCCATTAATTACATTAACTTTACTGGTTCATTCCTTGTATGACTACTTCTTTGTAATATACATACATACATACACACACACACACACACACACACACACACACATATATATATATATATATAGCGTAGCTTAAGAGTATATTTTTATCACAATATATATATTAGGAATTAATGTATCTGTTTTTTTAATCCTACGTGATTTTTAGTGGATAATAATGTTTAAAAATAAACGCCTGTTTCTTGAAATCGTGTGTATTCCGTCTACCGACCTGGGAAATCGAGAAATCATAATAAAAAAAGTGATCTCTGACAGTGTTTGATCCTGCGCCCCCACCTCTGTAGGAGAAACCACTATTTGATCCGGCATCCAGGCAAGTAAGCTTCTGTTCAGCCTTTTTTAGGAATGCACATACCCTCGATCAAACTGTCTTGAATGGCCAAAGCGGGACGCAGATTCTGAACTCAAGATGATGCGTCTTGTCGAAAAATTAACGTTCAACTGAAAAACATGAATATTGCTATGAAAGCGATATAATAATTTTATTAAATTTGAGATTATTATTTATTTTATTTCATTTAATATATATATATATATATATATATATATATATATATATATATATATATATATATATATATATATATATTACGATTATCGTATTTATTGGAAGTTAAAGATAGGTTGTTATTATTTCTTTCAACTATTTTTCCAGTTTTGTCTGGTTTATAATTTATTTGTCCAATTACCCTGGAAATCGTTTGCTTTATTTTCACTTTCTGTTTTTGCTTAAGCTATATTCATCTACTTTGCATTTTCTTCTTTCGTCCATTTCTTATCAGTTGATATTTTAGGCGTTACTGCGGTCAAAAAGGCAGTGTATTTTATTTTTATGCTAAGTAATGATTTGAATTTCCTATTATTTTATGCTAAATGCCTATTTATATCGTCATATTTCTTTCTGTTTGATATTTGAGCTTGTTTATTTAGAGACTATTTCGTAATTTTTCTTGCCTTTTTCCTCGGAAACAAGTAATGTATATATTGTTTCTATATGCACATTATATATGTCCTGGCCGGTGGTGATAATAGGGAAAAACTTGCACTTCCGTGCTATGCGTCTCAAATAGCCTCCGACAACCAAGTCCAGCGCCAAGTAGGAGAATGGACGAAGGGGAATAACAGGTGCTTCATAACCAGCTTCTTCAGGTAGATGTAGCTCGACAGCCCAGGGAGGCAGTCCATCTAAGAGAAGGAAAACACCTGATTTTAATCCTCCGCTGTCTGAAAACGGAAAAGGTTATCCAGATATAAAAACCGGAGTGGAGTTCCGAAGGCAGTTGGCTGTCAATACTGTCAACTTTCCGGCAACTCTTGCAGCCAAGCAGTCCTCAAATGTAATCCCCTGCATTCCTTTTGATTTTAACGGTACAGTCGAGAAGGGTCTGGGAGGGGGGGGTCATGTATTCCAGGAAGCACACGACCTCCATATACGATCACTCAGGCCTGCGTTCTAAAGAGGTTACACCAGTTTCACCATCAACGGGCTGAATTTTGACCAAAGAGGACGATAGCTTGAGTGGCTCTTAACCTCTTCAAACCTAGGGTTGACCCTTATCTTTCCTACATATACTCTTAAATTACGTTTTTTACCTTTCGTGCGTCAACCTGAATCAGTAACCCACTACGTTAAGTAGCTCAGGGACTTTGCAACGGATGAACAATTATTTAAACAAAAACAGCTTTCTTTGTCACAAAGAAGTGATTGGCGATAAAAAGGAACAGAAATGCGTGTTTTGTTAAACAATTTCTTAAGAAAATGACACGTTAAAATATTAATCTTTCATAGAGTTTCTTTTATAAAATGTTTAAAAATACATAGTGAAATTCTTACTATAGTGTGATTAGTATTTTTTAGTCATTCTATAATTGTTATTACGCTTAATCGGTAAGATAGGCGCCACGAATAGACAGGCTACCGAATGTTTGAGGCTTGCTGGAGACATCTTTCTTTCCCGCACACAGACTGTTGTCTAACAATCTTAGCAAAAGATGAAAGAAATAGAAATAAAATGTTATAATAATTAACGAGTTACCATCTAAGAAATCCTCACAAGACAATTACTAATGGGAGAAAAAAAAGAAAGGAAATATCATAAAAAATAATAGCAATTGAAAATGTTTCATTTGTGAAATGTAGATTACATTAAACTTAATACAGATAAGAATTTTAAAGTTTTATTTTTATACACTGACACGTTTTCTTTTGTAGACATAATTTCTTTTTTTCTAAAAAGGCTATAAGATAGCATAGTCTTTTAGTTCTTCGGCTCTGTATTTCAAACATTGTCTGATGTTTCGATACTTTGAAACAATTTGCTTGGGATAAATTCCGATAACAGTCATTTGGTGCACTGACCAGAATAAAATGTCGCTCTTGTAAAATCCTTGTATGCTATTTCTTGTTCTTCAATCTGACTGAATTTCCTTTTTGACAGAAATCTTGACTATGGCTGATTCTCTGGAAACTGCCAGGTGCATGTCAGGGGCCGATCGATATATTCACTCAGGGCTGAGAAGATAAGGTTGGCATTGGTATTAGAAATCAATTTAAAGAGGGGGAAGGAAAGAAAGGGTTTCAATAAACAGAGAAAGAAAGGAGTGAATACATCAAAGTGCAAATTGAGGTTGTGACGTATAAATGCATCTTTCACTTTGATTTATTTGTTCATTGTTACTTAAACAAAAGTCTGACTTCTGCATTTACAACAACTTCTTCGAATGAAGTTGAATGGATCGTAAAGTTAATAGCGAGATGAACCGTTTCCACGCCGGAAACATTCTCCATTCATTTACTGCTAGTGGGCGAATTTAAAACATTTTTTTAGATTTCCCAAGTCTCCTGTGAATTAATTTTTTTTTTAAGCTTTCCACCCCAAGCAAGACTGGAAGCCACTAGCACGCAGGGGGTTACAGAAGGTTTGGAGGAAGAGCAGATAGGAGTGGTAAAGGAGAGGATATGGAGAAAGATAGTGGATCGATCAAGGCAAGGGGGTTACAGAAGATTTGGAGCGAGAGCAGATAGGAATGAAAGGTGAAAGGATGTGGAGAAGGGAAGTGGATAGATCAAGGCAACTGGAGATGTCGATTGACGTTACACTTAAATAGTTGGAGATTATATTTGTCATGGAAACAGGAATAAGGAAGGGAGTTTCACAGGCGAGATGTGCGATACATGAAGCTATTGGAGTAGAAGAGACGTCTACATCTAACAGTTTCAACGGTGAAGGGGTGGGAACGGGATGCCAGCCGCGTAGGACGCTTAAAATCATGAGGCCTGGGGACCAGCGAAAGCAGCTCATCGGAGCAATTACCGTGAAAGTATTTGTAAAAAAGACAGAGCGAGGCAACGGCGCGTCTGTGAGAGAGCGACTGCAGACGAGATGACAAAGCAGGGCCAATTACATTGCATATCCGTCTCTGGATCTTATCAAGAACCCTGAGGCAAACAGCAGGGGCACCAGAGCATATATGGCAACAATACTCCATGCTGGGCGGATGTTTGATTTATAGATTTGGGGGATCGATTCCGGGGAGAAAAATTTCCTGGCTCGGCACAGAGAGCCAACTTTCCTTGCGGTGGATGAAGCAATTGAATCGATGTATTTGTTCCTTCTCAGGTCAGCGGACAGCGTGAGACCGAGCAGCCGCAGAGAGGAGCTCTCGAGAAGACATTCTAATGGGATGCAGGGATGGATCCCTGTGGTGGTTAATAGAGAGCAGTTTTGTTTCGGAGGCGTTAAAGTTAACCAACAAATTCTTGCCCCAGTTCACAACCGATTGGAGGTCCTTTTCGAGACGAACTGCCAGGTTAACTTTGTCAAATCATTGAAGGAAATGTGGAAATTCAACCTATTGATTATATCAATATTCGTCTTCTAGGTGTAAGCGAGATCCATTTTAGTTGGGCATCTTCAAGTGATGTAAACTTTATTATTTGATAAAGATAACTTATCTTTTTACGTTTATAAACAATAATTACTTTCAGTTTAGATGATGCTTAAAGTGGATTAAGGCTCTTTTGCTCTAAGTAGGTCCCATTCCCACCCGTTCACTGTTGAAACTGTTAAATGTAGACGTCTCTTCTACTCCAATAGCTTCATATCTCGCACCTCTCGCCTGTGGAACTCCCTTCCTTATTCCTGTTTCCCTGACAAATACAATCTCCAACTATTCAAATGTAACGTCAATCGACATCTCCAGTTGCCTTGATCTATCCACTATCCTTCTTCACATCCTTTCCTCTATCACACCTATCTGCTCTCGCTCCAAATCCTCTGTAACCCCTTGCCTTGATCTATCCACTATCCTTCTCCACATCCTTTCCTCTATCACTCCTATCTGCTTTCGCTCCAAATCTTCTGTAACCCCTTGCGTGCTAGTGGCTTCCAGCCTTGCCTGGGGTGAAAAGATTAAGAAAAAAAAATTGAAATGTGTGGCTAAATTCTGGACGGACATCATAGATAATTATAAGTAAAGATATATCAAGCGTTTAATTTCTGTTTCAACCAGTGTTTTTCTTTTATATTAATACGGAAGGCATATTCGGCTTACGAATTGGATATTCTTGTGTTTTTTTTTCGGTTTTCAATGTTATTTAAACTAAAACATAAACGAAACCTTAAAAAGCGATTTTAATCCAAAGGTAGTTTTTTTCCTTGGTGTGCGTATTTAACCTGCTATATTTTTGCGCCATGTTGATAACTGTTATATACAGTGCTGTTCGATAAAAGTGACTTTTTCACTGCCAGTTCAAGGAAGATATTTGGGTCACTAACACACAAATTAGAGAATGCGTAATAGCGAGAATATTTAGTATCGAAAAACATTAGAAAAATTAATTCCTTTTAATAATATGTGGAAATATCCACTCTTTGCCTGATGAAGGTCGCGAGACTGGAAACACGTGTGGCAAAATTATGGAAAATAAAGCATAATATGTTTTAAAAAAATCCACATTACAACCAAAAACGTTTCCGGTTTGTCTCTTATTTTTAATATGCAAACTTTTCTCTCGTTGGAACTACTATAACCTCTTCCGATTATATATATATATATATATATATATATATATATATATATATATATATATATATATATATATATGTGTGTGTGTTTTTGTGTGTGTAGTTGGATTGTTTGTGACTCTAGGTTTTACGCTCTTGCAATCGTAAGACAAAATCTGACGATAGAAAAAATTCGTCCGACAGGATTCGAACCTGTATCCTATACGGATCAGTCATATAGCCTGACGTGTCTTAACCGATTCGGCCACTGAGGATCGTCCGGTTGGCAAGGTCGTGTTTACTGCTTATAAACTTCAATCTTCCATGAATCTCTCACGTACATTCATAACTGCTCATGGCGTATCAAATGTAAATCTATAAAAATTTCTCGGCCATTCAAGCCGGTAAATCTTATTTAATACTGTTTATTATAAACAGAGCATTTACTTAAATACTTGTATCTATAAAAAGAATGTTAAAAATAAAAATGTTTTTAAATAATTGTCGGATTTTGTCCATTTCATTATATATATATATATATATATATATATATATATATATATTTGGATTGATCACATCAATCCAACTAAATATGTTAGCTCTATCACTGATATTGAGCGCATTTCAATAAGTACAGCGCATATATAATATATAAATAATATATATGAAAATTGAATATATATATATATATATATATATATATATATATATATATATATATATATGTCAGTTTAAGTTTTTATCTATTACCTTAACATGTCTTTCATTGACAATATTTCCCGCCAGAATCCACCGTGTATATCTGATCGAGTGCTCCTGCTCTATATTTAAAGATTCTTGATAAAATCCAAAGAAAAATCTGCAATGAACTGCGTTTTTTTAATATCTCATTTTTTCTAATAGTAAGTAAACCCCTTGTATCTTAGTGGCTTTATTACCTTGCTTCGGGTGAAATGATTTAAAAGAAACTACATTTCTCCCTTTGTTTTTTGTTCTCTCTCTTTCTCTCGCTTTCTCCCTCTATTCGTACCTATCTATAAATCTGTTCATATACTTAATTTTCTTTGGTAGCAGCATTATGATTAAAAACATTTAAAATTAAGATCGAACAGCTAAACCTCAGAGGGGATCATACTAAGCAATAGATTAACATTAGTATTATTCTAACATCGAAAATCATAGAAAGTCAATTACTTGATTTACTTTTCAAATCTCTATTTTTCTCTCTCTCTCTTTCTCTCATTATTTCCTCGATTTCTTTTCCTCTCTCTTTTCTCTTATACTTTTCTATCTCACTCTCTTTTTATGTGTGTTATCTCCACTTTTCTCCCTCATTTTTACTCTCTTTCTCTCTCACTTTTTTATGTAATATTTCTCTCTAAAGCTAATTCATTTCTATCTATACTCTCTCTCTCAGTATCTCTTTCTATTTCCATTTTATTTTTCTCTCTCTGATTTTCCTGCTCTCTCTGAACGTCCTCTTTCACTTTCTCTACCTTTTCTTTTCTAACACATAATCTCTCCCCCTTTCGTTTATTTCTCTCACTTTCTCTTTCTCTGTTTCCTATCGATCTTTTCTCTTCTAATTTTTTATCTCCCCCTTCTCTATCTTTGCTCTGTTTTTTTTTCCGTTTCTCTTCTATCTCTGAAATTCTCTCTCTTTCTCGACATTCTTACGTTTTCCGACGCAGTAACATCATCTTTCTTTCTTTGACAATGGGGATTTGTCCACTAAGAGATTGCGAAGTTTCGACCATCGGGAAATCAGCGGAAGTCTCAATTCATTTGATCCCTTCATTTAAGAGAATGTCTGTTTGTTCAAACTAAGGATTTCTCATAAACCGCACAAGAAAGAAAGACTGGAGCTTTGCTTATACTTTTCCAGAATAGGGAATACAAGAATTAGACAAACATAATACACCTGCTTCATCTCCTGTTGTCTGTCAGGATGGTTTGTTGTATTGCGGTTATTATCTTTTAAGACGATGAAACGAACGATGGATATTGCAGATTCGCTTATGGTAGGGAAAGAGTTTAATAAGTAAAACAATGATTAATATTTTCGGAAACTTGATCATGAAGACAAAATCTATACGATACATTGAACACAAAAAAATGTTTATATATCCAAAATATAACAACACGATTACTTTTTATATGCTTGTGAATTAGTTAAAGGACAACAGAACAATCATTGATAGGTAGGCAAGTATGAAGATAGATAGATAGATATGAACAGACTGAGATAGAGAGTGAGAAACAGAGAAAAAGAAGAGCAGATAGATAGATAGGAACAGACTTAGATAGATAGATAGATAGATAGATAGATATCAACGGAATCAGATAGATAGATAGATAGATAGATATGAACAGACTTAGATAGATAGATAGATAGATAGATAGATAGATATCAACGGAATCAGATAGATAGATAGATAGATAGATAGATATGAATAATCTGACATAATTATATACGAATAAACTAATAAATATGTATATAGACACTGATAAATATAATAAACTAATATATAGAGATCTCGACAGATAAAAAAAATATGAATAAAGTTATATATATTTATCCTTTTTAGATTTTGTTTATTGTTTTCATTCTTAAATTGTTAGGCATTTAAAACAACATACCTGGCCGCGTACACAATTCCGGAAAATCCTTGTTGACAACACAACTATACTTAAACATTAAAACAATAAACAAAAACTAAAAATTCTTGAAGCTATTTACATAAAACAGTTGAAATATATATATATATAGCTATGAATAAACTGGGATAGACATGAATTAACCGTGATAAATAGATGGTTCGAAAAATGAGATAGATAGATAGATCGATAATGAACAGAGAAGGATAGATAGATAGATAGATAGATAATAACAGACAAGGATAAATAGATAGGTAGACAGATCGATAGGTAGATAGATAATAAAAGACAAGGATAGATAGATAGATAGATAGATAGATAGATAGATAGATAGCTAATGAACAGACAGGGATAGATAGATAGATAGATAGATAGATAGATAGATAGATAGATAGATAATGAACAGACAGGGATAAATAGATAGATAGATAGGTAGATAGATAGATAGGTAGATAGATAGATAATGAACAGACAGGGATAAATAGATAGATAGATAGGTAGATAGATATATAGATAGATACATAGATAATCAACAGACAAGGATAAATAGATAGATCGATAGATAGATAGATAGTTAATGAACAGACAAGGATAAATAGATAGATAGATAGATAGATAGATAATGAATAGACAAGGATAGATAATGAACAGACAAGGATAAATAGATAGATAGATAGATAGATATAAAGTGGTCTCTCAATGTCCCGGTATAACTTAAAACCCAGTATAAAATTACTCTGCTAAATAATATAGATTTTTCGGCTATGGTTTACGTGGATTTGTTTACTTACTGCTTCCACATCACGCGTTTGGCGATCCTGGACACGATGTTCGACTGGTCTTGAAACAGGAGTGACGCTCTCGAGTGACATTACGAATGTTCGTCGAAAGCTTTCCAAGTCACCTTGAGTGTCTAGAGAAGACATTTGTCTAGGTCCATGCGAAATCTGATCCAGTAAATTTGTTGGGATTTGTGAGGCAGTGTAAACAAGGCAGAGTGTCTTTGATGCGCGCAAGTCTTTCAAAATCGTCCGAAATAATACAAAACGAGTCTGAAATAGCAGGCTGGGTAACGAGGGCGGTTTTTTCTGTTCAAGCACAACACGTAAGGACTTGGAAGTATGGGATAGCATACGTCAATTGCATACGTCAAATTGAGAATTATCAATAGACAGATAGTTAGGAAAATAGGGAGATAAATAGATATGAAGAGACTTAAATAGACAGATATAGATAGATAGATATATATAAGTAGATATGAACAGACTTACATACATAGATAGATTGATACGTATATACGAAAAGAATACGAATGATAGGTGGAAACAGAATTATGCACGCAGACGCACATACATACACACATCTATCTATCTATCTATCTATCTATCTATCTATCTATCTATCTATCTATCTATCTATCTATTGTTTAGTAGATCTATCTATCTATCTATCTATCTATTTATCTATCTATCTAATTATATATATAATCAGACAACAGTAGATAAAAACGAAATACGTTTGTCTTTATGGAGGTATTCGCAGTTTCCTTCGAATGTCTCCCATTACACGAGTGAATACTCAAAATCTCTATACAGGGGCATATTTATTTAGCCCTACCCAAGAGAGGAACATGTCATATAAAGTCTTCCCCGCATACCCACTGTATATTAAGAGTTTTCTTAACAATTGGTTGTAACAATGTACAGCTGAAACACACTCAAACAACTTAGTCGCTTGAAGAATGGCCAAGAACCACGCAGTAAATTTAAATCAAACTTTCCGACGGAATTTCTTCCTCTGGGGCTCAAGATGCAATTCTTTGTGGTAAAACTTTTTCAGGAAATTCATCGGAATTTCCTGCCCCACCAGTTATTGAATGTCATCCAAGAACTATAACTTGGCATAATTCTTATTCATAAGAAACGAATGCCGATTGTGTTGCAGGGGAAGTATTGGAAGCAAGTTAGAATTTTGGCCAAGATTTTTTCTTTGACTGCTTTTCCTGTTCATATCGCAAACCCATCATACCGCAATGAGTCGTTTCCACACACACACACAAGCACGCACACACACTCATACAAACACAGACAGAAAGACAGACAGATAGACACACACACACACACATATATTTTTTAAGCATTCAACTCCAAGCAAGGCGGGAAGCCACTAGCACGCAAGGGGTTACAGAGAGTTGGTGCGAGAGCAAAGAGGAGTGATAGAGGAAAAGATGAAGAGAAGGATAGGGGATAGATCAAGGCATCTGGAGACGTCGATTGACATTACATTTGAATAGTTGGAGATTATAGCTATCAGGAAAACAAGAAATGGGCAGTGAGTTCCACAGGCAAGAAGTGCGAGACATGAAGCTATTGGAGTAGAAGAGACGGCTACATTTAATAGTTTCGACAGTGAAAGGGTGAGAGCGAGATGCCAGCCTAGTTGAACGCTTAAATTCATGAAGTCTCGGAACCAGCGAAAGCAGCTATATATATATATATATATATATATATATATATATATGTGTGTGTGTGTGTGTGTGTGTGTGTCTGTCTTTCTGTCTGTGTTTATATGTGTATGTGTGCGTGCTTGTGTGTGTGTGTGGAAACGACTCATTGCGGTATGATGGTTTTGCGATATGAACAGGAAAAGCAGTCAAAGAAAAAATCTTGGCCAAAATTCTAACTTGCTTCCAATACTTCCCCTGCAACACAATCGACATTCGTTTCTTATGAATAAGAATTATGCCAAGTTATAGTTCTTGGATGACATTCAATAACTGGTGGGGCAGGAAATTCCGATGAATTTCCTGAAAAAGTTTTACCACAAAGAATTGCATCTTGAGCCCCAGAGGAAGAAATTCCGTCGGAAAGTTTGATTTAAATTTACTGCGTGGTTCTTGGCCATTCTTCAAGCGACTAAGTTGTTTCAGTGTGTTTCAGCTGTACATTGTTACAACCAATTGTTAGGAAACAACAACTGCTGAAATTGGGGTGCGCCTTATACACCCGTGCATCTAATATGCCGACAATGACGGTAATTTGAACTAAGAAATATTAACAAATATAGTGATGAATCATTTTACAAAAGGAGAAATTAAATGAAATGAGAAAAGGTGAAAGAGAACTTCAGCGTCTGTAGTTAAGTACACAAATTTTACGGGAGCGAAAAGAATACGTTTTTTCGTTATGAAAAGTCATCGACAGGGGACGGGCATTCAGAACCCCTCCCACGCCTGTTGATAGGTTAAACAGATCGTATATTCACCTTTAAAAGAGTCTAAAGGAGGACAAGACCAAAATTGATAGCCAGAAAAAAATAAGAATGAAAACGAAATGAAAAAAAACACACACACACACAGCAATGGAAAATGGTTTAACAGGTAACAGCAAAGTAAAAAGTAACTAACCGAAAAATCCTGGAAGATTCAAGAAAAGAAAAATAAATGTAGAAGAATTAGCATGGAAAACTATTTTGCTGAAGACTCCTGAAGCCTGAATCATAATCGCAGGTAATAAAAAAGGAATTAGACTCTTTTAAGAAGAGAGATTTACATGAGACATATACAAGGAGCGTTGCATCTAGCTTTCTGATAGCCTTTGATATCGAATATCAGAGAATATAAGATCTTGTATAGATTTCCCAGCAGGGTAGAGAGATGACTCGTTGAGCACAGACTAGGCAGTCCATTCGGTGTTGATATTCAATTTCGATGGAATAAAACATTATCAACGTTGATTAATAGTGACATGTGATTTATCGCTGAGAGAAAGAGAGATAGAAAGAGAGAGAGAGAGAGAGTAAGAGAGTGAGTGAGAGAGAGAGAAAGAAAGAGAGAGAAAGAGAGAGGGGGAGAGATCCGTGTAGTGAAGTGTAACATATTACAAAAGAACTTAAATATATTTACAATGAAAGTGGATTCATAAATTCAACCATTTGGGTCATGCCTTAACAGATGACGGAAAATGCATCGTAGAAATCCGAAAGTACATCAGAATATTCTAGAAATTAAGCAAAATATTAATAAATATTGGAATTTTTCATAAAAGAAAGAAAAGCGCAGTGAACTGCTATCAGTCAGTTTTGTGCCATGCCTGATACACGATACATGACTGACGAGTCAGATATTTTTCCACAGTAGGTTGCCATTTCTTTCTGCGATAGGCCAGTTGCCATCCAAAGCTAAAGAACCCGGTCTGTCCTGCTATTTATCCATAGTAAAAAAAAGTATTCATACCTTTCCAAAGGTATCAGCACGCATATGAATGTAATGAATTCGACTGGAATCCTAGGAGCTATCCATTACACCACCGTGTCATTTCTTTCTGTGGTAGACCAGTTGTCATCCAAGGCTATAGAACCCAGTCTGTCCTGATATTTACCCATAGCTGGAGGGAGATGAAGAGGATTCACACCTTTCCCAACGGTATTAGCACGTAAGTGAATGTAATGGATTCGACTGGAATTCGAACTCGGCTCTCCGATTCCTCAATCCGAGGATCTATCCATTACTCCACCGTACCATTTCTTTCTGCGGTAGACCAGTTGCCATCCAAGGCTATAGAAACCAGTCTGTCTTGCTATTTACCCATAGCTGGAGGGAGAAGAAGAGGATTCACACCTTTCCCAACGGTATTAGCACGTAAGTGAATGTAATGGATTCGACTGGAATTCGAACTCGGCTCTCCGATTCCTCAATACGAGCCGCTATCCATTGCTACACTCTACCTGCTCCTGCTATATAATATCTAATTTTCCCCTGCTGGACAATGAAGAAGCGACAGTGATGGGGATATACGACGGATGTTGAGAATACCATGGACAGAACATGTGTATAACGAGTAAGTCTTAAGGAAAAAATATGAAAAATTATACTTACAAGAAGAAAGAGACAACTGAATTTCTGGGACACGTAATGAGGAAAGAAGGCATGGAACATTTGACATTTAAAGGAGATATTGACAAGTGAAAACAAAACATCTATTTAAGAATATTTATGATCTATTTAAGAATATTTAAGGTCTATCTCTTAATCTGTAAATTCTTATTTTCAATGATAATTTGTTTCAAATTTGACAGACAAAGGAGATATTGACAAGTGAAGCAGAAGATCTATTTAAGAAAATTTAAGATCTATTTAAGAATATTTAAGATGTATTTAAGAATATTTAAGATCTATTTAACAATATTTTAAGATCTCTTAATCTGTAAATTCTTATTTTCAATGATAATTTGTTTCAAATTTGACAGTCAAAGGAGATATTGACAAGTGAAAAAGAAGATCTATTTAAGAAAATTTAAGATCTATTTAAGAATATTTAAGATCTATTTAAGAATATTTTTAAGATCCCTTAATCTGTAAATTCTTATTTTCAATGATAATTTGTTTCAAATTTGACAGTCAAAGGAGATATTGACAAGTGAAAAAGAAGATCTATTTAAGAAAATTTAAGATCTATTTAAGATCTATTTAAGAATATTTTTAAGATCCCTTAATCTGTAAATTCTTATTTTCAATGATAATTTGTTTCAAATTTGACAGTCAAAGGAAATATTGACAAGTGAAACAGAAGATCTATTTAAGAATATTTAAGATCTATTTAAGAATATTTAAGATCTATTTAAGAATATTTAGGATCCATCTGTAAATTGTAATGAAATGTAAGAAAAGAAAATATTTAAGAACTTTGAAATAATGTCGTATCACCCCATTTCGGCTCCAGGATTAAACGAATCTATTGTATACAAGCAAAGGAAAACTTAAGGGGATGTCACTATGCAGGAGAATGAAAGGATAAAGTATTAATAAACAAAAAAGTGCTTTAGAATTGCAGAATACAGCGCAACCTCGACTTACGAACAACTCCACTTACGAAAAACTCGCCATGCGAACAAAATGTGTCCAAAGGCCTCATAAGAATATAACAATAAGCTTGAGGGAAAAAAATGGAAAGTTGTCGTTGGATTTTCAAGCGTAACAATTAGGCAACATGGCGGAAACCTGCAAATCAGAGATAACACTATCAGAGATGGATTTGTCCTTACAAATATTGACATATGATTATGGTTATCAAGGCAATCTTTTCTTCGTAACGAGAATATTTCCAACTATAAAGGTAAGAAGAATAGACTCATCTTAGATTTGTGGGAAAACTGAGTCAATTCAAACAAAAAGTTGGTTATGCTTAGAAGAGAACCTAATATTCTTGGACTCGCTGACACTTGATCAGCTAGATTACTCAGGTGCGAATCGAAAAGCAGTAATAGTTTGATCTTGATTTCTGCGGAGATAAAACAACGTTCAACCAATAAACAACCAATATGTACGATTGATCGGGCAAGAAAAAAATATCTGACTGTAATCAGTTGAGAGATGTTCTCATCTTTTAAATAGGGCAATGATAGACAGGGTGAAAGTGAGATATCTCGATCAATCAAGTGGTAGAGAGGAAGAGAGAGAGAGAGAGAGGGAGAGAGAGGGAGAGAGGGAGATGGGAACAACGTATTGAGATAGATATGTACAAAGAGAATGGGATAGGTAGATAGATATGAACAAATTGAGATAGATAGATAGATAGATAGATCATGGTGAAATAAAGATAGATAATTAGATTGAGAAAACATAGTGATAGATAGATTGATAGATAGATAGATAGACTGATAGATAGACAGATAGATAGATCATCTTTTAAATAGGGCAATGATAGACAGGGTGAAAGTGAGATATCTCGATCAATCAAGTGGTAGAGAGGAAGAGAGAGAGAGAGAGGGAGAGAGAGGGAGAGAGAGGGAGAGAGGGAGATGGGAACAACGTATTGAGATAGATATGTACAAAGAGAATGGGATAGGTAGATAGATATGAACAAATTGAGATAGATAGATAGATAGATAGATCATGGTGAAATAAAGATAGATAATTAGATTGAGAAAACATAGTGATAGATAGATTGATAGATAGATAGATAGACTGATAGATAGACAGATAGATAGATAGATATGAACAGGCAGTTATAGATAGATAGATAGATAGATAGAAATAAAAGAGAGGAAAAAAGAAAGAAAAAGGGAAAACAGCCAGTTTTCAACAATAAGGTAGAAACAAGTGAAAGCGAAAGAAAGAAAAATGAATGAAAGAAAGAAAGAATGAAAGAAAGAATGAATGAATGAATAAAAAAGAATGAAAGAAATAAAGATTGAATGAAAGAAAGAACGATAAAAGAGTGAAAGAAAGAAGGAAGGAAAGAAAGAATGAAACAATGAAAGAAAGAAAGAATGAAACAATGAATGAATGAAAGAAAGAAAGAAAGAATGAACGAATGAATGAATGAAAGAAAGAATGTAAGAAAGAATGAAAGAATGAAATAAATAAAGATTGAATGGAAGAATGAACGAAAAAGAGTGAAAGAAAAAAGAAGGAAAGAAAGAATGAATGAAAGAAATAAAAAAATAAAAGAATGAAAGAAATAATGATTGAATGAAAGAAATAACGAAAAAATAGTGAAAGAAAGAAGTAAGGAAAGAAAGAATGAAAGAAAGAACGAATGAATGTATGAAAGAAAGAAAGAACTAAAGAAAAAATAAAGACTTACGTAATGAAATAATGAATAAAAGGAAGAAAGAAAGAAAGAATGAACGAAATTAAAGAAAGAAAGAAAGAAAACTGAATGACTGAATGAAAGCAATCGTGGATGAAAGAAAGAATGAAAGAAAGAAAGAAAGAGAGAATGACAGAGAGAGAGAGAATGAAAGAAAACAAAATTAGAGGAGGAAAAATCGAAGGAGATAGCGAGAGAATAATTAAAAGAGAGTGGAAATGGAAGTAAGACAACGAGAAGGAGAATGAGAGACATGGAAAACTTTTAACAAAGAAGAGTCAAGAAGACAGAAAAGGAGAGAGAAGGAAAAAGGGATGTGAGGAGAAGAGGAAGAGAAATTAAGAGTGGGTTGCTCTGAGCCAAGATGTCTCCGCGATCTGAGCGTGCCTAATGCAATCACAGATGCTATCGACATAAAATTGGCTGAGGGTTTTAACGGAATGTCATTGATTGCTCATAAGCGCTTTGCTTTTACGATGATTTATTTATGAGCGAGACGAAAGAAGCGTTGATGCGATCGGAGTTAGAATGTTTGAACATTTGTGGAAGACAACAAAGCTATGGGCTTTACTGTTGCGAGGTGGGACGTGATGACAGATAGACAGATGGCTTTGCAGATAAGAACGAATTGCTTGTCGCGTGTATGCGCACAGACACAGAGACACAACACACAAAGACCCATCTACAATACATACATACCCATGCAATATATACACAGGTCAAATAAAGAAAATCATTCGTTTATTGAAAGGAGAGAATCCCTTAGAAATAAAAAGAAGAAAAATATTGCAACAAATGATATTTATTAAAATATACAATGACAAAAATAAACAGTATTGTTTATATATCTATATATTTCGTTCACTAGCTAGCTATTTCAGTTTGTTTGTTTGTTTGTTTGTTTCTATCTATCTATCTATCTATCTATCTATCTATCTATCTATCTATCTATCTATCTATCCTTGTCTGTTCATTATGTATCTATCTATCTATCTATCTATCTATATTTCTATCTATCGATCTATCTGATTCCGTTGATATCTATCTATCTATCTATCTATCTATCTATCTATCTATCTATCTATCTATCTATCTATCTATCTATCTATCTATCTAATTCCGTTGATATCTATCTAATTCCGTTGATATCTATCTATCTATCTATCTATCTATCTATCTATCTATCTATCTATCTATCTATCTATCTATCTATTTATTTATCTATCTGATTCCGTTCATATCTATCTATCTGATTCCATTGATATCTATCTATCTATCTATCTATCTATCTATCTATCTATCTATCTATCTATCTATCTATCTATCTATCTATCTATCTGATTTCGTTGATATCTATCTATCTATCTATCTATCTATCTATCTATCTATCTATCTATCTATCTATCTGATTCTGTTGATATCTATCTATCTATCTATCTATCTATCTATCTATCTATCTATCTATCTGCATTCTAAACATATATATATCTAGCAAATAGAATGTAGCAGAAATATTTCCTGCTGCACTCCAGGAACAGTGATCTTTGTCGGCTACAACGAAAGCAGTATGCAAGACAATATTTCGAAGAAAAGTGTAGAAACAACGTGTTATATTAACATCTACACGCGTGATGAAACATGACCAAGAAATTCTAACCTACCCGTGGTCACGCTGTGTCACGCCGGGTCATAGCTGCCATTTGCAATTTAGGTAATGTGTATGCGCTGTTCTATTGCGTTTAAAACTAGCGCTAATTTGCATGCGTGGTCAAAAACCTGAATAAAAGGTGAACCGCACAGACGAGCAGGGAGAAGGATCTACATAACCTGAGCCGCACGGCACTAGACCGGACCGGATATCAGCTACAATATGATCAAATGATTTTGCCTTAGTACCTCATCGACAGAAACACCTGCTTTTACTATTGCAGTGATATGTCTATATAGTTAAGAAATTGTATATCTGTGTTTGTATGGGTGCGTGTGTGCATTGAATAATACACATTGACTGATATAACCCCCTATTATCTTGTAGTACTTGGTCTAGCTCGGGGAAATACAGCAATTGATCGACGTGTCATCCATTCAGTAAAAGTAATGGCGTCTCGATATCTCCTTGAAGGCGCCGGTTCACGCAGGCAAAAAGACCTTTTCACCGTCTCTCTTAAATGCTGCAGTAGGCTCATGGCAAGCGAACGTAGTGGCCAGACCAAACGTTCATATTTTCCCTCAAACCAATTTGGGTAATTTGAATCCGCTGACAAAGTTTAAGATACGATTTGTATAACACAGTGTTGTTGATGTTTGATTGAGTCCAGAAGTTGGCCAAGATAGAGGTCGTAGGTCAGCGACGTGTTTAGGCGACCATCAAATCCAACTGACATGACATGTGATTAGACTAGGTACCTCCACTATTTCCGCATAAATTTTTGATACTTAAATTTTAAAATGGATTTTTAAAAAAGAAAAAAATTCTTAAAGATCTCATTTTAGGTTTAATTGAAAGATAAATGATTAAATTTATTATTTCCATTAAGTAAAATAATCTGGTGTATTTCAGATAGAAATTATAAAGATTGGAATGTCAAATTTAATTTCGATTTCTTAAACTTTTCTTCAAAGCGGCTATTTTCTTAAAAGCGGCTATTTTCTTAATTTTACGAAATTTGTAAACAAAACAAATTTATCGATTTTGAAATTCTTCCCCCTCACAAACAAAATATTTCTGAGACGTTATTTGAGTAAAATTAGACAATTTAAAGTTAAATTAATCTGATTAAAAAAAAAAAACTTATAGCATCAAAAAAAGTAATATACAACCATTTATTTAATGATTAGTCCTGCTTATCATAGCTTATCTGAGGCGATAATGGATGACAGAATCAGGGACGAAGCGATGACAGCTAGTATGGATGGCTAGAATTGATATAAAATTTACGAAATCTAAGTGAACGCATATTTTTAGTTTTTAACTGCATAGTAATTTTTACAAATGAACATATTTTCTGCAATTATCTCATAATTTATTGACTTTTTAAGCAAAAAATTAAAAAAATTAAACTGCTATAAAATTTTTTTAAATTAATTTCTCTGTAAAGAGACAAAACTCTTAGAGCACACGTGACAGTTTCAGAATAACGCTACGTTTAGACTTTCATAGTTGAAAATAGGGAACAAAATAAGTAAAAAAAAAAATATTATTTAAGAAATATAATAGTGTAACTACGTTTATTAATCTTTTCAATTTTGGATTTGTAAATTCCGTTTCTACTTAATTACTATATCACATCCAAGAAGTAGCCCAATACAGAATTTTACACGATTTTAAACTATTATAATTAAAACTTTAACAAAAATGAAAAAATTCTTGTAAAATTCCATTATTCACTGGACAAATTTTCTTTTTTCATACAAGAGTCTCTTTAATATAACTTATTTACAAAAGCAATTACAATCTTTTCTAATTAAATGTCATATTTTATTACATTTTTTATTTTTCAGTTCAGGTAGAATAGTGCAAGTTTGAAAAAAAATAGGTGATATAAATTACTTTTAACGAAAATAGGTGATATAAACTACTTTTAACGAATTAAAATTTCAAGCAATAGAAAGTGTTTTTTTTTGCGAAATTTTATGAAATTAAGTGGGGGTAACATGTAAAAAAATATTTTTTTAACAAAATTTTTAAAAAATTAAAAAATAATTTCATTCATTTGTGAATATATACTGAAAATTTCATTAAAATCGGACAATTATTTGATTTTTACAGGAATTTCCAAATCAATGTGTTTTCAACGGAAAAAAGAGCAATGAAGTCAAAATTATTATTATGCCACAGCGATGATGGAAACAAAGAGTTTTAACTAAAATTTCGAACGTTTTAGAAAGGATTAAAAAATTTGAAAAATAAATTAAAAAATACTTTGGTCTTCATCTTAATAATAACATAAACATTTCGACGATAATACTTTATTTTTATTAAGTTTGTGGCCTTTTTCTTTACGCTATCCTTTTTTCCCGCGAAAAAGTGGAGATACCTAGAATAGACATTATATGTCCACTACCAGACAGAACAGTGTCTTTTTGTCAAACTACATCCGGTAGCAAGGCCTCTGGTCAAGAGGTTTAGTGGAACGACTTCTTAATTACTGTTGTTCCCAGGTCCACCTGGTAGTCACCTGTTAATATCCCAACTATGGGAAAATAATTAACTCCCAAACTGGTGTCAAAACCCTACAAAATATAAAATAATTTTTTGGAGTAAAAACACTAGCAATATAATTTTTGAAAAAAAAATATTACCAGCAATACATTTGACTCTCGAGAAAAAAAACCCTCTTTAAAAAAAATACGGCAATTAAACCAGATCTAGAAACTGATTTCTAACAAAGAATACATATTCTATTCAAACGACCTTATCCTAAAAGTCTTGTCGGCATTAAATAACCCACTGAGTTGTCGGCATGTCGCAAAACTAAATAAATCTAAACCAAATAGGTTCGCTAAACAGCTGAAACGTAACTTGTAAACCGTGAATGATCGTACCACTGCACACGTCCGTCTTCCCTGTAGGGTCAAATTAGCGAGGTTACGAGTACAAGTCAGGCTCTGTCCGTTGTCTTGGTGTTAACAAGTCCTCCTTGGTGTGGTTCTTGTTTCTATATTAATTGGGAACTATAACAATACTGAACGTTGTTATGCGTCCGGTACATTTAGTATTGCACAGCAAAGAAGGATATTGCCATTTGTCGATTACTGTAGACGATTCTAGTGAGACACCATTAATCACGATGCTTAAAGACTTGTCTATCTATCCTTGTCTGTTCATTATCTATCTATCTATCTATCTATCTATCTATCTATCTATCTATCTATCTATCTATCTATCTATCTATCATTGTCTGTTCACTATCTATCTATCTATTCTTGTCTGTTCACTATCTATCTATCTATCTATCTATCTATCTATCTATCTATCTATCTATCTATCCTTGTCTGTTCACTATCTATCTATCTATCTATCTATCTATCTATCTATCTATCTATCTATCTATCTATCTATCCTTGTCTGTTCAATATCTATCTATCTATCTATCTATCTAACTATCTATCTCAGTTCGTTCATATATATTTACAGGTTGCTATGGACACATTTTCGTCTAAATAGCGCAGAATTGAAAATAACACTGACATCTCATTTTAACAGATCTATTCACCAAATTACACACAAATATCCTAAAGAATACTGACGAGTAAATTTATTCAATAAAATCGACATTGGCTTCAACCACGATCTCCAGAAGATTACGGAATCTCCTGCAACTCTTGTGGACGCTCTCCTTGTTTAAGTAGGTTAATTCTGCCATCACTCTTGCCTTCAGTTCATCTTTGGTGTTTTAAGGAGTTTTGTTGGTCTCTCGTTCAACTGCGCCCCACACAAAATAATCAAGGGGGTTGCAGTCTGGGGAGTTAGGTGGCCAGATGTAAGAGATGATGTGGCCGCAGAAATGTCAGACAGACGATCTATCTATCTATCTATCTATCTATCTATCTATCTATCTATCTATCTATCTATCTATCTATCTATCTATCTATCTATCAGATCCCCGTCGTTATTTATTTCTTCGGAATTTGATAATATTTATTTTCTCAGTTAAAGTCCGTACGTAAATGTAAGACGTGAATTGATAATGAATGAGAGAGAATGAATAATATTTTATTTCCATGAATATCCGTTCTATATCATAGTGACTTTTAGAGAAGTATTTCCCCTCCTGCCTCAAGTTATAATTAATTTATCCTCCTTTCCTACCACTCACAGCCAAGAGTCGTGTTCTGTTGCGTTCTGTTTGGCTTCTGCATCTTTTATGGGGAACCATCGTCCATTTTTCAATATGGAGTTTTTCCAAATATTTCAGATTCGGCAAATTCAGTGTATAAAAAAAATATTTTAATTTCATACCACAAATGTTCGACTGGATGAAGCGACCTGCAAGGTCATTTCATGATTCTAACCTTTGACCTTTCAAAACCATTCTGCGGTGGTTCATTTCGGGTGATTGTCTTTTAGGAAGACGAATCGTCTGCTACATCGAAGTTGAATAGCGGAGGGAAAATATTTTCCGTTAAAAATGGGCTGATATTTTATTTCCACTCAATCATTTTGCGTTTCATGGAATGTGCTGAACTGATGTAGCCCCAGAAAGTGATATATTTACAATCTTGTTTCAGTCTTTCTTGTGATACAGTCACTTTATTTTAAAATCATATCACCCCACGCAAGGCAGTAAAGCCACTAAAACAAGAGATTTTTGAGTGTGAAGAAATAAGAAAAGCATTATTCAAGAAGACAGTAGATAAAGATTGGCATATAAATTTTCGAAGGTCAAAAATTCGTTAGAAAGCACGGGGTCAAAAGAGAGTTTCACAAGCGAATACGAGTCATGAAACTGTTCGCGAAGAAATTACAGTTCTACAGTGCCGTTCGATAAAAGTGACTCACCTGATTTGTTTTTTACTAAATGTTCTCTTCTCCGATGAAACGGAAGTTGAGCTAAATTCGAAGAATAAACGATTTAAAATCCGAAGAAGAAGAAGAAGCTTTGAAAGCTCTTTGAATTTAGCAGTAAGTACTGTCAAGCATCCGTTCAGTATAATGTTCTGGGGATGCTTTTCTTTTCATGGAACTGGTTTCTTACAACATATTGAAAGGATCCTCAGGAGCGAGCAGTACAAGAGAATTTTAGAGTCTTGTCTGCTCCCTTCTGCTGAAAGGGTGCAAATCGACCCCACCAAGATCATTTTTATGCAGGATAATGCTCCCTGTCACAAATCAAAATTGATGAAGAAATACTTTGATGAGAAGCAGGTGAGTGTTATGACATGGCCGCCCCAATCTCTTGACCTCAACCCCATAGAAAACTTATGGAGCATTATAAAGTACAGGCTTCCGAGAAAGCAGTTGAGCAACAAAGAGGATTTGATTGTGAATTTCATATCCGAATGGAATTCAATGTTTGCAGATGAGATTTGCTAGAATCTCATCAAATCAATGTCAAAAAGGTTTGAAAACGTTATTCAAAATAAAGGAGGACCCATAGATTATTAAATATTTCGAACTATATTACCTATTATAAATAAATTATACCTTTATTATTCGTTATTTAAAGCTGTTCGGTTATGTTTCTAATGATTACTAGTTGCAGGAAATAAGTGAGTCACTTTTTTGCACAGAGTTTTTCCCTGAATCTCATTCATAACCAAAATTATAATTATCAATAGAATTAGGGTGAGTAAACTTTTTTACTAGATAGTCGGGAAGAGGTCTTTATATTAGTAAGATTAAAAATTAAATTGACCCCAAAAACAATGGGTAAAAAAAATCAGGTGAGTCACTTTTATCGAACAGCACTGTAGCTAACCAATTCAACTGAGAATTGATGAGACCTTGCCGCCAATCTAGTACTGCACTTAAATTCTAGGTAGTACAGCGAAGATGAAAGTAATTATCGAAAAAGACACAACTAAGCTACATTAAGGTTATGAGAAAGGGCTGATGGCGAGATGCCATGTCGGGACCATTTTTCTGGTGATTTATATTGTGAAAATGTGATTGTACTGGTTATGTCCTAAAATTCAGTTTTTGTTCCATTTAGCAAAATATACCTATTCTAGTAATCAATCTTCTTCTTTTATGTGCCGTGTCCCTTCAAGAATAGGTAATCACGGCCCTCCACATTTTCCTGTCCCATATAGCTGTTAAATAAGTTTTGTCTTTTTGTTATTTTTCTCAAACCCTGTTCTGTCATCCATTTGTTCAAGTACATCAAGAATGTTAATGCCAATCAAAACTGAATTAAAATACGTGAATTCTGGATCTGACCCGCACCTGCGAGTACAATAAAGCATATCACTAAAGGTATAGATTCCAGATTATCAAGTAATTCCTTTAGTAGTATAATTTAATTAGTATAAAGATAAAAAGAAAGAAGAGCATAAAGCTTAAGTGGAATTTAAACTTCAAATAAAACAACAAATGAAGAATAATTCAAGGAAAAGTAAAATACTATTTGGCTTAAACCCCACCCCCCACTTTTAACTTAGAGGTCAAATGTAAAATAGGGAAAGTAATTTTCAAATTACTTATTAAATAACACTGACATCTCATTTTAACAGATCTATTCACCAAATTACACAAAAATATCCTAAAGAGTACTAAAGAGTGAATTATCTATCTATCTATCTATCTATCTATCTATCTATCTATCTATCTATCTATCTATCTATCTGTCCTTGTCTGTTCATTATCTATCTATCTATCTATCTATCTATCTATCTATCTATCTATCTATCTATCTATCTATCTATCTATCCTCGTCTGTTCCTTATCTATCTATCTATCTCTGTTTCTCTCTCAATCTCAATCTGTTCTTATCTATCTGTCTATCTATCTGTCTATCTGTTATGGTCCAATATCCTCGGACCACGGTTATGATCCAAGGTTAGAACCAAGGAAGAACAACACAAACACAAGAGTAGAAAATAACAAAGATATATTACAACAGAATTAAAATACAAGAAGTTGATGGTGTCAGTATGACTGTCAGTCTGGTTTAGAGTGAACTAAATATTGTCTTGACTCGTTAGGTCTCGACTCGTTCCTCCCCTCTCTCTAAGAGAGGCGCAATATTTATAGTGTCAGGAAGAGTCCATTATCGTTATAGGTAAGTTTCCATAACACTATCCCAGCTTGTTCCTATGTCAGTCAAAATCTATCTATCTATCTATCTATCTATCTATCTATCTATCTATCTATCTATCTATCTATCTATCTATACATAATAATCAAGCGGGTTGCAGTCTGGGGAGTTTTGTGGCCAGAGATAAGGGACGATGTTGTCGGAGTAATTGTCTGACAGCCAAGCCTACGTTCTGCGTTTGTGGCATGTTGTAGAATCCTGTTGTCAGATAGAAAAAAATTCAGAATTACTCAAAATCTTTAAGAAAAACAAAGTTAAATGAATCTATAGCTGCACTAGTAATTAAGAATCCACAATAAAATGACAAGAATTTCAAGACAAACGCGCAGCAACATATCAACATATCAATGAAACATGTAACTGTAGAAATAACAGTAAATGTCCAGTAGACGGAGTTTGTAAATTTGAATGATACAAATGGCCAGACCAAAATATACATAGGATGTACTGAAGGTAGCTTCAAGAAATGATTGTTTAATCACAAGGCATCATTCAAGCTTGGAAGACTTAAGAATTCTAACAGACTAGCCAGACTGGAAATTAAAAGTAGAAAATAACAAGGATCCGATTGTAAACTAGGAAATATTTTTTAAAAACCAATGGAAAACTTACAACAATGATAGCGATATCAGCAATCTTTGCCCTGAAGAAAAGTTAATGACAACATTTCGGGAGCAGAAAACTCTTCTGATTGATCGATCAGAAATAATGACATGATGCAGAGATTCAAAAAGTTCCTTTTAAGTTAATACGAAACAGGATGAAAATATGTACATTTCATATACCCACCCCATAGAGTATCAATACCCTTAGTTATCTCCCCACCATTCTATTACTCTTCGTGTTACGTTGTATCACAGCTCATTAGTGTGGCTAGACATCCGGTTGCCTCCAAATAGGATCAAAACCCGGCTAAATTGGCGCCAGTCGGAGATTTTACCCGTGAATTGTCGGCGCACGGCAGGGATGAAGGGGAATTTACGCGTATTTATTTTTAGATAAACACACAGTGACTGAGAGAATTCGATTCGATTTACCGAAGATTCATGCATTATTAGCCGTAATAGTCACTGTTTACAAACCCATACAGTTCCTCCCCAGAGAGCTCAAACGAAATACATTTTTCAGGAGGATATATATTGTCATCCACATACAGACTGTTTCGCTGCATCACAGCTCATCAGTGTGGCTAGACGTCTGGTTGCCTCTAGCTAGGATTGAAATATAAATATAAGAATAAAGCCTATATATATATATATATATATATATATATATATATATATATATATATATATATATATATTTATTTATTTATATACATATATATATATATATATATTCATACATGTTTCATTAAATAATATAGACAAGTGTTGTCTAATTATTTTATGTAAGTTCTTTTCATATCTTCTGATAAGCTTAATAACATTATCATTAAACAATGAAAGAAAATCACAATATTGATACATATTTTTTTAACACTTGTCTATATTATTTAATGAAACATGTATGAATGAAAAAATGCTGCCTAAATACACACAATATATATATATAAACATGAGATGTATTGTGTTAATATATCTATATTTATATCTATCCCTATATATATATATATATATATATATATATATATATATATATATATATATATGATTGCCACTTCTTTACAGAAGACGACCATTTCTTCTTGCTTTTAAAATCAAGATTTGTTTGATCACTAAATATAAAAGTATTTTAAAGCGATAGAAAATGAAAAAAGGATGAAATATGATAACAAAATCATACGCCTTTGCAAACAATTCATAAAAGCCTATCCTTACGATTCTGTCTTCAAACACTTACAGTTAAACGAATATAATAGAGGATAGAGAAGACGGAAAGCAAGTAAAATGATAAAAGTCTCGCCCCCAAAAAGCCACTGGCCCCGGATAAAATTCCAATGATAGTCCTTAAGAATATCAACCCAGAATAATCCCCGAATCTAGCAATTGGCGTTAGTCGGGATTCTACTACTAAGCCGTTGGTACACGGCAGGGATGAAAGTGAATTTAAGCGTATCTATTTTTAGATAAACATATAGTGACTGAGAGAACTCGATTCGCTTTATTAGCCGTAATAGTGACTGTTTACAAACTGACACTTTCTCCCCAGAGAGCTCCATCAAAATTTATGTATGTGTCTGTGTGTTTGCTTGAGTAATATATCCATAAACTGCTAGTAATATTTCTTGGAATTTTCGCTTAGTCGATCGCTTGTTTTGGAAGTGATCGACTTCTGTCGCCAGTAGACAGACAGAAACTCTAAAATGCCTAAACTCTGACGATTTTATTCCCCTGATAATCTTTAAATAAAAATTGTATTAGAAGAAATGGAAAAAATATATATTTTCTTTCCTTTTTTTGGTTTGTTTCTCATCAAAGATTTATTTCCTTTAAAGTTTGTTCATTTTTCGTTCACTTAAATATATTCTGTCTGGAATCGTCTTTTTTTTCTGCCATTATAGCATCTGCTTTTTATTTCTTTACACTTCTTGAGTTTTTCTTTTTTTTCCTTCATTTCAATTTAATGCCATGCATCCAAATTATAACCGATGCCAGCTTTCGAACAAAAATACATCGCACTAGTAGACAATCTTTATTTCAGCAAATATTATTCTCTTACACAATAATAAGGATATTCACGTTGTACAAGGCCCGGGGTCACTCCAGGTAGAAATTTACAGTGTAAGAAGCAGAGTTTATGAGGAAATATAGAAAAGGTTTATGATGTCAATGAAAACTCGTTGCCACTTTAGTGATGCCAATGAACACTCGTTGTCACTTTCGTAATGTCCGTTGTAGTAGAGACTTTGTAATCGCAGATACAACTTATAGTGACGCCGTTGAACAATGCTGGTGTCAGTACTTGCTCGATAATACTAGCTCGAAAAGTAACCACCGAATAGTGATCCGTATAGAGAAGAGAGTAGAAAAAGCGAACCGTATAGTAACAGAAGATAGAGTAGAAATAACAATCACTCTAGACGTCACGTGATTTCCTGTATATGCACTTCCTCTATGGTCACGTGATCCACTTAATTCAATAATGGGATCGCCTGTGTAACGTCAACGAATACTCGTTGTCCCTTTCGTAATGCTCGTTGTAGTAGAGACTTTGTAATCGCAGATACAACTACAGTAACGTCGTTGAATACAGATACAACAATGCGCTCGTGTCAGACGCCTTCGAATATCACACCAATAGTACTTGCTCGATAATACTCGCTCGGATAGTAATCCTTATAGTGATCCGAATAGAGAAATAGTATAGTGAATAAAGTAGAAATAGCGATCCGTATAGTATAGAGGATAGACTAGAAATGGCGATCCGTATAGTATAGAGGATAGATTAGAAATAGTGATCATTAGCCGCCAAGCAAATTTACGCGTATGCGTTTCCTCTATGGTCGTGTGGTCTACTTACTTCAATAATGGGATCGCCTGTGTTTGCTCACTGGCGATCTATGTTCAAACTCAAGTGTCGACAGCGAATCTTTATTCCTGTATAACAGAAAGATAGCGGTTAATCCTAGACTTGAACGGGTACCGAATGTAGTGAACGGAGAAGCATTCTCTTGGGAGTCGGTTGCACAGAGCAGTGGTTCGTGGGAAAGAGGTACTCGAGTGGAACCTTACATCTCACAAATACGAAGGGAATGGGCGTGGTTCACTGTAATGATCGTGGTATGACGGGCCTTCGCCGTAGTATGCAGAGGAGTGTTATGTTTCGTTTGTGCGAATTGGGTCATTCATCACCCACAAGGACGCAGAGACACTTTTGGACTCTATCGACACTGGAAAGTGAAGAATGGACAACACCTGCCCATATATGACAGAAGTACACAATTTTAGCCTGATCTGGCTTTTGTAAAGGTGGATGATGCGAAAAGATGTAATAATGTTTAATCTTCAATGAATACCGCATTATTGTAGCCCTGACCATGTTATTTCGAAGGCATATTTTGTCAAATATTTTTCGTGTGATGAGTTCAATTCTCGCTAAATGCCTACAGACCCCTTCAATTGATGAAATGAGACGCAAACGATTTTTATCTTTGAGTAAATAATGCAATCGGTGCCGCCTGGAAGCCACCGGACCAATAGCTTGATAAATATCCACCGGAAAGACTTTTTTGTTAACCAAACTGCTAAACGCTTTAGAAGATCGAACGCAGTTGACATCTATCATGTGTTTTGTCTGGCTCTCAAATTTCTAAATCTGTCCCTATTACTAAAATCAGCGTCTTCCAAGGACAGGCATGGTTTCTAGATAGAAGAAGCGTTACGCGATTACCGAAGAATCGCTATCACACAGTAAGTCAACAGTAAGTGTTGGTCCCACAACAGTACGTGTTGGTACCACAAATCATTGGTGGTTTCTTTTTAGAGTGTTGGAATTCTTGTGTGTTTTAAGAACCAGTTCATACATTTCCAAGCTTATGTTTGCGATATGTTTTAGGCGAAGTCAAGTATGGCATTATCAACTTTCCAGACTAATTCTCACACAGGTGTATTTTAAAGACATTTTTATGTTTATACATTCTTTTTATAGAAACAAATATTTAAGTAAATGCTCTGTTTTATAATAAACCGTATTAAACAACATTTACCGGTCTGAATGTCCGAGAAATTTCCATAGAAAATATTCGTCCTCCGACAGGAATCGAACCTGTATCCTATACAGAACCGTCATATAGCCTGACGTGCCTTTAACCGATTTGCCCACAGAGGAGAGTTCGGTTAGCAAGGTCGAATTTACTGCCTTTCAATCTTCCATGATTTTCTCATGTTCATTCATATCTGCTCAATGCGTATCCAAATGTAAACAAATGACGTCACACATTATGAAATGGACAAAGTCCGACAATTATTTTAAGACATTTGTATGTTTATACATTCTTTTTATAGACACAAATATTTAAGTAAATGTTCTGGTTTGTAATAAACAGTATTAAACAACATTTACCGGCCTGAATGTCCGAGAATTTTCATAGTCGGAGGACGAATATTTTCTATGAAAATTTCTCGGACATTCAGGCCGGTAAATGTTGTTTAATACAGTTTATTATAAAGCAGAGCATTTACTTAAATATTTGTATATATAAAAAGAATGTATAAACATGAAAATGTCTTAAAATAATTGTCGGACTTTGTCCATTTCATAACACAGGTGTATATCTTCTTTTCCTGGGAAACAGTTAATTACGCTGGCTTTCTGGAGAGAAGGCCACCTTATTCGTCTTATTTTTCTTCATCTTATTCTTTCTTTTAATGACATTTGCTTAAATCAACATACCCCCGAAACTATAAACATTGTTGAATTGGTTTGAGTGATTGGTTCGTTTTTTACGGCTTATCAATCTTTTTTGCACTTTAATTGGAATTGAAACGTATTTTTATCTTGTAAGAATAATTCTTTTATTTTTGCGACTGAATATGTCTAGCAAAACCGTGTGAATCAGCTATCCAAGCCGCAGACCTAGCAATTGATTTAATATAATCTTTCCACTTCATGTTATCGGAAAACGTCCGAGAAGATGTAATGAGTCTCTCTCCTTGAGGTTAGCATCAGCCATGCTGATGAAAGCTAAAATGGTTCTCTCAGTTGATTAAAAGAGAGTACTTTCATTTTGGATGTGTTGCAATTAACAAAATTCCTTGCACAAGTTAATAACAGATTATGGCTTAGTTTTGAGGTCAGCTGCCAACTTGACATTAAGACACGAATAATTAATTGTATCATTAGCATAGATACGGAGTTGAGAACTGATGACAAATAGGAAAATCGTAGGTCGAAGTGTGGGGTCAGTCTATCTGGATTTTAGGTGGAAGAATGAAATCCGTGTTTTATGTCTACAAGTTACAACACAAAATAATAAGCAACGCGACAAAATGATCGTAGCAGAAAAAGAAAACCCATGTAAATATGACAATAACATTTATACAGAAGATACATGTATTTACATTTGAGAATTCTAGAATTCAATTGTCTTTGTTGTGGCTATGAAGAGACCAATAGCTTAAAGTGATTTGTTGCAAGTGAGAATGCAATGTTCGAAGTGATTTTTTTGCGAGTCCGTCTGCAAATTTCCAAATGTTACGTACGCTATTATGTGTTTGTGAAGCCAACGCTAATGAAAGGTGTGTGACTACTGACTGATTGCGTGCGATAGCAGTAATTAAAAAAAACAGAGTCAACAGAGAGAGGATACAAAACTTACTCTCGTCGTAGCGTGGTATGTAGAAAAATCATCGCTGACATACGCGTTGTGATGTTAAACCTGTTTCTAAACTGTTTATCGAGGTTGGGTCGTTCGGTGACTGTTCCGTTTCAGATCTCGTCGCTCACTGACGAGTAGCTTTTATGGCTTATGGCGAGTCGGTGATCGAGTCACGAATTCTATCAGAGTTTTGCGCAGGAATCTACGTATTAATCCGAGATCTGACCTGTTTCTATGTCATTTGGAGTTCAAAATCACGCAAATTGTCCTATCCAATCAGGTTCCAGAAGTTCATTAATTTTGGAGCCGTGTTTGTACAGAATTGTCGCATCTAATGAATTAGTAAGATTTATTTGGAGGCGTTTTTTACTTGTTTGTGCTTTAATTATTGGCCGTCAAATATAGGGGTTTATATCCTATACAAGGACAGAACCCCGTGGAACACCTGTGTTAATGCAGGAAGATCTAAAAAAGAGGCTATTCAAGACAATTTTCATTTCAAGATTTGTTAAAAAAAAGACTGAATCAGTTTTAAAATTCGTCCAGAAATATTATAACCAATCAAGTATTGAAGAAGACTACCAGGCTAAACTTTGTCAAATGCCTTCGTGATATCCAAAGCAACAATCCGAACTTCACCATTCTTGATAGACTGGTTCAGTCATAATCGTTAATACATCAACAATTAGCCTAGAAAAACGAAATCCATATTGTTTATATGAAAGAAGACCATGTGAGGTAAGATTCTTAAACAATACAAAAATGAATTAAAGTCTCTAGTATTTTGCCAAAAAGAGCTAATAGACCTATAGTCAGAAAGATCAGACGGTTTGCCTGAGTTCTAAAAGACTGGAATTACAGATGAGGATTTCCAACAAGCAGGAAAGCAGGGAGCAGCAATCCACTTATTGTAGAGTTTTGAGAGAA
The DNA here is from genome assembly GCA_964036315.1 of Acanthosepion esculentum. Classification (NCBI taxonomy): domain Eukaryota; kingdom Metazoa; phylum Mollusca; class Cephalopoda; order Sepiida; family Sepiidae; genus Acanthosepion; species Acanthosepion esculentum. The sequence goes on from OZ038505.1 coordinate 26,970,163, forward strand.
CTGGATCCAATTCAATTCTTAAAGACTATTGCAGAGTTACCATTCCACCCACATGCCTTGTGAGGATCCAGTTTAAAGATGATAGCGGAAAGAGTGGCTAATTTTCTTGAATAAATCGTCTCTGCTCTGATTGGTCCATCTGGTGTCTGAGTTTTTTTTGTTTTTTTTTTAAATTTTACCATTACGTGTCTTGTCATGTTTGTTCATGTAAGATAATGACACTCCTCAGAATATTTCTAGATAAAATGTCAAGTCTTCAAATATGGAACGCACTAAAAACAATAAAAGCGCAGATATTAATAGTAATTCTTGAAATAATCAAAATCAGTCTACTCAGAACTGTAGATAACATTTATGACAACATTATATAGGTAAATAAATAGATTGAGAGAGAGAGAGAGAGAGAGAGAGAAAGAGATTGAGAGAGAGAGAGAGAGAGAGAGGTGAAATGTTCTCACTCCGACCAAGAAGTTTTTTCAACTTTCTTTTCCAAATTAAAATAAATTTCCTTTCTGTTCTCATTTATATTTTCACTTATTTCTTTCAATCATAATTTAAGCGCTTCTTTTCTTTCGAATTTAATTCTTTACCCACTCTACTTCTTCTTTTTCCTCCACCTTTTCTTCTTCTCCCTCTTTTCTTCTTCCTCTTCTTCTTTTCTTTCTCTTCTTTTTTCTTTCTCTTCTTCTTCTTCTTCTTCTTCTTCTCTCTTTCTTCTTCTTTTCCTTCTTTTCTTCCTCCTCATCCTCTTCTTCTTTTCTTTCTTTTCTTTTTTCTTTCTCTTCTTCTTCTTCTTCTTCTTCTTCTTCTTCTTCTTCTTCTTCTTCTTCTTCTTCTTCTTCTTCTCTCTTTCTTATTCTTTTCCTTCTCCTCTTCTTCCTCCACATCTTCTTTTCCTCGTCGTCGTCTTCTTCTTCTTCTTCTTCTTCTTCTTCTTCTTCTTCTTCTTCTTCTTTCATCCTCTTCTTCTTTCATCCTCTTCTACTTCTTCCTCCTCTTCTTCTCCTTCCTCCTCCTCCCTCCTTTTCTTGTAATTCTGTAACCATAACAAACTCATATACACTCACAACCTGTATGTACGCGGATTAAGCCAGAATAAATGCCGGGGCGGGTGTAGGGTAGAGAGACAGGAATTGACCCATTAATGTTTTAAATGGCGTAAATATTCCGACGTATTTTACCGTCTTTTATGGCATGTAACACTTCATTAACAATTTGAAATTATTAAATGGCGTGACAATAAATTCGATAATTTCCATGACGTCCTCAATCATGAAAACTCACATGAATCGAACGTGGTTTTAATTTGCGACGCGTTTCTTACTCTTTATTCCTTGATAGTTTTTAACTGACAAAGGCTTTCATCCGTTGTCTAAAAGCCGTAAACGATCGTTATTGTTTTTCACCGAATCCCCGATGCAATACTTGACACGTATAATAAATTTCTTCCCTTTACTTGTTGCTGTAAACATTTATTTGCTTGTCGATATAATTTTCTCGGAAATCTTTCAAATAAAGAATCTCTCGTTACAAGAACTAGATTGATGTGGGTGTTCAGGATTGATGAATGACTTAAGGGAGAGACGGGAAAGAAATCGAGAGAGAAAGACACAGACTTCAGAATTAGATAGAATGAAATGTGAAGTAGAGAATATTACGTAATTGTCTAGGAGAAAAGACTTCCCTTCTTTTTTCTATAAGTAATCGCCCTTGCACGGAGTATTGCTGCCATATATGGTCTGGAGCCCCTTCTGTTTGCCTCTGAGTTCTTGATATCATCCAGAGACGGATATGCAATGTAATTGGCCCTGATCTGGCATCTCGTCAGCAGTCGCTCTCTCACAGACGTGCCGTCGCCGCTCTCTGTCCCTTTTACAAATACTTTCATGGTATTTGCTCCGATGAGCTGCTCGCGCTGGTTCCCAGACTTTATGAATTCAAGCGTCCTATAAGGCTGGCATCTCGCTCTCACCCTTTCACTGTTGAAACTGTTAAATGTAGCCGTCTCTTCTACTCCAATAGTTTCATATCTCGCACCTGTCGCCTGTGGAAATCCTTTCCCTTTTCCTGTTTCCCTGATAGCTATAATCTCCAAATATTCAAATGTAATGTCAATCGACATCTCCAGTTGCATTGATCTATCCACTATGCTTCTCCTCATCTTTTCCTCTATCACTCCTATCTGCCCTCGCTGCAAATCCTCTGTAACCCCTTGCGTGCTAGTGGCTTCCCGCCTTGCTTGGGGTGAAATGCTTATAAAAGAAAAAACGTACGGGAAAGACTATCTGCCTTAATATTCACCGAAGGAAAAGATACCCAATGAATTTAAGAGTGGTATAAGCAGGGACGATGGAGTAATGGATAGCGGTTCGGATTGAGGAATCGGAGGGCCGAGTTCAAATTACGGCCATATCCATTATATTTACTTACGTGCTAATACCCTAGAAAACGGTATGAATCATCTTCTACGCAGCCATAGAATATGAAAGGAATCATACCTTTCTCTAGACTCTATGTCTTTCCCTGGCAACCGGTCTACGAGAAGAAAAATTTCTAAATTCAAACCGGCGTGGAGAAGGTTGGGTTCCGTCAGGTTATCTTGCTGAAGAAACATCGTTGCAGTACGCATGGTATTTTTTTATCACGGGATAAAAAATAAAAATAAAATGGATATTTATTGATTGAGTTGTTTTTGACACCCCATCGACCCCTTAAAGTTTATTTAAAGACGTAAAATATTTTAAAGATTTTTGTTTGAAATGTGAAGGATTTACTGATACAAGTCCTACTAATTAATCCATAGCTGGGAGTGGGGGAAGAGGTGGATCCACACCGTTTCAAAATAGACAGAAATTGGAACCCTGGTCTCCAATTTCAAATTCCGACTCATTATCTTTGTACCACCCGCACATCAAATTTTACAAGTACTTGTTGATTTAGGTAGATTTACCAACGACGTGTAAATTCAGTGACATTTTTCGGTGCCTCTATAGTATGCAGCCTGTCTCATTTACTTTAACAGTATGCTGTCTATGGCACTTTGAATTTTACCGTGACCTCAACTTAACTCTCGTGTCTACGGTCTAACAAGAGGAATTCTACCATCACCTCCCATCTCGCGTGTCTTGTCCACAGAAAAAGAAGGAAATGCAGCTTCCACATCAGAATCCCCCTACGCCTGAGACCGTTAACATCAGCTGGCTAAACCTCCTTCATTATAAAAATATTGCTGAAATAGGAAACAGCAGTCGCATTTTTACAAGAGAACGATCTGCTACACACGCTATACAGTGTTAGATTGCGCGGAAGACCGCGTACTATCACAATAAATGAGATCGACCACATGCTACCTTACGTCCAGTAGCTGTTATTGCTCTTTCCAGGATTGACTGGCGTTTCCTTCTTAACCCTAGAGCACTAACCATCAATTAAAGTTACACCACGACTAACCATGGGTATATCATACCTGAGTTTGAAAATATTAAAAAAAAATTTAAATATAAATCTTTATTTGAAATATTTTACATGCGGGCACTTCAAACTTTGTACTTTGAGTTAACATTAATAGGAACTGAAAAACAAATTATTTAGGTAAGAAAATCAGGTACTGAAAATTGTAATTAAAAATAGGAAAATTTGCGCTGGGTATTATATACCCATGGTTAGTGTTCTAGGGTTAAAGTTACACCAATACTAACCATGGGTATATCATACACGATTTTGAAAATATCAAAAAAAAAATATATATAAATCTTTATTTGAAATATTTTACATACAGGGACTTCAACCTTTGTACTTTGAGTTAACATTAATAAGAAGAGAAAAACATTATTTAGGTAAGAAAATCAGGTACTGAAAATTGTAATAAAAACAGGAAAATATGCGCTGGGTACTATATACCCATGGTTAGTGGTCTAGGGTTAACTATTTATTAGTATTAATGTGGAATATCACCATCAACATGTCATTATTTTCTCTTAGATTCACATGTACTATCCGTTTTAGTTCTTGCTCCTGTTGAAGTGATGTGGTTTCTGTTACCTGGTACAGTTTTTGTTTTTGATTGTGTAGCGCCAAGACCTACAGGCTTCACTCGCTCAAAACCATATTAACCATTGGTCTGGGAAAATGATTGTGTCCAATTCACAGTTTAGATACTTCTGAATGGATTCTGGTGCTATGCAGGACACCCTGACAAAGCCATTTAAGAATTTGATCCGATTTTTCAGGTTATTGCAGCATTTTTGCCCTTAGGGAGCAAGAAGCGAGTGATGACTGTGGGTCTTGGTAAAGACCATCCTTTTTTGAACATTGTGGACTAGTGCAACAGAATCCCAAACAAAAACCTGTCCCAGATCACAGACAGCAAGCGCAATAACTAATATGGATATCACATGTGACCCGAAGGGAAAATAATGGCATAATCACGATGATGATATTCCACACTACTTTAGACAAATGGGTAAGAAGGAAACCACAATAAGCACTGGAAAAAAGCAATAACATCTACCGGACTTGCAAAGCTTATTTCCCTGTAAAACTCTTGCAACGAAGGAGTTGTCGAGAGAAGGCGTCGTTCGATGCCGCGAAAAGTATTCGAGTGTTTCAAAATGCATTGTTTGTAGCCGTAAGCAGAAATGATTTCGGTACGATTCGAACACGAGCCTCGCATTAACCAGTAGATGTTGATTTATCCGAGTAGAGTGAATGCAAAATAGACAAGCCAGGATGTTTGGAGAGTGACGCGATTTGCATATCCCTTTTGCGAATTTAATTCAAACACACGGATCGAGTATTTGAGATACAATAAAAGAACGAACCCGCTCGATGCTGGAGAGTTGGGATGAGGGCGTTATTAACGGTGTTTCTATGGACAGCCAGGTCGGGCAAGAAACTGAGATCAGCTACCGTATCACATTTCCTTTTTTCTTTATTTTGCTTTCTTTTTACTTCAATTGTTTTAAGTGAAACTCGAACCCTATCCTTAACCCCAACCTATTCTATATTCAGTTTTCTTATCTCTTATACGAAATTTATTATAAATGATCCCTGCACCAAAGATCTCTAAAGAAGAACAACGGAAATGTACTAACTACAACAACTAAGATGACGATATTGGTCAGTTTATATTTCTGAGATGAGCTATTAGGTACACTATTCACATTATTCGGACTATTGTCCTCATCTTTATCGCCATATTTATTACAACGTTTCATGGCACAGTGTATAAAGGCGTTGGTTAGATCCAGTGACAGAACCCAAAGAGTGTGAGTTCAGTACCCGGTTAAGTCAGTGAAGAACTTGGAGAGGGGAATTAACAGGAAATAACTGACATCCATTAGACATGGCATGTGGAACTAGAACAGTCTACCCCAGTGTTGAAACTTGACTAATGCATGGAATAATAATGCAACACAAAATGTACTTAGAACAAAATGTATTGAAACAAGAAAGTGTACACAATATTTACATATAGTCTTTTGTATATTCCTGGGAAAACCGTTCCAGGAGAATGTGTTGACTGAGTCGCAGTCGGGCAGAGTCTCTGGTTGAATCTCTTGATTCGTTCCCCTCTCTTCCCGGTACCGACCATATTTATATGGTCGGTACTCCACTATGCAAATTAGGAGGATCCTACCACAAAACCCAGTGAGCGAAATAAAGGGTTCAGTTCGATATTCCAACCACCTCAAGAAGGCCGGAGCGTACAACAGCTGAAACGTTGTATTAAATATGGCGACAAAGATGAGGACAGTAGAACGAATAATGTAAATAGTGGATATTGGTCAGTTTATATTAATTTTGTCGTTTTGCCAGACTAAGCTTAGCACAATAACTATTTATAGAAAACATTGTTTCTATATCGACATGAAAACTTCCATACACACTTATCATTTGAATGCGTTTACATCAGCGTTGATAATAAATTGCTTTACGGTTATTGGATTCAGGATAAGAAAGAAACTGAAATGAAATATTAGATCTGCAAAAATGTGTGCATTTCTAGAATTACAAAACGACTTAAGCAATATTTTCAGAAAAAAATGTGGCACATGTTAAATAAATAATTTAATGAGATCCAAAAAATATTTCATTTGGGTTTCTGCTTACATCGAGAGAATTTCCTTTTCTAGAAATTATATATCATTTTACTTATCAATATTTTGAATCAAAAAATGCCATGGAATTTAAAAAAAATACAGTTAATAAAATAACCATTGGAAATTGATGATTTTTACAATTTTATCTGCGGCGTAAAAATTGAATGAATATTAAAAAAAAAAAAACTCGCGGGAGAAAATTCTTGCAAATTGTAAAATATTTGACAAATTGAAAAGAATAGTTAATTTCTAAGCAGATTTTAAACAACATTAAAGCCAGAAGCTGAGGGATATCAAGTTAATCCAATTCTCAGGGTTTAGATAATTAAAGTGAATGTAATTATTCTATTTTATTAATTGATTTTTGTACACTGTTTACATTATTCGGACTACTGTCCTCATCTTTGTCGCCATATTTATTACAACGTGTCGGACGTTGTATGCTCCGGCCTTCAGATGGTTGGAATATCGAACTAAACCCTTTATTTCGGTCACCGGGTTAGACTGTTCTAGTTCCACGTGCCATGTTTAATGGATGTCAGTTGTCACTTATCTCCTGTTAATTTCCCTCTGCAGGTTCTCCACTGCCTTAACCGGGTATTGAATTCACGCTCTTTGGGTCCTGTCACTGGATATAACTAACGCCTTCATCCACTGTGCCATGTGTCCTTGAGTACAACGGCCGAAACGTTGTGATAAATATGGCGACAAAGATCAGGACAATAGTCCGAATAATGTAAATAGTGTACATATTACATCATCTCAGAAATATAGACATACTGAAGGGCGGAAACGTTGAAATAAATATGGCGACAAAGATAAGGACAATAGTACGAATAATGAAAATAGTGTACATAATGCCTCATCTCTGAAATATAGACAGATATTGATTTTTTTTGGTTAGCGGCATATCAAAATCTATGGGTTAATTAATGCCGAAATCTAAATATTTTGTAGACATTTATTTATTTAATTTGAAATAAAAATGGTTTTAGTGATAGAAGTTTTACTAATTAACGCATAGCTGGGGGGAGGGGGAAGAAATGGATTCATTCTTTACCCAGAGGAATTTGCGCGTGTGAATATAACGAACCCAATTGGAATTGGAACTGGGCTATCCGGTTTCCAATTCCTGGCCGTTATATATTACACCAATAACGCATCCAAGTTACAGCACTTTATGTCCCCAAGCGGTCACCAAACTAGAGACAGGGGCGGATCGACGCTGAGATGCCTTTTTGGGGGAATATATCTGTTCCATCAGTTCCAGTTAATTTCCTTTAGGAACTCAACTCTCCAAATCTTTGTTCACTTCTGCTGTGGCCAACTCTTTGGGTCATGTAACTTTTTGGACCAACCAACTAACCAACCCATCAATCAATCAACGCTGTCATCCACTGGGTCATGTTGTGAGTTCAATACCTGGCCACAGCAGAGATGACAAAAAAAAAAAAAAACTTAGAGAGTTTAGTTACTAAAGGGTATTCACTGAAACTGAAACATTCAGAAGAATCTCAGGTGGAATTAGAAAAATGTATCCGCTTAGAATAAAGAAAGAGTATGGTTCGAAATTCTAACGTATAACATCTGAAGAAGGCAGGATCGTAGAACGGCTGAAACGTCGTGAATATAGCAATATAACATTCCGAACGATGTAAATAGTGTAAATGTAAAATTTACGTTAATAAAAATAAATCTTTTAATAAAACCAATCGAATTTATTAACAGATAACAGAAATTGTTTCAAAAGTATCTACTGTGCAACCTCGGTTCTCGAACGTCTCACATGTCGAACAAATCTGTTTTCGAACAGAATATTTGAGATTAAAATGCCTCGGTTATAAAATAAAATTGCGGTTCTCGAACTACATTGCCGAAACGAGCCGAACCGAGTCGAACCGAGTTAACCCGAACGGAATCATTTCTTAGTCGACCGCCATGTTGTATACATTCGTGTGTTGCGCTGTGCTTTTCTTTTCCAAGTTTATTGTACTGTGAGTTTTTTTCTCTTCATTTGTCCTCAGTCATGACTCCAAAGAAAGCTAGCGGCGATATTGATAAAGTAAAAGGAAAAGTTAAGAGAAAAACAATTGTTAATGCTATTGTCTCTCTGATGATGATATTGTCACTTCCTACTCAGTTTCATATGGCAAAATCAACGATCTATACTATTCTTATAAATAAAGAGACGATCATGGCTTTCCTTTCCCTTTTCCAAACAATAACATCTCTTATCTTCCTCTTCCCCTTACGCCATCAACTCTCCTACATCGAGGTACGGTAAAATTGAAGTGTTCGTCTATATTTTATCTGTTTAGTGTTGGGTTTATTTTTTCTTAGATTCAATGATTTACATTAGTTTTGTGTATAAACTTGTGCACAAAGTACTGTTGTTAAAGTTTAAATAAGCAATCATCTTGAGACCAGGAACGGATTAATTCATTTTACATTGATTCCTATTGGAAAAATCACTAAATCATCCATAACTTTTGTATTATCCTCTCAAATTACACCAAAATCTCAGACACTAACAAATAATATCGTATTTATTGTCTGCGAAAATTATAGAATATAAAACAATTTGATAAAAACTTATACCTACTTTTCTACGAAAACAATGCCGTTCTGAACATTTTGGGCGCAACTGTATATGGCATTAATGTAACCTAGTCTTCTTTTTCGCCAGCTAGTACTCAAACGAACCCACAAATCTCAGTTTTATATGATATTTTAAAAGTTGAGTATTCTTTTTTATATTATTTACACTCTATTTTTAATATTATTATAATATTGTAATATTTGCACCATATATAAAAGTATCTACTGATTCTTAAATATTCAATCTGATATATATATATATATATCTATATATATATATATATATATATATATATATATATATATATATATATATATATATATATATATGTATAACTAAAATAAATCCTAAAGAGCCAGGACAACCTTTCCAGGTTTCACCGAAACGGATCTTCAGGGTAAGCTGACTAAAAAGGAAATGACGAAACAATATTTATTGATAAAATCATTAAAAAACTAATAAACGTAAAACCACGTCACAGAAGAATACAAAAACAAAACAAAAATTCGAAGTTATACATATATATATATATATATATATATATATATATATATATAATTTAAAACATTTAAAAAATATTTTATCATTGCGACACGGAAATTCCCCTGTTTCGGAACTAAAATATTTTTCCATTTTTAAAGCGATGTTGAATAACTTCAGAAAACATGATTTACTTTTGTAAGCGAAGTAGTATTATATTGAGGATGTTAACTGGGATGGGTAATGAGATTATAAACTTTTCTTTTATTCAGGGCGTATTTATATTTTTAACGGATCTAAATATAGATGTGAATTAACAAATGGAAAAGTGAAAAAGTAGAATAGAGGTTGCATGTGGGTATGTAATTCATAGTTGTCTCGCATTTGTCTATCGTGTCATAGACACGTCATTTTCTCTTTGTTATTTTGGTAAATCTATAAGATACACTTAATTTCAGAGATCTTTTTTTATCAAGCCATGTGTTATTTTGGTATGTTTCATTTTTTCATTTATATTTTTTTACTTTATGGTCTTCTTAAAGGGACTTTTATCTGATATAATCATTATATATATATATATATATATATATATATATATATATATATACAATTAATTACAATGCTTTGAAATGTAAGACTAATGTAAGACTAATTATAATTTATCGTACATTAGACATGGTAATGTTAGATTTAAAATTTTAGGGAATAAATTACATATTTTATTTACTATTATATGTAATTAAATAATAGGTATATAATTTTAAAGTATACAGTTTTTAATATTCAAATTATATTTTATTTTAATGTGAAAATAAGGGAGTGTCTACAAAAACAGTTATTTCATTTCGTTGATTTAATAAATCTTTATTTTTAAGAAACTTAATAATATATGACTTTTCGTGTAGGCATAGAGGACATGGGCCATTTAATGACCTACATGTTTTTCTTTTTGTTTTTTAATCATTTCCATTTTCCTGGGTGTGCTTTATTTGTTTCTTTTAAATGGCAAATATTTAGAGAGGGATATTTGGTTACGATATCCATTGTTGTTGAAAGAACTAAGATGAGGGTGCCATCTTTTTTAAAACTATTTTTTGTGCTCCCAATATAAAATTTTTTGATACTTGGATTTTCAATAGAAGAAATAGTACATTGGTAAACTATAGATTATGTAAGATATTTATTTTGCAAAGGACAATTCATGGGGTTTCTATAGTTACATAATTTTTCATTAATATTATCGATTTTTGTTCGGGAATCCCTATTATTTAGGTTAAAGTATATATTTAAAATTTTATTGTTGTGTTTTTTTTTCTAATTGTTAGCGACCTTGGTAACGTAGTGCACGAGGTCAACAAATATTTGGCCCTTGTGGTTGGTTCTGTAGAAAACCTTCACCACGATAATCAAATCACATCTGCTGATGTCTGGCTGTCAGTTCGTAGGAACTCAGCTGCTTGACCCTTATACGTCGAACACGACGGGAGAATCCATATATATATATATATATATATATATATATATATATATATATATATATATATATATATATGTATATATATATATATATATATATATATATATACGGTGGATTCTTCCGTCGTCTGGCTGTCAGTTCGTAGGAACTCAGCTGCTTGACCCTTATACGTCGAATACGACGGGAGAATCCATATATATATATATATATATATATATATATATATATATATATATATATATATATATGTATATATATGTATATATATATATATATATATATATATATATATATATATATATATACGGTGTATTCTTCCGTCGTCTGGCTGTCAGTTCGTAGGAACTCAGCTGCTTGACCCTTATACGTCGAATACGACGGGAGAATCCATATATATATATATATATATATATATATATATATATATATATACGGTGGATTCTTCCGTCGTATTCGGATTCTTCGACATATGTATACATATATATATATATATATATATATATATATATAGGCAAATAGATATAAAGAGATTGAGACAGATAGAGAGATAGCTAGAGAGAGAGAGACACACACACACAGAGAAATAGATAATGAACAGAATGAGATAGATAGATAGATAGATAGATAGATAGGAAGTAATTTGTAGAATTATGGCGCGAGATACAGAAAATGTGTAAAAGGAAGGAGATTAAGAGAAAGCAACGATTGACCCAGGTTCGCAGAAAGGTCAGGGCTGCTAGATATTTTTCGGTTGATCTGGGGACTTCATGTCTCAAACATTACAACTAATAACTCCAAGTGAGCCAAGGAGAATCTCAGCTAATTGCTTCTCAATTTGGAATCGAAAATCAAAACAGATAAATTCACGAACCTGGATGCGCCCTCTCTCTCTCTCCCTCTCTCTCTCTCCCTCTCTCTCTCTCTCCCTCTATCCCGATCTCTATCTGACCCTCTCTCCCTTGGAACCTTTTTAACCGATCATTGACATTAGATACATTAGCTGATCTAATTTGCAAGGAAGTCTCCATTACTCAACACCTACTTAGGAATTCGCTTTCCAAATTGCCCGGATTATGAAGCGTTTTCTTTTTCTTGTCAGTATTAAGACAATCTACACGTTGTAACGACTGTAAGTGACATTTAAAGAAAATAATCTAATTTATTTTTGAGCCTTCTAGGATTTCAAAAGGGGAAATAATTGGTTGGCCTTTAAATAAACGGCCCTAATAAAAGGGACTACGGTTGCAAGTCAGTCTATTAATGTAAATATGACGTGATATTAATAGTTTATTATACTATCATGAACTGACCCTCTAATTATTTGCTTTAATATCATAGACTTAAAATGTCTATCACCGCTCAGATATAAGATGATATATATTTCATTAATCAATTTTGTTTTTCTTTCATCTTTTTTATCTTATTGTTGCTTCCTTTGTACCTTGTATTAACAATACATTCTAGTCTTAAGTAATATGAATTTTTAGATGGAATATTTTTAATGTTAGTGTTTAATAGTTTCTATGTAATTTTTTTATTACATTTTATCAAAATATCTTTAGGTTGATACCCTCTATAACCGTAACATTAAGTAGAGCATAACTATTTAAATAAACGGCAAATTCAGTCTGTCAGTTCGTGTGTTTGAAACCTTTTTGACTCGAGACACACACTCTACATGGACACATAATATCTTTTTGAAATCAGGATTGAAAACCTGCCCGTCATCTGGCACTTGAACATCCAGCATTGGGATTTGTGTCCGGAGGAGGAAGGAAGAGTTAAAAATTCAAATTTTAAAATAACTGAAAAAAAAAATAGTGGTTTTAAAAAATTGTAATTTATATTGAGCTTAAAGTAACACAAAAACTTGGTGAATTTAACTTTTTTGTTTAAAATTCAGATTAAAATATCTCCAATAGTTTGCGAATTGAGGGAATAAGTTTTATTTCTTCAAAATGTCAAAAAATCAGAGTTAAAGTGAGAGGTTTCGTGACGTGATGTTTTGAAGTTCCATTAGGCTTGTGATTTGAAGGACATAACGAAATTCCACGGTGTTTGTAATTTGAAGAACTCAATTTTCGGCCTGAATCAGAGTTTTGGCTCATATCGGTCTTTTGGCCGGAATTGGACTTATAGCCCCAATGAGAGTTTAAGTGAGGTTTCGAAGTTCCATGGAGTGAATTTAAAGTTAATTCTTCAAAATTAGCATTGCAGTTTTCTAACCTCGATGAGAGGTCGCTTTAGTTTTGGACCAGGGACCCAACTAGCCCTCCAGAGTAGGTAGTGTAAAAGTCTGCACAGAATACTACTACTTTATGCACTAGGCCATTGTGACTCAGGTGCATATCGAACTGGGTAATTGGTAAATTCTGAAATGAACACTTTATTTAATTTACGGGCGTCAACTGTTCTCGTTGCACTGCTCCCTGTGACCAGTATGTAATATGCAGATGACGGCGAGTTGATAGTAGATACTGGAAGAAAATTGCAGGAAATCCGAGATAGTAAAGGAAAGGGAGAAAAAGGACTAACTATCAGTTTTAATACAGAATAGATACGACATAAGAGAAATTCAAATGTCAGGGATTTTTACACTTTCATAGTGTTTAGACTCCAGTTTGGGAGTTAACTATTCACCCACAGATGAGACCCTAACAGGTTCTACCACCCCGGGTCAGGGTGGATCTGGGAACACCAGCAATTAAGACGGGGTCCCACGCTCCTCAAACCTCCCTGATCAGGGCATTACTGCTGGGCGTAGTTTATCGTCTTATCCAGGACGGGGAATGTTCACTAAATACTAGGCCCAAGAGCCGCTTAAGGTAGAGCGTCGTCCTGGGTATGAGAATAAACTTCATCCGCGTCTTGGGTAAGACAATAAACTGCGTCCGACGGCAAGGCCTCTGGTCAGGGTGTTTTGAGGAGCGTGACCCCACCTCTTAATTGCTGGTGTTTTTGTGGATCGAAGAAGGACTCCCCCCCCTGTCCAATACCTTCAGGCTCCATTATATATCTGTTAAACAATAATTTAACAATTCTCTGTGATAAACGTACACACTTTACTCATGACTGGATGTGACGTTTGCATGTCCATTTGCCAAACTAAACTGAAATTGGAAATAGGTTTTAACACTCGCTGAAGATCGTTTATAAGTTATTTTGCGACAGGTTTGATTCATACTACCTAACCCATATACTGCAGTCATATTATAATTTCCCGGCATATCAGTGTGTTGCCTGTTACATGACGGTGACAATATACTAAATGTGCGATTGAGGAAACTATTAGCATAGAACTTACAGTTTTATCTAGCCATTTTCACTTTAAAATGACGAGACTTGGCGACAATCTAATACTGCGCTTAAAATACATAAAGTCTATGTACCATAGAGAAAAATTCAATTAAGCTGAAAATATTTATAGTAAAAGCGGTGGTTATTCTATAAAGTCAGATGGAAAGTTTCATGCTATAAATATTGCGTTAGCTAAAAGGTTCCTTCTGTTATTATTAAGGGGTCTCACCTTTTTAGATAAATGGACTCACCCGAGGTATACATATATTACTACCAGTGAATACACGGGGTCTGTAATAGTCGGTCTGTAATAGAGCGGTCTGTAATAGAGGAGGGTTGCACGAGAGTCACCGTTACGAGCACCTAGACTCAGTAAGGAGTCATACCACGATACTTCAATACGAAGACTGTATATATATTATTGCTACTAACCCGCATTTCTGGATCTACTAAACCGTATTACCAGATTGTATTATTACGTTAATACATTTATTAAGTAGAAAGTTTAGTTAATAAACTGAATGAACTGTTTTAGTCACCCCAATACCCACCTTCTTCTATTATGGGGTTTACTAAGCTTAGGCAAGTGTGTCACAGGACCAAAATGATAGGATACACAGGAAAGATCGAACTCAGTGGTCATCTGGACGAGTTTTTTCACACAGCACATTATATTTAAGTTTTAATTGAAAATGTCAAGAGTACATTCAGATGCTGAAGTGAATGTTTTCTTTTGTAGCAACGAGAACGAGGCAAGAAATAATAAAACCTCATCCAATAAGTGTTCAATCGCAACTCACAGTTATTTCTCTTTATTTTTCTCATTCAGGTTTTATGGTGGTCGAGAAATTGATTCAGAATTACCAGCTTGAGGTGAAAGCGGCAAAGGTGACTTCCGACAAACACGGAGTTTCGGAGATTGTCACTTATCTCAAAGCAATGAGATCGCAATTCTTTCACCAATATATTGTATTATGTGACGCAAAGACTGTGAGCCGAGTATTACGTCAGGTAAGCACGGAAGAATCTCTCTTTTCTTTTTCTTTTTTTTTATTCTTTCTTTTTCTTCGATCATGTCTGACGTTTTAGCTCAGAAGATATTACGGTCGTTTCAGTAGAATAAGAAGAGCAATGCCATTAGAATAATTGAAATAGCCAGAAATAAGCAAAAGTTTGCTTACGGCACCAATACAATAACAATGTCTGTTAAATGCGATAGTTTCAGTGAAATATGAATATGATAATAACGTTCTCATAAAATGTTAGTCGAATTAAAGAATTTCAGAAAACAGCAGTATTTTGGAGAACAATTGATAAAAAACACAATCCTGAAAAGCGAATAAAACGGTCTCATTAAATGTTGGTCATCTTAATTATTTTGGGGATATTTAAAAAAAAAATAACCTCAAGCAAGGCAGGAGTGCCACTAGTACGTAAGGAGTTTACAGAGATTGAAAATGAGAGAAATGACTGCGTTTAAGGAGGATTGAATAACGAAATTACTAATTCATTTTTATTCAGAATTCTAGGACGTAGGTGATCAAGGCTCTTCACAGACTGCATTTTTTTATTATCTGTGAATTGCAATGTTTATTTAGGAAACAGAGCGAAGTGGTTTCCTATCTCTTTCCCCACAGTTTCGAATTCAGAGTAATACTTCACTTAAAATGTTTGCTACCAAAGGCCAGCGACTTCAGTCTGCCATACTATTTAATCCATAGCTGGAGGGAGGGAGAACCGATAAATTCATGTTCACCAAAGAGAATTGGGAGTATGTGAATTCAATCGGAATTTGAAATCTGAACTCTGTGTGTGTGAGCGAAGGCAATGTTGGGTGAAATACTCACAGAATGTAATTGAATTTACGAAATATCCACCTACATTTCAAAAATTATATTCGTGCTTATATGCATTGACTTGGTTCGGAGTTAGGTAAATATTGGTAATTTACAACTGGGCTTTTAGGTAGATATAAGCTTACACTTGAGCCTATACGTGTATATGGAGGGTGTCCATAAAGTTCGCGGGCACTTTAAAAAAATTATAACTTTATTTGTATTTGCGATAGAAATAATTTGTAAAAAGGATTACAAATAAGTAAATCTATGTTTTAAGGTTTTATTGAAATTTTATTTAAGTTTCCACTTGTACTCCATCATTAGAAATACAAAGGTTAAAACGATTTTGCAGTTCACGGAAAACATTTGACAACTGATTTACAGTAATGCCTGAAATCACATTAGTTATTTTAGATATACTTAAAACTAGGTACATTAAACTTTATAACATTTTTTACAGATTATTTCTATCGCAAATACAAATAAAGTTATAATTTTTTTAAAGTGCACACGAACTTTATGGACATCCAGTATTTAAGTACGGTTCTACCTGTAGGTACGTTAATACTTCAGTCCATAGATTTAAATTTATAACTTTATTTGTATTTACGATAGAAATAATCTGTAAAAAATGTTATAAAGTTTAATGTACCTAGTTTTAAGTATATCTAAAACAACTAATGTTATTTCAGGCATTATTGCAAATCAGTTGTCAAATGTTTTTCGTGAACTGCAAAATCGTATTAGCCTTTGTATTGCTAATGATGGAGGACATGTGGAAACTTAAATAAAATGTCAATAAAACCTTAAAACATAGATTTACTTATTTGTAAGCCTTTTTACAAATGATTTCTATCGTAAATACAAATAAAGTTATACATTTTTTAAAGTGCACACGAACTTTATGGACACCCTGTATTTAAGTACGGCTGTACCTGTAGGTACGTTAATACTTCAGTCCATAGATTAATATTGGTGTTTAAGTTTGCGCCTGTAAGCATTTACATGGTAGATTGTCCCCTTTTGTGCGGAGCCTTACCCCTCTGCAGGGGATATAGTCAGCATATTTTGGTTCGCGCCATCATGGCATATTTAGAATAGTTTAAAAGAGACAGAGAAAGAAAATATAAACAAAAATGTAAATGCTAGTCGGGTAAAAGGCCGGAATAACAGGAGTTCTGCATATAATGTGAATTGAAAGAAAAAATGAATTTGATATGTTAATAAAGATATTAAAAGGCACAAAGAATAATAAACACA
The DNA here is from genome assembly GCA_964036315.1 of Acanthosepion esculentum. Classification (NCBI taxonomy): domain Eukaryota; kingdom Metazoa; phylum Mollusca; class Cephalopoda; order Sepiida; family Sepiidae; genus Acanthosepion; species Acanthosepion esculentum. Next base: position 26,987,215 of record OZ038505.1, read on the forward strand.
AGCTTCTTCTTCTTCTTCTTCTTCTTCTTCTTCTTCTTCTATATTCCGTGTCCCTTCAGGACGTGGGTGATCATAGCTCTTCCACAATTTCCTATTCTTTATAGCTCTTAGTAAATCTTGTCTTTTCGCTATCCTAATCCCTGTTCTACCAAACATTTACACAAGCCCCCACCACTTCTTCTTCTTCTTCTTCTTCTTCTTCTTCTTCTTCTTCTTCTTCTTCTTCTTCTTCTTCTTCTTCTATATGCTATGTCCTTTCAGGACTTGGATGATCATGGCTCTCCATAATTTCCTGTCATTTGTAGCCCTTAGTAAATTTTGTTTTTTCTCTATCTCTCCTAATCCCTGTTCTGCCAAAAATTTACAAAAGTTCGTTCGTTCGTTCGTTCGTTCTTCTTCTTCTTCTTCTTCTTCTTCTTCTTCTTCTTCTTCTTCTTCTTCTTCTTCTTCTTCTTCTTCTTCTTCTTCTATATTTCATGACTCTTCAGGAAGTAGATGATCATGGCTCTCCACAATTTCCTGTCCTTTGCAGTTCTTAGTAAATGTTGTCTTTTCGCTATCTCTCCTAATTCCTGTTCTGCCAACAATTTACAAAAGTTCGTTCGTTCGTTCGTTCTTCTTCTTCTTCTTCTTCTTCTTCTTCTTCTTCTTCTTCTTCTTCTTCTACTACTACTACTAATAATACTATGTGCCATGTGCCTTCAGGACGTGGATGATTATGGCTCTCCATAATTTTCCGTCCTTTGTAGCTCTTAATAAATTATTTCCCTATCTCTCCTAATCCCAGTTCTTCCTACCATTTACAAAATCTCTTTAAGTGGGTTATGCGCCTCATCCCACTCTCCCTCTTGCCTTCAATCTGTCCCGTGAGTGTTAAAATTTCAACTTTTTCTTTGCATCTTCTCTAAAACTTTGCCATTGCTTGCATGTTCCGCCCATGTTATTCGCAGCCTCGTTTTTTAGAGACCTACTTCTTTCTGTTAACTCAAGTCCCTTCTTCTTGACTCTTCTTATATAGTGTTTTTTTTTTATTTAATCATCGTTTCTTTTTTTCCCCTATTTTCAGGCCTTGCTGCTAAGCATGATGTCATATCCTTATAACTGGCTCGTGGTGAACATGGTAAGTTTTCAGAGCAAATCAATATCTATCAATTTAATGGTAATTACTCATTACGTTAGAATCAACCAATTTGTCAGAGGTGATCTTTCGATGCGAATTAAATTGTTCTTTTGATGAGAACCAATTTGTAGAAGATCGCAGGTTAACTACTTAGAGTTAAAGGTTGACTTAGGCTCACAAGATTGTATTTATACTGAAGAGGATTAAGTGTTCGTGGCCTGTCGGTAAAGTATACAGCCGTTCAATGATTTATTAAATGCAATTTGACACTGTGTAACCTCATGGGAGAGTATCGGTTCAAGCTTGCGCGGGAAGTAAAACTGGGTGCCAAATTAGATAAAAACTGCATAACCATCTCTTTATATATTCAACATAACTATAAAATTTTCGAGACACCCTCTTATTAAGAATGGAATGAGAATTTCTCGATTGCTGCTCGTACACTGTCAGTGAATTTTGCATCTCTTGCTGGCATAGACTAACATTTCAGTATAATTGTACCCTCCCGAGTATGACAAGAAACTACGACCGGCAGCAAGACCTCTGATCAGGAGATTTTGAAGAGCGTGGAACCACCTCTTAAATGCTGTTTGTCCCAGGTTCTTCCTGACCCGGGGTGGTAACACTCGATAGGGTCCTAACTATGGGAAAATAGTTAAGAACCAAACTTGGGTCGAAGCGCTATGAAAACATAAAGATACATTTTCACAGTAAAAATACAAGCAATATACATTTGTAAATGAAATTTAAATGCTTCCAAGAAAATTAAATTTCGGTATTAAAGGACCGAAAAGGAATTAATATGTGGCTCAACAAAGAAAGAAAGAAAGAAACCCCGATAATTGCACCTTTTCTGATGATGTTTACTTCCAAGGGTAAAAAGGAAGAATCTGTCTATATTTCTGAGATGAGGTATTATGTACACTATTTACATTATTCGGACTATTGTCCTCATCATTGTCTCCATGTTTATCACAACGTTTCGGCCGTTATACGCTCCGGCCTTCTTCAGGTGATTGGAATGTCGAACTGAACGGTTTGTTTCCCTCACTGGGGTAGACTGTTCTAGTTCCACGTGCCATGTCTAATGGATGTCAGTTATCTCCTGTTGATTCCCGTCTGAAAGTTCTCCACTGCCTTAACCAGGCATTGAACTCACACTCTTTGGGTCCTGTAACTGACGCCTTTATCCAGTATGCCATGTGTCCTTGAGAACACATGGCACAGTGGATAAAGGTGTTAGTTAGACCCAGTGACATGACCCAAAGAGTATGAGTTCAATACCCGGTTAAGGCGGTGGAGACCTTGCAGAAGGGAATTAACAGGAGATAACTGATAACTGACATCCATTAAACATGGCATGTGTAACTAGAACAGTCTACTCCAGTGAGCGAAATAAACGGTTTAGTTCGACATTCCAACCACCTGAAGAAGGCCAGAGCGTACAACGGCCGAAACGTTGTGATAAACATGGCGAAAAAGATGAGCACAATAGTCCTAATAATGTAAATAGTGTAAAAAATAAAAATATTCAAATTATTAACTATGATCTATATACAAAACGGTTATGCATTTACAAAAGGACGTTTTAAGAGTTATCAGATGGTAAATATGGATATTCGAAAAAACAAAAAAAAACAAATACAAAAAACCCCGAAAAACTGTGTTAAAAGGACGTTTTATTTTCCCATGACACCACTTTTATTTTAACTAAATTCACTCCCTCGGTAATGTCTGTCGTTTTAAAAACGATGTTTAGGATTGTAATAAGACCTGAGCATATGGTAAAAGTGAGTTTATACATTTTCTCATTATTTTCGTTGCCAGTTCTCAAGAAGAAAGTAAATTTACATTCATCATAAGTTTAGGTTTTATTACAATTCTAATCGTCGCTTTTTGAAATAATAAACATTGCCGAAGAGTGAAAATAGTAATAAGCGGTTTTCATAGGAAAAAAAAACGTCCTTTTGAGAATCCATTTTTTTTCGGGGATGGTCCCTGTTTGAGAATGAGATAATGAAACGTACAATAATGGAGCGTTTTTTTTACGTTTCTATACATCGTTTAAATAAACGTCTGTTTAGTGTTCCGTTTAATCTATTTTAGCGTCGAGAAGTGGGAATGATGATCTTTGTCGACTTTAAAATTAGGTAGATAGCAGAGTATATAAAAACGACATAATAATGCATTATATGGACCTGACACTGAAATGGCGCCTAATAACGCAAGTTGCTACAAAACCAAATTATTTACCTAAAAAACAAAAACAGCCCAATCGAGTTGCCAACTTTTATTATGTTATTCTTGCTGTATGCAGCCTTTTTTGCGATGGAGAACTGTTATATATCGTACCTATGAACACTAATGGGTCTCCCAATCCTCATAAATACGTTGGACACTATTGTAAGTGGAGCAATATGATATCTAAGTAGTCCACCACTAGCAGTGGTTTACCTATTTCATGCCGCTGGCGAGTAGTGTATTTTGTTGATACAATATTAACATTTCATTTCCAACCTCCGTTTTCTTGTTTGGGCCAGTACATTCAGTCGTTTCATTCATTATCAAGAACCGGATGTTATGAGTGCTAGAGGCGATATTTTTTGGCTTTCACGAATAGATATGTGGCATAACGAATACTGGCGATGAAATTGGAATCAGAATGCTGAGTTCAGTTCTGTTTTCGTCCCCCATCGGCCTCGTGGAGGGTGACTTATTTCCACTCCCGAAAGCCTTTTATAACGTCGTTAGCCTATCTCTAGTCTATCGCTATCTCTTTCGTAAATGCTTGGACGAGCTCCCTTACTTATTCCAAACACGTCAAACCATTACCTGCTCACCCTAAGTATTCCATTTGCGTTCCACCCCGAAATCATCTCCCTAAGAACAATCACTTTGTGAAACAGCCTACCGCGTGTATTCTTCCAGGGACACTGCAAACTAAACCTGAAATCCTTATCTATCGCTATATCTTTGTAAATTCCACATCCTGCTTACATCTCTTACGTTCATATTGCAGACGTCTTTCAGGCTGGTTTGGTTCATTTGGTCTTACGGCATATCGACATCTCAATGTGTTATTTAATGTTGACAAGATTTTTAGTATCAGTTCTTATAAATAGAATCTGTATTTCTAATAAATTAGTTTGTAGATCAGGTTTCATTAAAGTATTTTTGTAAAGAGGGATTTTCTCGAGAGACAAATGTACTGCTGGTAATATTTTGTTTCAAAAAGAAATGTATTGATGGAAAACTTTTTTTTTTACTATAAAATCTGTTTTTATACTTTAACAGTGTTTTGAGCCCATTTAAATATTAAATATTTGCCGTAGCTGAGAAACTAACACTAAAACATCCTACTACCCCGAGTCAGGCTGGATCTGGGAACACCAGCAATTAAGAGGTGGTTCCACGCTCCTCAAAACCTCCTTGCTGTTGAATGTAGTTAATCGTCATACCCCGGATGCACATCATCCATTAAGCCTCTACATTGAGTGACTCTCGCGCCTTGTATTGGGTGAACATTATGAAAAAACAACAAATAAACTTCGCGGTGGTGCACGAGGAAAAGACATGGATCAATCTTTTTTTCTACTTGTGTATTAAGTAGTAAGGAATACGGGACTATCTTGCCTTAACTGACCTCCAGTCTAGGAGAAGAAAATCCTTGAATTCAAATCATATTTTTGCAGGAAAGGTTCATGTTTAAGTACACGTACACTCTTTCGATTTTGACATTATTCCTGAGGCGTTAAACTCAGGGGCAGTAAAACATGAAAAGCGATATGGGGAGATTTCGTCGCACACCGAATATAAAATGTTTTCATATTTTGATATTTTAATGAAGTAAATCGAAAAAAATCACATAAAATCTCATTTCAGAAGACAGAATTATCAAACACAATTGATTGATCGATCATTTAGTTGGCCCTAGAATGAAATCAGATTAAAAGACAATAAAGCTATTTTATTTTCAAGATGCGGTTAAATATATTCTTTGAAGAAATACATGCAAACATTTGTCTTGTTTTTGTTTCTCATTGAAATTGCAAATAAATTTTACGAAGGAACCTTTTTTTTTATCCTTATTTTATTATTCCGTTACAGACAGGGAAATGAATGGGTATTTGCGAATTATTTCGCAAACCCTTTCGCCCTTGCCCGAATTGGCACCCCAAACCCTAAATATAAACAAATAATATAAAATAATGAATAGTGCAAGATAAAAAAAATAATAAAATGCACTTTGCCTTTTTCCAAGTTATGAAAGAATAAATCAATGTCTATCATTTCGATGCAGACATTTTTTCCTACACAAAATGCAAAAGTTTACTAATTCATCTATTCCACAGCATTTCATAAAAGAAGATACATTATCCGAAACTTTTTTACAACAACCTTTTAGAGTGAGCAAACTCTAACGCCATTATCCGATCTGTAGAGATCGAAACTTCCTAACTCTATGGGCGACGCAAATCGATAATAATATGTAAAATGAACGATGATAAAAAAAAACTAAAAAAAAACAACAGAATTCTGATTTTGATCTAGTACTTGCATGTTTGACACATGGCCATCGGGAATGTCTATTTTTTTCTATTTATTCAGTCAGTTGTAGAATCTGGCCATTATCGGAATGCAGAAAATCTCCAAAGCACACGTGGGAGTAATGGGCCTTAATCTGCAATGCTAACCCAGGACATCTTGTCAGAGAGTTTGAACAAAGTTACCCTTCTCCCAAGGCAAAAGATACTTTGCCCGAATATTTTAAGCGCATCAGAGAGGAGGATAAAGAAAAATAATTGGATTCATGAGTTTCCCAAGTGCGAAATAAAGAGTGACAGAACTAATTTCAACTCGGAACTAATTTCAAATAGGAATTAATTTCTACTCGAAATTAATTTCAACTTGAATTTAAAATCCCTAACCCTACGCCTAACCCTAACCATAACTTAACCCTTAGCTCCGAGTTGAAATTAGTTTCCAGTTGAAATTAGTTCCGAGTTGAAATTAGTTCCGAGTTTAAATTAATTCCTGATTTGAAATTAGTTCCGAGTTGAAATTAGTTCCGAGTTGAAATTAGTTCCGAGTTTAAATTAATTCATGATTTGAAATTAGTTCCGAGTTGAAATTAGTTCCGAGTTGAATTTAGTTCCGAGTTTAAATTAATTCCTGATTTGAAATTAGTTCCGAGTTGAAATTAGTTCCGAGTTGAAATTAGTTCCGAGTTCAAATTACTGCTACACCCCGAAATAGACAAATTATTACGTTACAATGAATTAAAATTGGTAATTTATTCTAATTAATTGTATTAAAATCGTCTATACCATGAAACGCTAATATTTTAATCATCTATACGAGAAACTCTCTCATTTTATAAAAGTTGACATTGTTTAGTCATTGAGAAAAATCTTGATTTGCTTTTCAAACCGCGGTTATGTTTTCATATCTTCAATTCAACTTGGTTTCAAAAGCTCCACGTAAAACTGACCAAAACTCTAGCGGGAACACGAAAGATTAAGATTACATGTCGAAGTATAGTTAAACCCC